>CM061229.1:15646484-16246484 GCA_030844895.1 Ambrosia x helenae | reverse complement strand
GTTTTTGGTTGAATTGGTGGAAGGGATCCATGAGATTTTTTTTATAAAATGTGGGTAGTTTATAAAATAAAAAGGTATAAAAGGTAGAGATGAAATGTAGAAAATGGTTGATTTGGTTAATATATATAGATTGAATTTTTTGAAAAAATAAAATTATTAAATAAAATAGCCGTTGGCTATATTACCGTTATTAACGTTCGAAAAAAAAAACAAGAAAAATCCGGATTGGTCCGTTCCTATCGTCTCAGGAAGGACATGGGGGACGGGGGGAAAGGGGACGGGGGCAGGGGGCGGTGTGGGGATGGGGGACGGGGCAAAAAGCACCGGGACGGGGGGGGGGGGGGGGGGCGTCTCCATACCGGGTAGCCTTACCGACACAAGCATCTCAACTGAGGGGCATAGAGACCAAGGATACACCCCGTCATCCCAGAAAGTTTCTTTATTATTATTTTTTATCAAAAACATTGTTTGAACTCAGTAAATCTTCCTATCCTTATAGTTAACCTAACTATCATGCAGTGGCGTAGCTTATAAAGGGCGGGGAGGGGCGGCCGACCCCCCCCCCCCCCCCCCCCCGAATTTTCGCTCAGAAGTTCCGATTATATAGTATTCGTATAGAAATTTTTTGGTATATACAGTTTCGACCCCCCGAAACTAGTGATTTCCGACCCCCCGAAGTTTCGGGTCAAGCTTCGCCACTGCTATCATGTATCAACTGACCCAAGGATCATTGAAATATGTTAATATATAATGTTAACAAACTTGATGATAGTTTATAGAGCTATTCTGTACTACGCCTCCGTTATAAGCTATATACTTAAAAAATTTAAGTAATTTTAAATATCATGATTCTAGATAAAGATTTATATGATAGTCAGGGTATTCTATATATTTTAGAAGACAAGAAAAAAAAAGAAGAAGCGAAGATAATGTTTTTTATTTCAATTTGGATTACGGAATTATGATTGGATATAAACTTTCTTTGACATAAACCAGATTACTCCACTATGTCTTCATCTTGCCAACGACTCCTCGCTCCTCTATCACACAAACACTTTAAAACAAAAGTAAATGTTGTCGGGATAACTGTATTATTTTATATATATCTATATGGTTTGGTTACTATATACTGGTTTTAATGCATTTAAATTTCAGGATGACATAAGTGTATTTTTATAGCGAGAGTAGTTGTGTTTGTTACAAGGGCCGGAGGCGAATGTGTCAAAAACATGATATCGAACCACATAATCAAACGATTTATAACCAAAAAAAAAAAACGTTTAATCTAAAAACATATAAAGACTCTTAAAATACAAAGAAATACTCTAACGCCTAAAAACTAACAGATTCATAAGTCAAAAGATTACACAACAAGATCTCACAAACGTTAGTATCACACTTTAGAACTCAACGAACAAGTCTCACCATTGAGCAACAATACCCACGGGCTAAAACATTATAAGCCCATTAACGTTCGAGAGCCTACAAGGTGATTATCTACAGGTCCAGCAATTAGCTCTCCAAGCCCATTAGAAAACAACTACAAGCCCAAATCACACAACCACAAGTTGACCAGACCAATAGACCTGCACAAACCTTATGCAACATATTTAAATACAAATTAACTAAATAACCTGAATATTTAAATTGTTAAGTATCAAAGTATTATTTCAACAAAAGGTGCACTATTATAATGAGTTGGACACACCATTGTAATCACTAATCGCATAATACAATTATATTTCAATCAATGAAATGAATAATTTGACTCGTTATTATAAAAAAATTGATGCACTATTGTAGTTAGTTCATATCTATATCTATATCTATATCTATATCTATATCTATATCTTTCTATACTACATTATAAAGGAGGAGAGATGGTTAAAATAGTTACTTCGTGTCAATTTTAAGATGGCATACAAAATGTCACAAGGTAAACAACTATCTTTTTGCCAAATCCTTCCCTTTATGCCCATATGTGTAACATTTGATTACATTTGTACAAATGAGTAATGCAAGTCATTCCAAATAATTTCATTGTGGATATTCAAACGCCGCTTGTGATCATCCTGCTCTTGAATGAGTCAGGTTTAATGCATTCGGTAGCCCACTTTATGAGCAGAGGTTTAATATTACGGTTTGCGACTGTGCAGTATCCCACATTATGACCAACGTCTTTTGAAACCCCAAATCTCTTCTTTTCTCGTCTTTTCCCAAATTGTATATTCTTTAGTTTAGTGTTGAATTGATTTGTTGTTGCTATTAATTCAACCACTGTGTTTTGATACGTGCAGGTCGCATACTTAAGTGTCTGATTAAGTACTCTTGAAGTGCTATCATTTGGGCTGGTCGGTTGTGGTGTCAACGGTTGAACCAACCAAATCTATGGTTGGACATGTTTTTGAAAAAAAAAACTATAACTATTCTAAAAACTTATTTATTATACTAATTTATACTTAATTTTGTTTATTTCATGACTCATATTTTATTAAACATTATGAAACAGGCGGTGAAGGTGGTTTTGTCAAACAAGCGAAAGTGGCAGTGCTACCACAACGGCATGAGCAACGGTTTATCTTGGTAGATCGTAGATGATTAGTTTATCCTCTTTTGCTTATCCTTTTATGCTACTTGGATGCCTGGCATCTATTTCACGTAGCGATAATCGAAGTTTCGAGCTTCAAAATCGAGTCTTTGGTAATTCATAGGAATGCTAGCAACGACGATGTTGGATGGCGGCGTTGAAGTAGCCCGTCGCGGATGGAACAGAAGAGGACCGAGCCAAGAAATATGAAGAGACACAAATGGATGGGTAATACTCTGCACCACCAACACTAACACCGCATCGCCTGCGAACTCTCCTCGGTAAGTGCTCTCCGATCCAGGTTTTACTTTTATTTGTTGATTTTGTGTACAAATTTTATGTTCATATTGAAATCGAACTTGATAGAGTTGATGTTCGGTGTGCAGCGAAGCATGTTGATACGTTTGAAATCGTAGCCATCCAGATCGTAAGTGTTAAATATGAATACTAGCGATTACCCTTTTCTTTCTACTTGATTACTTAGGTGATATGTTTTGTGTTTTGTGGATAAGTTTTTATGAAATTAAACTGGCAATTAGATGTAGACATGCAATGAGTTTGTATACATTGTGCTATTGTTTTCAATTGATGCTTTAAATTGCTTAATTTGATGGTGATTAATGTGAAATTGTTTCGATAGGGGTTTTATCTATTCTATTTTTAGTTTGAAATATTTGACCTCCTTGGTATAAACGAAAGTTACTTATGGCTTGCATTTGATTTGATTTTATGGGTCTCTAGGTTTTTTATTACACAATTTTTAATTTGGGTTAACATAGAGTACTTGGTGATGGTGGTAGAAATAGGAGTACAGATAAACAAGGACCGTGAAATTGTCTAGATGTTTTAAAAATGCTTTCTGGAAAATTGAGTCAGCAGAGTCATAAAATTTTGAATTGGATTTTTAGGAACCTAGATTTCCCATTTATTGATGCTTTTATTTCGTATGGTAAGTTGGAAGTTGAGCTACTTTTTTTTTAATTGATATCACATATTAGTTTTGGTGGTGTTGGTGATTATACTTGACAACATGGAGATGTATGTTTTCTCATGTAACAGTAGGATTGGTTAAGATCGTATATAACCCATAAGTGTACATTTCGTTAGCTACAAAATAAAATGTTTACTTTTTAAGAAAAATAAGAACCTTACTGGTTCGGCTTCCGTGGCGTATCACTTTTACCGTTTTACGTAAGCCTACTAAACGAGTCGTGTTCATGGGCTGGTTGCACAGACCCAACACAAACTTGAACGACACACACCCGAAAATCGTGACATATGTTAAACCCGAACACGGCACATGTATTCAAGGCTCGCCCGTTTCCATTTTAGCTATACAATGAATGAAATTACACGTTTGACCCAATAGGGATCAAATACAACCAACATTTTATCTTTCATTTTTACCTCGATGGGTTGCTTTGATGTCTTCAATAGAGATGTTTTTAGTTTATATTTTCTTTCCAGACGACAATCGTTGGTGGTCGTTTCTTTGGTTTCTCGCTGCCGGGTTGCATATTGTTGCGAGGTAGGTTTGTTCTTTTTATTACATGGATTTGTATTTGGATCATTTTGCCTTAGATTTGATTGTATATTCCGTATCCAACATTACATGAACATATTTTATTTGGGTAATATTCATCTTTTCAAACGGGTTAATGGTGACCTGTCGTTATGGTCATGCAAAAACCTAAATAACCTAGGTAGATAGGGTAAGTCAGGTATCGAATCCACGAGGAGCATGTGGTTAGTATTGCACCTTTTATTTGATTATTTGAACTAAAAAATTAAATCTAATGAGTTGTTGGTTGTTTTGAGTTTTAAGAAAACGAATTTTATAAGTTGTAAACAATAATATTAAAGAAGTAAACCCCTCCAGGTTTCCGGTTCAATGATTCACCCTCCCCTTGGTTAGATGATTGGATACCACATAGACATAGTTTTGTTGAACGGTTTAAGTTAAGTGATAATAAAACACAAGTTTTTAATAATAACTCATACAATTTAATTACCAACCCACGAATAACAACTACCCTCCCGTTAATCAAACTGCTCACGATGCAAGAAAACCGAATGCGAATGACTAAAAGATAAGCAATTGCACAAACGTGACTTGTTTAAATAACTCAAACCACAAATATCTTTCAAACAATTAAAAGACAATCCATAAACCAAACCAAACAAGAGTTAGAGTTTCACAAATAAACCGTACACCTGAAGGTGATTACAAGATGTTTAGCCACTCATAGTAACAAGAAACAACTCAAAAATATGAATAATGATACCGAACATGATGATTGAAATCGAAAGTATGGATGAATGATGGTGAATCTTGATGTTTGTAGCTTCAAAATACTCCCAAGAATAATTAATTTTCGTCCCCTTGGTGGCTGACTTCGACTAGGGTGGAAAATTATGCTTTTATATCTTAATGAACCAATTCTCCAAATTTTGTGGACATGACCCCCGTACCTTATGGCTGGCAAAATAAGGCTTACGAAAGTCAGACTCTGCCCCAATTCCCTTTAGTTTTGCTCGTGCCTTAGGTTTTCTTTCATTTTAAATGTGCATTAAATGCACCATTCATTGCAATCATTTACGTTTGCTTATCTACTACTAAACTATTATTATTATTATTATTATTATTATTATTATTATTATTATTATTATTATTATTATTATTATTATTATTATTATTATTAGTAGTAGTAGTAGTAGTAGTAATAGCAGCATCCGACTCGGGTGTGTTCTTGGCTCATCCAAAATTCCTCTTTAACGCTTCAACGTCCATGAACACCTTCATATTTTCGGTTCACCATCCAAACTCAACCTCAACCACATTTAAGCTTCCAAATCCATCCAAATATGCCATTGAACCTACAATCACACAAATTTGCGTAGTTATCACATTCAAAACATATAAACGCTCAAACGGCATTAAAAACACATAGCTAAGCATCTAAAACACCATGATTTACCCCGTCCATCAGTTAAATGGGGGTAAAGGTCGCTCAAAGTGTTTATTGGTGGGTCGATTTAGTAATGTTTCATTCAATTATATATCGGTTAATCTGGGTAATATTCATCTATAGTGTTCATATGAGTAAAGTTCATCTTTTTCAAACATGTCAAAAAAGTAAGTCACTCATAATAAGTTGATTTTAGTAATGTTTTCTTTACTTAAAAATGTGTCAATTTGATAATGTTCATCTTTCCAAATGAGTTAAATATGGCAAAGTTTGCAAAAGTTTTTTTATTTTTTTTATTTTTCCAAGTGTAACTTTGATCCATACAATTATTTATAACAAGTTGGACAAAAACCTGAAAAAAAACATTTTAGATCATCTTAACTTCACTTTTTATTTTCTTATCCGGCCTATATTATCTACTAGGTGGTCTCAAAGAGCTATCGAACACTTGGTTCCTTTGGATTAGGTACAATGCCTGAGCGTGTATACAAAGGGAATAAAATGGTAGTTTTGTCACCAGCACTTGAGAACTGATGTTGGTTAATTATCTTATTATGTTTGTATCCAAAACTTTATCATGTATAAAACGTGCCTCGCGGCAACGCGCGGGTAAAATTACTAGTATAGATAGATAATGACTTCCCTAGACATGATTAATTGATAACACATTGTATTTTTTTTCTACATGTATAAAAGCCCACTAAAAAAATCTTTTTTTTTTCGTTTTTTGTATAACACTATGTTACTCGTTGGAAAGATAATAAAACGCTCGTTAAGTTGGTATATGTTTTGAAAATAAAAAATATCGTATATAAAAGTTATTAACGTATTGTGAGAGAAAATGCATTTGCCAAACACATGAGAGAGAAAAGTCATGTATGTCTTCGATATGATTTCATCCTCCTCATCGTCGCGTTGTCTCCTTGGATTAAACATACTATTATATATACTCATTAATTCATCACAAGGCTTTCGTGTACAAGTTGATTTGGAGTTTGGGGGGAGGGGGGGGGGGCTGTTCTGCAAATTGTTGTTACACGAGTTGTTGCATATATTTTTGTAGCTGTCAGAGCCGTCCCTGAAAATCTCTGAAAATTTACATACCCTATCCAATCGGTTAAAAAATAGGCCCAAGTTTAAGTGTTAAATGAGTTATGTAAAAAAATACATACATATATATAGGATTTTTTTTTTTTAAATATGCCCCAAGATTTATGAACCCTGTCCGGTTGGCCTCCTCAGACCTTTCTAAAGACGCCCATGGTAGTTGTTTTTATGCGAGTTGACCAAGTTCTTCCAAAGATGGTGATAGATTCGTTTCACCGGTGGAATTAGTTCATCTTCTCAAACCGCTTTTCTTTCCTTTTCGTATGGCCAAGGCTTGGTTTAAATGTAGGCGTATTGTGAGAATATTAAAATCTTTTGAGATGAATGAAATGTAAATGAGGCAGTGGACAAATGTAAATGTATGAAGGTGTAATTATTGAAATTGAATATATAAAAAAAAAAAAAAAAAAAAAAAAACATTGATTAATTTGTGTTCAAGAATTTAAACTCATAACCTCACATTTGTAAAAGAAACATCATACCATTAGATCAATAAGTCATGATGAGTAAAGCTTTTAATAACCCACCCTTTCACAAGGGTGTAGTTGGTTAACTAAAACACAAATAATTTTTAATCCGTTGGTTTTTTTTAATTTTTTTATGAAAAGGGGACACATATTTTGATTAGTTAGATTGTGATTTGAGGCCCACAACCAAGCCCTCACGCTCGTTAATGGTATAATGAAAATGAGGGCGTTAGGCCCATTAGCATTAGTGGCCCTCGTATTGTGTTAGTAATCAATTAACGTTGAAAAAGTGGTTGTGAAAAGTGAAGTGAGGCCCATTCGCGCCCACTACGTTTATTCATACAATTAAAGTTTGGATGTGGGCTTGAACAAGGCCGATGTCCTATTGGTCCATGTGACGGGTTTTAATTGGCTTTAACTATTTATAAGATTACTATGAATTTTTATTTTTTTTAAATGTATACGCTACAACATAATTATAAAAAAAAAAAAAGGTTTTCCTGTTATATTTACCTTAAACTTAACAATATAATTTTTAAAATGGGGTTTTACTGTTTTCCTTTTAGAATTAGGAATGGTTAAAAAAAAAACCAAGCAATGATTGTATGTACCTAAAACCCGAATCAATTAGGATGAGTATGAGATGTGGTATGGGATTGGAAAAAAAAATAGTTCATAAGTATAGAATCAGATGATACCCAATTCATTTATCCAAAATATGTACCCAAAAATATTTAAGTTGTATATTTGTTTTCTCCTTAACTACTGTTTAGTAATGTTTTATTATTTGAAAACTAAACTTTTCTTTGGAATATATATACACATACATACACAAAATATTTTATACCCCGAGAGTGTCTAGGGGTTGAAAATATAGTATGACGTAATAAAATCTTCAATATATGATTTGCACAAGAAAAACTCAACCAAATACGGCTGCAAAGAAAAACAAACGTTCGACTGTTACCGTATCCCCTAATCGCCTAATATGCTACCATCTCAATTATATTGGTACCCTATGGATTTAATTCCTATATTAGCCACTAATAATTACAGCAGAATACCCACTGATGCTATTTGCTTAATTCTAAAATGGTGATTATAATTATGTACATGTCATCTTGTAATCTAGTAATCAACATATATGGCGGATTCATATTGCAAGCTTAAAGGCTATATAACCATTCACATTTAAGCAAAAATCAAACTAACAAATCATCCGAGAACGACACATAGCAAGCTTGGTTCTCTCCCGTATCTTCTCCCGAGTTTCTGCAAACATCTTCACGTTAGAACAACAATAAGTATAACATCAAACCGTCAACCATACAAAACACCAAATCAAACAATCACCTGTACTATGCTTAAACCCCTTATTCCAAACTTCATTCCCTTTATTCGTCTTTATTATTAATCCTCCTCCCCCTCCTCTTCAACTTCAATCTCATATTAATAAATAAAAACACAAAACCCATTATCTATATCTATACCACATTATAAAGGAGGAGTAATGGGCAAATATGTTCAAATTGTCCAAAGTTAAGATGGTATACCAAGAGTTTCTTTACAATTTTCTAAATTTTACCACTTTTCTTCCCTAAATGCCCTAGAAGATAATCACGCTACCCATTTTCCTGTTATGTTCATTCATGCGTTCAGGGCCGTCTCCGAAAATGTCAAAAAAAAATTGGGCCTTGGGCGAAAAAGAATTTGGGCCCAAAATTTTGTAAAGATGAATGAATTATAAAAAAAATTGAGTATAGTGCTAGAGCCAATGATTGAACTTGAGACCTCTATATTAAATTAACATGGTTTTTTCAACTCCACTAACAAGACTTTAATGTATAAAACACAAATATATATATCCTAAATATAGAATTTAATATATATACGCATATTTTAAAAAAACGTTCGGGCCCATTTAAGGGTCGGGCCCAGAGCCGGTGACCACCCGGCTCACCCTCATAGCCGGCTCTGCATGCGTTAAAGTCCATCTTAACCTTCTAATCCCCTTCTTACCCTTGTTCACAATTAATCCACCACCCCTTCTTCAATTGCATCTATCAAACCGTTACCTCTTCCCTTTCTTTCTTTATGGCTATAATTGTACAAGGACAATTGATTTACCCTAAAAGCACCGAAGATACATCGCCTCTCTTAGTTCCCCATCGAAGAAAACATAATCTCACTAAAAAAACCCTAGCGCTTTTATATTCACTTAGCGACGACCGTTTGTGGTGGCAATGAGTGGTGTTGTCGTTTCAGGCGACGACAGTATGTGGTGGTGACAGAGACGACTTCATGGTGGGGTTTTGATGGTAGCAGGTTGGAGGAGCGGCGGTGTGGATTCTTCGACCGGGTTTTTTTTAATCTTATTTTCATTTTTGTTTGCTGCTCTTTTTAACTTTTGTTCATATCAATTTTCAATCCACCTAAAAAGGAACATAAATTGAAGCAATTTCGTAAAAAGCTCTGTATCCGTTTGAGATAAAGTTTGTACATAAAAAAGAACATATTATTGGATTATATTAATTTGAATTACATAGTTAGCAACGTCTTCTTTAATCTTGGTGAGGGTCCTGCTGGAGATCTCATAACTATGTTGAAGATAAGACAATGTGTGTGGTGAGTTTTTATTTAATTTATAACTTAAAAATACACGAAAGGATTTGGGTTATCCGTGACTATATGCTCTTGTAAGCCATTGTGTTAACATTTATAAATATGTTACTCAATGGCAACAACACACCACGAATATCCTTCAACCGTTGGAGCAAGTCTCGCGATGAAGGCTATGGAAACTATGTTCAGATTTGCTCTCTTAGTTCTCCCTTTCTTGAGCAGGTTCGTGTTAGGGTATTCAATTACAGATGTAAACTACTATTTCATTGGGTAGGTTCTGTAACTTATGAATATTAATTGTTTCTTGATAATTTTCTTGGTTAAAATAGACGGTATAATACTCTTTTATTGATTCCACAGGGAGCGACATCAAAGCTACATGCTCTCTGGAATCACCCTGCTGGCCATAAAACCAATGAGTCGTTTCTTTTGAATCATTTTTGTTTTCAATTTTAATCATGATAATTACGTGAAATTAGGCTTTATAGCTTTTATTAGTTGATTAATTTTTAGGCATTTAATGATAGATTGATGATATGATATACGTGTTGTTCATTAGGAATTAGTTAAAGGATTACCTTTTGTTTAGAAAATTTAAGGTTGGTGTAGTCTTTTATTAATCTGCTTTGGTAGGAGAAATTTCATGGTCTGAAAACTATTATTTCAAATATATCCAAGTCTAGTATTTGTTCTTGATGATTCAGTCTATGTGAAAAACTCATCTTCACCCATGAAACGTACTCCAATTACCAACAAAAATGCCTAATCGATCATTGTCTTGGATTACAAACTTGTAGATGATGATTAGTTTGGAAATAGTTAAAAAAGAGAGGTCAAAAGTGTATTTTTAATGAACAAAAGTACAAAACCATATACGCTACACCAATTACTAACAAAAATGTTTCTAATCTACTTGACCGACCAATTCAACCTGTACGCTAACATCTTTTGACTTGTTAACATCTCTTAAAGATGTTATAAGGATGCCAACCCCCCTATATATATATATATATAGATATAGACACACACACACATATATATATATATATATTAGTTCTTTTTTGCTTCAGTTTTATTCCAAATTAGAGAAACAATAAGCATTGGAGGTAGAGAATTCAATGTGAGGCAAGAACCAAGGTAAAATTTCTATGACCATTATCAGTTAATTTTTTTCATCTATTTTCAGTTTGAAGTTCATATTTTGTGTTAAAAATAAAGAAAAGGAATCAAACCTTAAGCAACTCAGATAGAGTTTGTTATTTAAGGCAAATCCAATCCCAAGCTTCTACCATAAGGGTCCAACGCCAAAGGTTGCACAAAGAAGGTAATTAATAAATCATTTAGCTTCTAATTGTTTGTTAACACATATATTTTTGTCACTACAAAGTATTGATTATATTTATACAAGATCGATGTGTTCTATTTAACCAAACATATCTAACGAGCATAAAGTCTCCCAAAGTCTTATCTTCAGTTCATACAATCTCGCTAATAAAAAAAATCCACTATTAGCTTTATGAGGGTGTTTGGATGTGCTTTTTCCAACTTATTATCTGATTATTTGATTTTGGGTATATAATATAACAATATCACTTTTGCAAATACATATCCGAACAGTCCTTAAATGCTTAAATTTTTACGTGGAATTGTGGAAACATCCTAACTGGAGCCTTAGCTAGAGGAGTGGCGGCTGGGATACGTAACTAGAGGTTGGCTCTATAATTGAAGGATTATCTACCAACATGTAACTTTCGAGCTGTAAGTAATTACCATTCATTTGAAAGGTACTGGGATATGTAGCTAGATGTTGACCCTATAACTTCTTTTATTGTAATTGACAAATTACTTAATAGTAATTAGTGTGCACCCTATGCGCGGTGGGTTCACTTGTTGCTAAGATGCAATGGGCAAAGGCGTTGTTTAACCCATAATAAAGCATAACTACTACTTGGCTATTTGCTCATATATGTATATTTATTTCTATTCAAATTGAGGTTATCATTTTCTTTTCTTTATAATTTTGTCTTCCTGTTCAAGATTGCCATGGTCTCAACATTGAAGCACAAAAATCATGTTGAGCTGTGTGGAAGGAAATACACGTGTCTTGGCTTATGAATTTGCAACCACGGGATATCTATATGACATATTGCATTACATGAACACTTGTTTACACTTTTGTTTTCGTGTTTAAATTAACGGATATATAAGTTGAACTATAATTGGTGTTGGGTTTAAAATCTATATAATATGCATATATACATGCAGGTAGGAAGGATCTGCAAGGAGCACAACTAGGGCCCGTGCTTGATTGGGTGCAGCGGGTAAAGATTTTTGTTGATGCAGCAAGGGGACTAGATAATTTGCATGACAAGGTTCATCCTTAAATAATTCAGAGATATTAAGTCTAGCAATGTGTTGATATTTGAGAATTTAAGAGCCAAGATTGCCGATTTTCAACCATTCAAAACAATCACCCCGATATGGCTTCACACTTGCATTCTACTCATGTTTTGGGAATTTTCGGCTATCGTGTGCCATAATAATACTTATATTATAAACCTTTTTCATATATATGCATCTACCTAGCGGCAAAGTGGATGAGATGGTTTGACTCACCGGCTACATTGGGCAATTTTATAGCTGCTTGGTCAGGTTGGGCAAGTCTATTACAAACTTACAAATCACAACTTTTAATTTCTAAATGGACAGTGACCTTCATATGATAGTGTATACAATATCATATTATTACAACATGCTTTTGTCATGTAAATAAACTTTATCATTTAGCAAGGTGTCTTCATTGGCACGGTTATGTAGATATGCAATGACCAGACAACTTACACAAGAGTGATGTTTATGTTCATATTGGTTTGTTACAGTAACATACATGTGGTTTATTAAGATTTGTTCAATAATGAGTACATGGTTTATGTGGTGAACTAAAATCAGTTATAAGTGGCGGTGCACATTTCTTTTCTTTTCTTTCTACGAATACTTGTTAAAACATAGTGTGCACAATTCTATTCTTTTTGCGTAACTTGCAGCAAAAAACCTAAGTATCGTAATGTTGTATTACAACCCATTTGTGGACCCCGCTACAATGCGCGGGTAAACCTACTAGTATAAATAATAATTGATAAATAATAAACATACAAGAAAACATAGGATGCTAACAAAAAGACCGTCAACATTCCGATAAGAGATTCAAGAAAACACATGATGTTAAAATTGAATCGAACAAAAATAGATATTTACCAAAAACAAATTATTATACATTTCGGCTCGTTTTCACCCCTGTATATAATTATGATCATAACCAGCCATTTAAACTTTATACTTTCTTTTTAACATACAGTTTATTCATATGTAATGATAATCATAATTCATAAGCATTTTAAATGATTTATATTATAATAAAAACTATTAACAAACATATAAATAAGTTAATAAATATTTATATTATTTAAACACAAACCAACTAGTATTTTTTACAACACTAACACGTGTATCTGATACCCACGGGTATGTCGATAACCCAAGGGTAAATACCCGACAAATATTTAAATTACGATTACAATAAAACGAAAGCAAAAAAGCAATACAGTTACAACTATACTATATGAAATGCAAGAAAGATGTAGAAGCAGAATAAAGAACATTTGATGAGGATCGTGTTCAACACGGGACCTTTAAAACAAATTCCGAGTCTTCCGCGGGTACTCGCGCACCACATAACTCACCTGCCACTTGTTCATCACAGTCCAAGCACTTGACCACAAGCCTGCGTTAAAAAATACTAAGGCGGCTCGCGGTGATGTGTGTGTGCAAAGTGTGCTATCAAAGCGCCACATTGCGCCCATCGCCCACGCCATGCGCGTGTGTGCGAGTGCGAGTTAGGGGTGCGTCGCGAGTTCCATAGTGTGTGCTCCAATGAAACAATAAGGAAGGAGTGTTCTCACTTATATATCACTCATGGTATCATCACTCCTCCAATGTGGGACAAGTTCCACTTACCCACTTTGTTTCAATTTCCAGCTTTGAATGTTTCATTCACCAAACTTTGAGCATCGATATATCATTCATCCTAGCTCCGTTTTGGACGTGGTTTGGTTTGTTGCGAAGCTCTGACAACATAGAACATAAACCCACAAAAAATATATAAATAAACCTCGGTTTCAAATATATATTTTAGTCCAAAGTTAGGAAAACTCATTTTCCTATATTTGTGAAAATAACATTTTCACCCAAATTTCCAACAATCCCCCACATGAATGGATATCGATCCGTTCTTACAAGTTCCAACGATACAATTTGACAGTTGAGCATTTTAAGATAGATAGGTTTAGCCTTTGAACCTTCCTTTGTGAAGCATACTTAGCTTACTAGCGGTCAGTAGAACTTGATGTCTTTGAACTGACGCCCGTTTGTGTAAACGACAATACACTTCACACAACACCGCCTTGGTTTAGCCAACCCCTCATTGTCGTGTCCTTTTATGGTCATGTACACTCCTGGTTCTGCAAGAGCTCTAGGATTTGCGACTCCCCACAAATCCATTTGAAGCGACCATTACTTCTCTCTAACATAGGTGATTCACATGAATCATTAAAAGCATCAGTTATATTAATTTACCCAAATCTTTAACTTCCATATGCTTAACCTCGAAACCAATGTCACTGATTGGAATGGACTAGGAAGTATAAACTCCCTTTGGTATTGGGGTGGCCCGCACAGTGACTCCCTTTGGTCATATGATTAAGTTTGCCTATTGAACCTAGATCTTGGGATCTCCAATCTACTAGGTTAGGTTTCCCTCATACTCCCTTTTTACGTGGGCTTTAGTTCCATTCCTTTTGATGACTATATACTAACTCTTTGCTTAAGCCTTTCGTTAACGGGGTCCGCAATGTTATTTATTGACTTCACATAGTCAATCGTGATAACACCCGTTGAGAGTAGTTGTCGTATCGTGTTGTGTTGTGTCTACGTCTTATGTGCCTCGATTTGCCATTGTACATTGAGCTTTGAGATCTACTAATCGTCAATTGGCTGTCACAATGTATGCAAATAGCTGGTAAAGGTTTAGTAAATCTTGGAATATCCTCTACGAATTAACGTATCCACTCCTCCTCTTCTCCACGTTTATCTAAGGCGATAAATTCAGATTCCATCGTGGATCTTTCTATAACCGTTTGCTTTGAAGACTTCCAAGATATAGCAGCACCCGCAAGTGTAAACACGTAGCCACTTATTGATTTGGAATCTTTTATATCCGAAATCCTGTTCGCATAAGTGTATCCTTCAATCACTGTTGGATCGCGAGTATAATGCAGTCCATAGTCCTGTGTGTTTCTTATGTATCTAAGCACCCTTGTTATACTTTTTCAATGTTCATCACTTGGATTACTTGTATATCTACTTAGCTTACTCACTGCGTATGCCAAGTCGGGTCTAGTACATGTCATTGGATACATTAGAGTGCCAATGATCCTTGAGTACTCTACCTGAGCAACACCCTTTCCTCTATTTTTAACTAGATGGTGGGTCGTATCAATTGGAGAACGGGCTACAGCCTTGTCTCCTTAATTGAATTTTTCAAGGATCTTGTCCACATAGTGAGATTGAGTTAGAACAAGACCATTTTTGTCCTAAGGATTTTTACTCCAAGAATAACATTCGCTATGCCCATGTCTTTCATGTCAAATCTCGCTTTCAACATGTCTTTAGTAGATTTAATCATATTATCATTACTCCGAGTGATAAGCATATCATCCACATAGAGACATAAGATGACATAACATCCTTGCGTGTCTTTGGAATAGACACACTTTTCGCACTCATTAATTTTGAAACCGTTGTCAAGCATGACCTGATCAAATTTATGGTGCCATTGTTTTGGAGCTTGCTTCAAGCCGTACAAAGACTTGACTAACTTACATACTTTGCCCTCTTGTCCTCGAGCAGGGAAACCCTCGAGTTGCCCCATGTGAATTTCTTCTTCAAAATTGCCATTTAGAAATGCGGTCTTTACATCCATTTGGTGAACATCCAAATTTCTTAAGGCCGCAATAGCAAGAACCAATCTTATAGAGGTTATTCGTGTTACAGGCGAGTAAGTATCAAAGTAATCTAGACCTTCCTTTTGTCAAATCCTTTGATCATTAACCTAGCCTTGTATTTATCAATACTTCCATCAGTTTTGATCTTCTTCTTGAATATCAAACAATATCCAAGGGGTTTACAACCCGGTGGAAGATCTACTAACTCCCAAGTATGATTTTGCAATATAGAATCAATTTCATTATTAATTGCTTCTTTCAATTGAGGTCATTCTGATGAGGAGACCGCTTCGCGGTAGGTGTTGGGCTCACCCTCAACCATGTAGCTCAAGAAGTTTGGACCAAAGGATTTTTCAACCCTTGCCCTTTTGCTTTGTCTAAGCTCACCCTCCTCAACCTCGGGTTGTTCATGTCTTTCTTCTTGAGTTTCATCGTCAACCAATGTTGATGGACGTGCTTGGTCATCGTTAATTAGTCTTGATGAACTAACATGTGTTTGTCCTAGCATAGGATACACATGTTCAAAATACTCGACAACATTTACCTCCATGAAAGTGTTTTTGTGTACATCGGGATTCTTGGATTCATATACAAGCAAACGATGTGTTGTACTTTGATGTACATACCCAATAAATATGCAATCAACAGTTTTGGGTCCTATCCTAAGAGCCTTAGGAGGTGGTACAGTCACCTTGTCTAGGCACCCCCACACTTTCAAGTATTTGTATGAAGGTTTCCACCTTTCCATAACTCGTAAGGAGTCTCGTCCCTAACTTTTAGAGGTATCCTATTCAAAAGATAATTAACCAAGAGAATGCCCCCCCCCCCACATTTCACGGTTCACTCTGGAACTTATCAACATGGCATTCATCATTTCTTTCAATGTGCGGTTTTTTCGTTCCGCGGTGCCATTTGATTGTGGAGAATAAGGTGGTCTACACTCATGTATTATGCCACTTTTTGCGCATAAATCCGCAAAAGGTGCAACATATTCACCACCTTGGACGTGGTTTGGTTCGTTGCGAAGCTCTCACAACATAGAACATAAACCCACAAAAAAATATATAAATAAACGTCGGTTTCAAATATATATTTTAGTTCAAAGTTAGGAAAAACTCATTTTCCTATATTTATGAAAATAAAATTTTCACCCAAATTTCCAACAATCCCCACATGAATGGAGATCGATCCGTTCTTACAAGTTCCAACGATACAATTCGACAGTTGAGCATTGCAGGATAGGTAGGTTTAGCCTTTGAACCTTCCTTTGTGAAGCATACTTAGCTTACTAGCGGTCAGTAGAACTTGATGTCTTTGAACTGACTCCCGTTTGTGTAAACGACAATACACTTCACACAACACCCCCTTGGTTTAACCAACCCCTCATTGTCGTGTCCTTTTATGGTCATGGGCACTCCTGGTTCTGCGAGAGCTCTAGGATTTGCGCCTCCCCACAAATCCATTCGAAGCGACCCTGCTTCTCTCTAACATAGGTGATTCCCATGAATCATTAAAAGCATCAGTTATATTGATTTACCCAAATATTTAACTTCAATATGCTTAACCTCGACACCAATGTCACTGATTGGAATGGACTAGGAAGTATAAACTCCCTTTGGTATTTAGGTGGCCCCCCACAATGACTCGCTTTGGTCATATGATTAAGTCTGCCTATTGACCCTAATCTTGGGATCTCCAGTCAACTATGTTAGATTTCCCTCATACTCCCTTTTTGCGTGGGCTTTAGTCCCATTCCTCTTGCGCCATCAAAGCGCCACATTGGGCCCATCGCCCACGCCACTCGCGCGTGTGCGAGTTAGGGTGCGCACCCCTTCGCGAGTTCCATAGTGTGTACTGCCATGAAACAATAAGGAAGGAGTGTTCTCACTTATATACCACTCATGGTATCATCACTCCTCCAATGTGGGACAAGTTCCACTTACCCACTTTGTTTCAATTTCCAGCTTTGAATATTTCATTCACCAAACTTGAGCATCAATATCTCGTTCATCCTAGCTCCGTTTTGGACGTGGTTTTGTCCGTTGCAAAGCTCTCACAACATAGAACATAAACCCACAAAAAAATATAAAAATCAATCTCGTTTCAAATATACACTTTATTCCAAAGTTATGAAAAACTCATTTTCCTATATTTGTGAAAATAACATTTTCACCCTAATTTTCAACAGTATTGTGATTAGGAAAAATCAATCTGTTTCCTAAGCAGAATGAACTGTCGGGGTTAGCCAAGCATCTAAAAAAAATACCTAAAATAAGAACGTAAAGGGCAGAAAAATATGAAAAATTGTCTAAGATCAAGTGGTGGTTTTTGAACATGGATTGTAGAGTTTTGTGTATTTATGAAAAGGCATGTGAAGAGTTTAATTGAATACGAAATTCAATGAAAAGCTTCAGTCTGGAATTTAGTTTCAACACTTAATCTGATTTAACAGTTTAGGAATTCGAAAGGACTTGATCATACCAGTAAACCGATCCTAGCCACATGATCGAGCCGCATCAGTCCAAGTTCAGTAAAAATATAAACGCGGCTCTCAAGCGTGCGAAGTGTGCCATCAAAACCGTCTCGTTCTCGGGCTTGTGCCAGGGTGCTTCGCACTCTCTTGGCTGCCACCGGGTGCGTCATACGTATAGGAATACATTTCTCTACAAAAGTTTTATGTATAAATCAACACATAATTTGTTTCTCTACCAATATGAAATTACCACAATTTCCCACATTCACACAAAGTTAAAGCTTAGCTATCTAATTTACCTATTGACTTTACACTTAAGTAATCATTATATCATCACAAATATAATAAGTAAATTTCCAACAAAATGTACGAAGTATATGTATACAACCATGAAATGTTCCTATGTAATGTTGCACAACTCTAAATTTACGGTAAATCATGAGTGGACAATCTATTAATCTATAGTGAGTGGTAACAATTGTTCAAGAACAATATATAGCTTGTTCTAGTAGTCACTTTATAAATTCACCTACAAACAACCTCACTCACTTTATGAATCCACCTTCAAACAACCTTTAACTGATAATGTGATAAATGGAAATGAATTTCCACCGGAAAAAAGCAATATATAAAGGCTAATTGCATGATTGGTCCTAAGATCACCAACCATGAGGTTGACCCTTGACACATACATCCTTATAGTTGATCACCAACCAAACTTAATTATGCATGCATGCATCATTTTCACAGCTTTGAAAAAATAATTTTTGTCCCCCAAATTCTTAAATACATCTAACATTTTGTGTTAAAACTAGTGAATCAATTGCTTTCAACATATCTATTATAGCGTATAACTTATGTCACAATATCTTATAGAAAGATGCTCTTTATACTTTAGTACTTATTTATGAAATATTTTATTTTAGTAGATTTTTTATTTATTTAACTAACATAATTATGTAATAATAATAAAATAAGGGGGACGGGTTATCACCAGAATTGGTCACAGGTACCCCCCACTACCAGCACGGTAACACCGTCGCCGGTAGTGCTGGTAGGGGTCCCGTGAACCTTTTTCTGGTTCTATCTAACGGATGTGAACTCGTAAATTTGAATAAAATATTATTTCTTTCTGTACCACGTTCCCCAACTATCATCATCACCACCATCTGTAACCATCACCACCACGACACCACCACCACCGTTCTTCTTGTTCCCAACAACCACCGCCACCGATCTTCTTGTTCACGGAAAGGGATTTCACGGTGTGTGGCTAGATGATGTTGAAGAAAAATGGAGAAGAATCAGTAAAGAAGAAAAGTTGAAGATGTGTATTTCAGAATAAACTTAGATGCACCACTCGTCTCTCTTTCTGTTTCAGATGTGTAAAACACTATGTGAATGATATTTTGGGAAAGATCATGACTTTTAACCACACACTGAAAGTACATAGCCATGTTCCTATGATATGCTAAACGTGAAAGCAATGTAGCTACACCTATAAAGATTTAGTAAACGTGACAACAAAATAATAATATACCACTATACAACAACTCAATGCATAGGGTACAAAAAGTAATGCACCACCAAGTTGCTAAATGTATTATATAATAATTATTATTATGTGTGAAATTAATTGATTTTTGGGTAAAGAATCAGTGGAGTGCTGCCTCCAAAAAACAGTTTTTAGTGAAGTGAATCAGTGTATGATTGGTGTAAATCAGTAAAGTTGAAAATGTTTCAGTGGAGCACATCGTCCCCCCTATCAATTACTCATCCAAACCTCCAATTAAACTCATCACATTACACCATTTTAGGCAAAATTGAGTGAAAAAAAGGTGTGCCTACATGTCGTCCACATGGCAACACTTTTTTTCATACTAAAGCCCTTAACTAATTCACCATAACACATAGCGTTATAGAGTGAGATTGTAGTAACTAGTAATTCATTGTTTTTAACAAATATTTTGTATGTCTTCTTCCTTTTAATTCCTTTTTTTTATTTTACAGTGTGACACAATCTTTCATTGGATATATTATCACCCACACGTAGATTATGGATCTTAAATCAAGTCAATGAAGTAGTGGTGGAGTGGTTTGGGAAATACTTAGTGTTCTTTGTGACTCAGGTTTGATTCCCGCTCTCCTCATTATTCCTTACGGCATCCAGGTGAAGAGCGAATACGGGTGGCATCGGATCGACCTGGATGGGATGCGAGGTTTTACCTATTATTCCACTGTTGTGCCTTCATGCGAGTGGAGGTCGAGTTTCCGTGCATCTAGGAGAGCCAAGAGGTTGCCGGCAGTCGAGTAGTTAACCTTGACTACAGTGTCTGGTGTCACGATGGTTGGCATGTTGTTCCTTTCCTTTCAAAAAATATATATATCTGTGACACCCGCAAACTCAGGTTAATACTTTTTACAAACATAAGTCTACCTTAGCGAAACATTTTATATAACGTACTTAACTGGGTTAGTTGAGTCGGTTCGATGATTCGGGGAATCATCGGGAATTGGTTCATACTTGATATTGTCTATAGTTATCCATAGTTCAATGATTCGGGGAATCATTGGGGAAACACACACGTACACACGAGTCTTGAGTCCCGTTGTTGGTGAAAACATATAATTGGAGTATCTTGTCAAGTATTACATGTTCTACAATCAATTAACAACATATGAGCGCACGATTATGTTAATGTATGTTAAAATGCTATTTTGGGGTCGTAGGTGCGAATGAGGAGTTTGGATTCTCATTCGCATGGTAATCGACTCATTCGCATGCTTTGGTATACGAATGAGAGCAGAGTGTTTGTGTGTGTGTGTGTGTGTGTGTGTATCTTTGCCTCATTCTCATCATTTCACAACCCTAACTCGCCCCCAAGTGCTTTCTCTCAAACCCCAACCTGTAGAAACAAGTTTTTGCCCTCATTTCTTGGATCCTAGAGCTAAAACAAGTTTTATATCAATATCAAGTGAAGATTCAAGGTGTTTGTCAATCACCTAAACCCTTTTCAATACATTTTTGACAAACCCTAAGTGTCCAGATCTGATTTCTAAGTGTTTTCTTAAATAAAAACATTTCTAACATCTTTCTAAACTAGATCTGGACCTAAACAATGGGTTTCTTTACAAAAACCTAAGTTTAAATGATATTGGTGACCATATCTTTGGGTTTAATGAGTTATATGTTGATTGAATGATATTAGAATGTTGTTGAGATGATCGTGGATTGTTTAATAGCATGGTTAGGGATTGTATGAGTGGTTTATTAATGTTTTGTGGACTTTTAACCATTTTGGGGGTTTATGTGATAAATCTAGGGTTGTAACATGAACATGATGATGATGATGATGATGATGATGATGATATGAATAGGAATTCAATTAGGTGAGTTAGTCCATGCTTAATAATCTAGAAATGACATTATTTTAATACTTTTCATTATGGGTAAATTTCTCATGCAATTGATGTGACATCTCCATAATTTACGATTTTAGGTAATTTGTGATTTTGGTGTTCGAAAAGACATATTGATGACTGAATCATGTATAGTAACATGTTATAGGATAGATAAGTGTGACTGTAGTGTTTAGTTGTATTTCATGAAGTTTTTTATTGGATTTGAAGGGTTCATGTTCGTCAAAATAGCTTAACAACTGAACAGGTACGAATGGGTTCCCATTCGCACGGTTGACTTTGCGAATGAGTGGGAGGTAGAGTTGTTCAAAGTCGGATTATCCGAAATTTTGGATATCCGATTTTCAGATATTCGAAATTTCGGATTCAGATAATCTAACGGATAATCCGAAACTTAAAAAATATCACTCCCTCTTATGCTAAAAGTCTAAAATTGAACCTGCTTAAAACAAACATTTAATATATATTTTATTTTTAATATTTCGGATTCGAGAAAGGCGTATTATGTTAGTTTAAGGCTAGGGTTAACTTAGAATTGACTAAATATATAGTATATATGTAAATAATATCATGCATATAATATAGATATTTTTTAATATTTTGGATTCGGATAATCTGATTATCTGGAAATTTTTAAAAATATGACCTGAGTCCGAATCCGAAATTTCGGATTTTTTCGATTTTCGGATATCCAAAAATCGGATAATCCAAAATTTTGGATAATTCGGATACGGATTTTTGGATATTTCAGATTCGAATTCGGATTCGAACTTTTTTGAACACCCCTAGTGGGAGGTTCTCCCATTCTCACATCGACTGCGCGAATGAGAGGAGTTTAAACCCATTCGCACCACATTGACTCATTCTTACCAAAGGTTCATTCTGTTGATGCGAATGACTAATTTCAGGACCCATTCGCGTGGACAAAGGGTACGAATGAGACTGGAAATAATCTCATTCGCACCAACGTGGAAAAGTGTGAATCTTTGATATAAAATAAGTGTTTTACGTGCATTAGTTGTGTGTGAACTATATATACTTGATGAATTGATATAACGGGTCACCAACGGGATGTCGAGTCTTGTGTTGTCGTGTCAAACGTCAAACTTTTACAAACATTCAAAGTCAAGTTTTGGACAACTTGGGATTATTAGACAAACATATCATCGGTCAAACATTTATAGGCTATTCGTGGTAGGTTTTCGGTAGTAGGAATTCCACAACAAGCCTGGTTTATTATTTACGTGAAGAAGCAACCTAAGGTGAGTATCACAACCCTACAGTTTTACTATTTTCATTATTGGGGGAAAACATGCAGTACAAACACAAACTTTTTAGACCACCGTATTACATTATATCATATGAGTATTAAGCGACATTTCATCATTAAGTCTTTTCTAACTTGTAAACCATGAATACGTGGATACATAGCGGGGAAAGTGTGAATAGATCTATTGGACCCGGCAAGCCCCACTCGGGCCGACTAGAGGTCGGACAGGTGCATATTTGTACTATCTAACTTACGACACCGGGTGATGACTAGTGGCGGGTATTAAAGTCAACTTACTAACGTTCATCAATGGTTCACGACGCTTTAGTATCATGTAACGATGTCTAGCTAGCATCAAGTATAGATGTAAGGATTGTTGGGTCTGGTTTACGAACATTTACTTACTTTTACAAACATAACACTCTGTGAACTCATCAGCACTGTATGTGTTGACTAACATTGCATGTTTTCTCAGGTCGCTAAGGTAACAACACAAGTTAGACGCACGCGGGTCACAATGTGTCTGATCCGGTTCTTGCATTGTGTTAAACTCTTTTCAAACATTTAGTCATTTACTATTGATGCTTTTGGGTTGTAAAGTTTTATAACTACTTATGTTGTGATTTGTTTGGTTTGGTGAAACATTTAAGCTGTTTGGATTTTTATTACGTTATTTTCATATCATATAGTTGTCGTTTATTGTGATCATTGATTTGGATTCTGTTATGTTACGCACCTCACGGTGAAACTCCGCATGTAAAATCTGTTAGTGTGACAATATCTTAAATCAAAATACAATGAATCTTACCAGGAACACTTATCAAATCACGGATATCTATAAAGATACACTTGTTCATTCTAAAAGTTAGTAAAGTCTTAACGGAATTTAAAAGTAGAATTTATTATTATGACTGTTTACGTAAAGAAAGGGTTATAACAAAATATTTCCGAATTTGTAAGTTTTTTTTGAAAGGCTTAATTCAATGGAAATTCTTGTATATTCATAACTTAGCGGTCTTAAGTTTGAATCCTTACCCACACACCGGTGTCCTCCTTGCCTAAGCTCAAACCATCACGAGAATTATTTTTTTTTTTGTGTGCATGGATCGAACCTGTGACCTACCTCCAGGATCAGAACCCCTTAAGGAAAACCCACCCTAACTCAAAGCAGCTGGGCCGGAGATCATTCGCTACAAGTTAGTTTGCATGTTATGCCTGATAAGTTAGTGTTTAGCAAAGTGAATTTTCTGTTCATTTGTTTCTTATGGTAAATCACTGTATGTTTTCACGTTTGCGTGTCCTTCAGCAGTGTTTTCATGTATCATTTATTATGATATGATGTATAGCAAATATAATGTTTTCAAATTATGATGTACAGCAATTCAGCAAATATAATTTCTTCAAATGTTTGTTTACTAGTTTATTACACGAAGTAGTAAACATGTTTATTTAAATGCAGAATCTTTGTTAGAAAAGTGTTTAGGTAATTTTTTGTTTTTTTTTTTTTTAAATTGTTACAATAACAAAGCAAAAAGATTGTTACAATACTTTTGTTTTAAATTAATAAAATGTTTATTACTTCTTTTCTTTTGTGGAGAACAGGTTGTAATGACATGCGAGATCGAAACCGTGGGCTACATTAATTGAAAATACTATTTGATGAAATAAGATGACGGGAATAGTGGCTGCGATAGAAACTTCTTGAAAACCTTGTATCATACAAAAAAACATATTCAAGAGAAAAAAAAAAGATTGAGCAAAATACTTAGGCCACTCTTAGTTTATTTTGTTAAAATAATCAAATATTAATGATATTTTTATGGTGAATATCAACTTTAGCGGTGCCTAATCGCACCTCTTCGGGGAACTCACTGCGTCACTCCGGCAAACTATGTTTTCTTATCCGGGCTCACGTTGGCATTAGGGTTTGGTTTGGCGTACACGGGGAAAACCGCACAGAGTCTAGCCCACGCAAGAGGAGGGCATGCAAGTTGCTCCTCGTGAGAGTCAAACCCGAGTTTCATGAGTGAAACTAGGATACCTCAACTATGATATTAAAGCATTTTAGATCGACTTCAATGCAATGCAATTTAATATCATTTTTTTAATGGTTAATTTCTTACACCAGTTTATTTACATCTTTTTTGCACACCCTTGAAGTTGAATTTTAAATCTCACTCAAGAGATGATTTCCTCTCTACCACTAGGCTATAACCTAAGTAGCAATTGAATATCATTTTTAAGACACTTAAAAAAAATTCATGCATTTAGTACAAGTATTAATGCATAATTGTCTCTCTTATTTAATACATGAGATATTTAAAATATGAATTGTAATTAAGTATTATTGAGTAGTTAAATATAATAGAAATTATAATAAGTATTAATTAAAAACCAATATATAAATAAAAATTCTAATAATACATCACTAAAAACCGTTGGAACAGTATAAAGACCGCTAAAATACAAGATCACTAAAAAAATATTGAAACAGTAAAAAATAAAAATAAAAATAAAAATAATAGTACTTTATTAAAAAAAAAATTAAGAATGATAATAGTAATAGTAATGACAAATAATATTAAAGGAAAAAAACAGTATAAATAACATGGACATTATAAATGGACATTTACAAAACGAACAACTTAAAGGAATAAAAAAAATACTTATAGTCAATCAAATGTAAAACTATTCATGTGTTTATTTGTTAAAGGAATAATAAAAACATATGTCACATCCCGTCAAGGCGGAAACACGGGGTGTGATTCGAAAGGTTTTCAAGCACAAGGTTCGAGCAACACACAAGATTTAAATTAAATAGATACCATCAAAGGATGAACGATGTCATAAATTATTAAAATATCACAACATTGTCTGAAATCACATGACCCAAACACCAAGATAGTATTTGACTGACACAACCAAATCCATGATAGTACCACCGAGCGTAAGCTCAAACCCAACCCTCAAGTCTCTGCTCCGCATGATTAGTTACCTGAAAACATGTATAAAAGATTTGTCAACATAATGTCGGTGAGTTCACAGGTTTTTAATGTACTATGTAAAGTGCTCGTGATATTCGTGTGTGACCAATCGTAGGCTAGCTAAGCGAATAATTACTGTGCAAACCCTGAGCCCCATAACCAAACCTCTTGACTGTTGTGCCTCGTGCATTGTACAATGGTTATTCACTGCTTACCTATTTATTGTTTTATTAAATGTCACCCAGGTGATCGATTGTATATCCATAATAAAGATTGACATGTATGTCACTCTTATGCTTATGTTACACATCAGAATCGTCTATCATCATCATCATGACATATCATTTGATATCAATTTGATTGTTTTTTTCTAGGTTCACATCGCAGCTTTAAAATATCTTGAAAAAGTGAGAAGGTTGTACAAAGACTTTACACGAACCTTGCAAACGTAGAATCTGGAACCTCCATAGGATAAATTAGTCAACCCTATATATGCAATAGAAAAACTAAGTAAATGGGATTTCTATATTCTTTAAATAATACAAGTCGGTGATGTTAAAAAAATATATATTCCGTATTCAATCAATTCATTACTTAAAAAAAAAAAAAAAAACAATTCATTTTACTGTATTTTTATTCATTTGGGTTTGTATATTGATGGATAGATAATTCTATCTTTATTAATTGAAGGACACTTTGACAATGTCGTTCTTTTAATTATATATTGACTACTAACTTTTAGGTTAATTTTATTTTCTGTCAATAACTTTTAAGTTAACTTTATTTTCTTTTAATTTAACTACCAAACTTCTATTTTTAGGATTTAAAAGTTTGGCTATTAACTTTTAGCTTAACTTTATTTTCTTCTAATTTGACCACCAAACTTTGACATTCAAACTTTTAGCTTTTAGGATTTCAAACTTTGACCACCAAACTTTTAGCTTTTAGGCTTTTAAACTTTGACCACCCAACTTTAGCCACTAACTTATATACTTTATTTTCTTCCAATTTAACCACCAAACTTTGACCGCCAAACTTTTAGCTTTTAGGATTTCAAACTTTTACCACCAAACTTTTAGCTTTTAGGATTTCAAACTTTGACCACCCAACTTAGGCCAGTAAATTTCTTACTAACTTATGTATTTACTTTTCTTCCAATTTGACCACCAAACTTTTAGTTTTTAGAATTTCAAACTTTAACCACCAAACTTTTTGCTTTTAGCCACGAGTATTTTTTTGAAGCCCACGCAACAATAACAGTCACTTAATATTATCTTTTATATCCACGAAACCATCCACAAATTACGCAAAAGAATGCAGGAAAATCGTTGCCCATAGTGCTACTAAACACTTCTGCACAACAAACGTGCCCCGCCGCTTTGCGGCGGGTTAACAAAAACCCTAGTATATATTAATACAAAGACACTTCAATAGTGTCTTTGTTTTAATATATATATTGGCCACTAACTTTTACGTTAACTTTATTTCTGCCACTAACTTTTAGGTTAACTTTATTTTCTTCTAATTTTACCACTAAACTTAGATCAACAAACTTTAGCCTTTTGGATTTAAAACTTTGGCCACTAACTTTTAGCTTAACTTTATTTTCTTCCAATTTGATCACCTAATATATATATATATATATATATATATATAGGGGAAAGTTAATTTGAGAACACCTATATTTCGTGCGAACCGCGAGAACGCCATCTAAAACCATTCAAATCAAAATTTTCTTTTTACACTTATCTTTATTACTAAAACACAATTCCAAAAACACAATTTACGCGTAAAAATTTTAACGTATACGGAAATAAATTGTTTTTACACATGTGTAAATTTACTGTTTGTACATGTGTAAACTGTTTCATTTACACATGTGTAAAAAGTTAATTTGAAAGTGTTTTTGCAAGAAAAGATGAATTATTTGGAAAGAAAATTCGTTTTTTAATGTTGTATTTTGATTATAATTAGGTTTGTATTGAAAAAAAATGATTTTGATTGGTTTTCTCATTTGTTCTCACGGTTCTCGCGACATTTAGCGTTCTCAAGATAACCCTCCCCTATATATATATATATATATATATATATATATATATAGGCTAAGTATCCTATGAAAACCTTATTGAGTTGTGAAAACTCTAGAAACTCATCCAATGGCTATCATGCTTCCACATCTCCCACTCCTCATTTAAGCACAAGGACAAGATGGTAATTTAACCTCACCACACCTTCTCTCTTCATTTTATATTCCTGACAACTTTTTGTCTTCCACACTCACCCATCTCTTCTCTCTGTCTAATAAATCAAACCCACCCATCCTCCTCCTCCCTCTCTCACATACACACACATACTCTCCCTCTCTCTCTCTCTCTCTCTCTCTCTCTCTCTCTCTCTCGATTGAAACAAGATCTGATACAGATCTCGACATGGAGATTGTTATTATTATTATTGTTACAGATCTCGATTGATACAGATCTGATACAGAACTCGATTTGTTATTATTATTACTGTTATTATTTGATACAGATCTGGACATGGAGATCTTGGATCGGCTATTATTTTTGGGGGTTCTAGATGGTGGTGGTTTCGTGGCTTCGGTGGAGACAGTATGAGCAGATCCAGATTTACAAAGGCTTCATTGATGGGTTCGGCCCGGTTCACAAAGGCTTCATTGATGATAAACTTAGGCCTGGTTTGATCAAGGCTCAGCCTGTGGCTGTCAAGCTCCTTGACTTGGAAGCTCTTTCGAGAATGGCTCGTAAGTATTATATTTATTATAATAAGATGATGAATCAATACTTGTACGTTTTCTAATTATATTATTAATTGAATGATTATTTTTGTAACGTATATAGAAAGAGGTGATATTTCTAATAAGATTGACTGATTAGGGGTATGTGATATTATTATTATTATTAGTTTTTTTATAGATCTGGTTTGGTTGTTTTATTTTTAAAATTTTAATAAACGAAGAAGTTTTTTTTTTTAAATCTGGTTTGTTTGTTTTTTTAAGATTGTTTAACTAATGTTTAATTTTTTTCAAGTGAAGGTAGATGGTTTGATGAAGATGAGAAAAAGTGATTGGTTTGGATTTTTTTTTCCTTGTAACATTAGGTTGTGAATCATATGGCAGTACCTGGTGGGTTTGTCGATTTTGGTGAAGACAGATGAGTTCATGAAGATTAGAAAAAAAGGGCTTGATTTTGGACGTTTTTATTTTCTTGTAAATATTTTTAAGTTGTAGATGTTACATAAATCTAACATTGAGATTATAAGTTGTAACATGGTAACAAAAATCATAATATAATATAAGTAAAAGATGTAACACGTAACAAAAAGTTGTTACATGATGAACATTTGTTATTTGAGACATGTTATCATTTTTTTTGTTACATAGTAACAAAAATCGTAACATACTAGATGTATAAGATGTAACATGGTAACATCAGTTAGCTACATAATAACATAAACTGTAACATGCTAAAGTACATATTATCACAGAACAATAAAAAATGTAACTTACGAACAAAAGTTGTAACACAATTAAAGCACTTGGAAGTCAGCTTACTTGTCAATATTAAATATAAATCCAGCCATACCACCACTTTTCGTTTACAATCAGCATGATAAAGATGCTAAAGACAAAAGTAGGAGATGAGTAAGAGAGATAAAGAGTAAAAAATAAAAAGATAGAGAAAGAAAGTTCTAAAAGGTGGTGAGAGAATGTCATAAATGTCTTGTCCATTGATTCCCCCAATTTTTTGATTCCAACTTTACCCTTTTGGTATCTTTTCCACTTAAAATAATTCATTTAATATTAAAAAAGGTTCCAAGTTGATCTTAACCATTCATTTCATCCATCCAATGGTTGGGATGAGGTTTTCAGAGTTTTCACAACTCAGGAGGGTTTTTATTTTAGCCCAACCCTATATATATATATATATATATATATATATATATATATATATATATATATATATTGGCCACTAACTTTTACGTTAACTTTATTTCTTCCACTAACTTTTAGGTTAACTTTATTTTCTTCTAATTTGACCACCAAACTTAGTTGAACAAACTTTTAGCTTTTAAGATTTGGCCACTAACTTTTAGCTTAACTTTATTTTCTTCCAATTTGACCACCAAACTTTTAGGTTTTGGGATTTTAAACTTTGATCACCAAACTTTTAGCTTTTAAGATTTCAAACTTTGACCACTCAACTTTTTAAAACTTGCATTGCACTTTGGCCAAAATTTTACCTTTTAGGATTTCAAACTTTGACCACCAAACTTTTAGCTTTTAGCCGCGAGTATTTTTTTGAAGCTCACGCAAGAATAACAGTCACTTAATATTATCTTTTATGTCCACGAAACCCTTCACGCAACAAGAGCTCCCACAGCAACGCGCAATCTTTAACGTCCGCCAAACACTCAACGCAACAGGAGCTCCCGCCGCGTTTCGCACAACAGCCGCACCCGCGGCGAAGCGCGGGCAACTAATACCTAGTTATAAGTAATTTTTTCAATATATTACTTATTTAATTATTTAATGTAATATTATACTATTGTTAGTTGATAGTTGTGTGAACCCGACCAAAGCCGGTTTAGTCGCTTATGAATCGGACCCCTATGCAATAATTGACCCGGCCCGAACACGCTAAACCCTTTTTTTTCTCCTCCTCAATTCTATAAATTACAAGTGTTAATTAATTTTTTTTTTTTGAACTAAAATTAATTCTTTCATTCAAACAAAATACGAAAGTTACATCATAATAGTAGGTAGACGGGCAACAAGCTGCGCCGCCACCCCTTTTTGAATTGCAAACCCTAGTCTACTAAAGACAAAACCTTGCCCCCCTGGGGATGAAACATTGCTGTGGACGACCCGTTGGACCCTGGTCAAGAAACGAATAGCTTCTGGTGCCAAGGAGCCAAAAGTGTCGAAGGCCAGAGGGATAAAGACATGTTGGTTATCTGCACAAGCTTTAGCGTGTTTATCTACTTTCTTTGATTCCGCCTTTCTTGATGCTTGCCCAGCTACGAACCTTGTTTCCCTTAACCCAACCAGCGGAGATACCCCGGTGAGGTCCACACAGGCATGTTTTCCCCTCTCCCAACCAAAGACAAGCAGATCTGCGGGTCGCAGGGTAGATCTCCCTTCCGTGGGGTCTGTGAGGAAGTTTACAGGGGCCTCCTTTTGGCAGAGATCCCAGCTCTTCTCAAGATATCCCACAAAACGTCCCTCACCCAGTCATGCCGATATTTGAAACCAGGGAGCTCCTTGCAATGAATTGCATGCTCTCCGTATTTATCCATGCAAGTTTTACGGCAGATGGGGCATGTTTCGTCTTCCGGGTACATAGGGATCATCAATCTGTACTTGAGTATAGCCCTGTACTCTACTGCAGACATGCATTGACCCAAACCCTCAATCGGGATAACGGTCAAAAAATCCTGAGCATGAGGCCCCTTTAGGCATTCAATCACCGCCTTCTGGCGAGTGGACAACTCAAAAACTTCTCCCAGGCTCTGAGCAGTTTTGCTAAAAAGAGCATTCGCCAAAGTTTTTTGTGGCTTTGGGGGGGCGGTGTCCTTGTTAGAAAAACCGCCAATATCAAAGTCCGGGAGATAGACATTTAAGCGTTCGAGCGCCTGTTGATAGTCTGGGTCTAGTCCAATGACCCCACTGTTTCGGAGGATATGATCCTGAAGTTCCCAAGACTGAGCTCTGGACGCCACAAAGGCATAGACCCCAACATCTCGAGCTGAAAGGAGGCCCAAACCACCTAAACGCATCGGCAAGGATGCCAAGCGCCACTGGAGGTCCCCGAAGAAGGGGCCGCCACACACAACTATATCTTCAATAGCTTCGCGGAGACCATCATCGAAAAGGGATACCGCATCCACCATGAAATGGGGTTGGCAAGTTCGTAACCCAAAAAGTAACTTAGCGACCCCCATGCATGACCTAAGCAGCAGGAGTTCACTCTGGGGATCTCTAAGGCGGGGCAGTAGTTTCATGAGGGCAACCGCACTCGTAGCCCGCCGCCCTGCCAACTCCCCGATAAAGGTAGGATCTCGGCTAACAGCCCCACCAAGGAGCTTAACCCCTTTCTCAGGTTTACCAATCCCTGTCGGGAAAAGCCCTTCCTGACTTTTCAACCCGTCACACGTCGGCCAAAAGACCTCTGTTTTCTTAATATTGAGATGAAGCCCCAGAGATGGCCCATGCGCATTGATAATGTCTAAAGCCTTAGCAACCTCCACTGCGTTGCCTATAATCGTCCCATCATCCAAATACCAGGCATGAAACGGTAGGTTACAGTGTTCCTGAATCCGCATGATAAGGGGATGTAAGGCAAGGGCAAAGAGAAGGGGCCCCAAAGGATCTCCTTGCTGCACTCCGGTGGTAGCCCCAATACAATCATCGCCCACATACAGCCTAGCTGGCTGGGCATAAAGGAACTGGACCCACGGGTAAATGGACGGGCATCGCTGGTGGACCTCTTGGAGAAAAACTGTACGGTCGACCATGTTGAAGGCATTGGAGAAGTCTACTGTAAGCATAGCGAGAGACCCATCCGCATGAAAAGAGTTGAGGAACCTGTTGGCACTGTGAAGCACCGCCTCTGCCCCATTTGGCACCCCTACTCCAAATTGGAAGTCCCCCAGGTACTGGGCAATGTCTTTCCCAACCTTCTTCATTGCCACCTTAGAAACTAGCCTTCGCCAAATGCCCCCTACAGCAATAGGCCGAATTCCATTATCGGGCTTCAATAAGGGGGTGAGGGGGGCAGATGCAATAAACTCGGCCAACGTCTTAGGGCAGGTCCCCCTAAGCCATAGGTTGACAACTTCAGTGATGGCCGCGAGCAACCCCGAGGAAGTCACTGAGCCTTCACCCCCAATAGCATCCAACAGGTGTTGGGCCCGTATCCCGTCCCTACCACAAGATGTCCCTTTAGGGAAAGATCGGATACATTTAAGCACACAACCCTCATCTACTGATAGAGCGGGTTGGGCGATGGGGTTAGAAGGAAAGGATGGAGGCGGCACCACTGGGTGTTTATCAATGAGGGCCTTCATGGTCGATTCACATAGGGGGGCGACTCCACTAGAGCACAACACCTTTACCGCCGCCGTGAAATGACCATCCCTGACTTTTCGAAGACATTGTTTTATGTTAGGTTCGCTTGCATTGTCCTCTCCCATTTTGGCTTCTCCCTAGATACCGAGACCTCCTCTGTGCTATCCAAAAGAGAAGAAACCAAGACCGCAAACCCAGACCCATCTTTCCATTCTCCAAGTGCTTGCATGATGCTACTGCACTGCAGAGATTTCCTGTTCCCTGATCTTCATTCTTGCCTAGAGCACGGTCTGATCACCCTCAGGGTTAACCGTGGAAGCAATAGCAATTGGACCCAGTTGTCCACCGAGCTTGGCGATGCCACTACTTTGCGTAAAGCACCTGTTAACACTTGAGCAAACATCAGACGACAACTAGGGGGATGCTTTTAACAGTCTGAATCGGGAGGGAAAAGACACGCTCGAGGAGGGCAACATCCCCAACCCTCCCGGTTGGGTGACGTGGGTTTCTGTCGTCTACCGTTGGACATGGTTTCCGTATCCCAACAATGAAATCTTCGACATCTTCGGAGACCACGGCGAACGATACAACCTCATCGTCATGCTTGCATCCTCTACTGAGAGCATGCATCACCATGCACCTCCCACATAACCACTTATCTCCTTCCCTGAGAACTTCCCCGACATCTAAAAAAAGGTCCTGATCCTTCGAGATAGCCTCCTTCAGAGATAGCCTTCGGTTTTCTGTGTTGAGGTGGGTGCTTTGGATGTGTCCAAGAAGGCGCAGAAATCCTCCATGCCCCGGTTTGCCATCTTTACAGTCGTGAAAAAGTTTAAAGGGGCAGGCCCGCAGACCACTAACAGAGCCCTGCGCAGAACTACGCAACTTGGCGTTCCGGGCCCTCCTGGCAGGGGCCATGTGCGAAATGTAAACCGCCGGACTCGAGATGAGTTGGGGGGCAAAGGAAACCGCGAGCAATAACCCTTTACAGGGCGTTAAGGGTAGCAACCACAAGTTGCCCGCCCTCAAAGCGAAACCCCACCTAATTCCTTACCCCATTATTATTATTATTATTATTATTATTATTATTATTATTATTATGTTATGTTATTATTATTATTATTATTATTATTATTATGTTATGTTATTATTATTATTATTATAATAATTATTACTATTATGATAAAAACAAGTAGGCTGTCCAAACTCCAAATCACAACTGAAAATAAGATGTTGCAGGCGAGTAGGATTGTGAGGGTATGGTTGGCTAGAGAGGCGAGTAGGTTGGGGAAGAGGCGAGTAGGGCTGACGGGCGAGTAGGGAGGAGGTGACCAGGCGAGTAGCGAGTAGGATGGGGAGGAGGCGAGTAGGTTGGGGAGGAGGCGAGTAGGATTGAAAAAGGACCGTTGGAGGGTCAGCTCGCCGCAGAAGGTTATAACGCCGGAGAAAGGAGGAGGTCACCGGACGCCGGAGAAGGGAGGAGGTGACCGGGCTGACTGGAGAAGGGAGAAGGGAGGAGGTGACCGGGTTGACCGGAGAAGGGAGGAGGGAGGAGGTTGACCGGAGAAGGGAGAAGGGAGGAGGTGTTGACCGGAGAAGGGAGAAGGGAGGAGGTGTTGACCGGGAGAACGGAGATCGGAGAACGGAGAACGGAGAACGGAGAACGGAGATCTAAAATATAAGTAAGTAAACAAAAGAGGTATCTGAAAATTAACAAGCAATGAAATTTACCAACAGAAAATTGGGATTTAGTGTTTGAAAATCTGATGAAAAAGGGAAAATATTGTTTGGAGGTTGAAGTGGGTTGTCTGCTGCTATTTTAGAAGAAAAAAAATAGATGACCACTTTTATTTGTAAAAAAAAAAAGGTTTTATCAAGTCATCTTCAATCCCTTATGTAGATGAGGGTTGTGTGCTTAAATGTATCCGATCTTTAATTACAAATAAAAAATCGAATGTATGTGTTTTCCTTTGTGTTATATCCTTAAAACTATGCTTAGCTATCTCTGTTTGGGTAAAATTTGTAACCAAACAATAATTTCTTCGTTTTTTTTTTATAATTTATGATGGTACTAGTTTATACCCCGGGAGCGTCCCGGGTTGAGAAATCTAAGTAAGTGAATAAAATTAGAAGTATCTAAACTATAAAAATGGCATCTGCCAATATATGATTAATGAATATTATTATTATTATTATTTTTAAACAAATCTCTGCCATAAGTTATCATATTCTAATATAAAAAAAGGTAATTGGGTCGGGTATCACCTAATCCCAGGCCCGACCCAAACCCACAATTTTTTTTAAACTAATTCCTAACCTGACACAATATCTGTCGGGTTACAAAAAATAGTCGTTTTTTTTTCTCCGTTTTTTATATTTCACTATGGTACTCGTTGGAAAGATAATAAAACACTCGTTAATTTGTTGTTATTTTCTTTAAAAAATCCCATATATAAAAGATATTAACATTTAAAAGTTACGAGAAGAAACTTGAGAGAGAAAATAATAAAGTTTTAATATTTATATTTAGTAGATTAGATATTTAATAGATTATGTTAAATCATATTTAAACCATATTTATTCCTTTTTTTTAATTGGTTTAGAGTTGCCACATCACATCCTATGTGGCATCTCTCAAAAGAGAGATTGCATAATATTATGACATGTCATTATAAATGCTTTGGTTTATTATATATATAGATGTTGTTTTTCGTAATATATTATCTTTTATATATTTAACTAGCTGATTACCCCGGGAAGGTCCCGGGTTTGAAAAATCTAATTTTACGTGATAACCTATTACAAATGGCTCAAGTTAACTAACCACAAAATCTCTCAATCATTGCATGTTCATAGTATTCTAATCAGTAATAACTCATATTCCCTAATCTAAAACCTAATCAGTAATCATCTAAAGGATCACTTATGTAATCTGCAACTATTCAAAAACTCATCACATCTCTCTAATTTCTCACATTCTAATAGCTCCTATAATTCCCAACCTAATCAACTAAACAAACACTTAAGTTAGAAGTTGTAACCATTGCATCTCATTATGCCACGTGGCATAATCAAGAGATGGTTGAGGCCACCATTAAACGCAACGCCAGCAACTATCAATTCTTCCCGGGAGCGTCCCGGGGTTGAAAAATATAACCATTCTAATAATACTAATACTAATACTAATAGTAATAATTATTACTCTTGTAATTAAATAAATAAAAAAAATAACATTGCTATAAGCTGACACCATGTGTTGCAGTGTTGCGCGATTCTTTCTCCTAGATTATCTTGATTAAGTATACCTAGTAAAATTCCAATGATAACATGGCGATTGGGCTGATTTTCAACATCGTAGATAAGAACCTGGTTTAAAATAAAAAAACATGATTAATGAATAACATGAATAGTTTGTGTGTTTTTTCCTGTATGAATGAAACTCCACAAAAATAGTCGATTTTTTCTCCGTTTTTTATATAGCACTATGGTACTCGTTGGAAAGATAATAAAACGCTCGTTAATTTGGTGTAATTTTTTTCTTTAAAAAATCCCGTATATAAAAGATATAAACGTTTAAAAATTATGGGAGGAAATATGAGAGAGAAAATTTTATATTTATTTTTAAATTATTTTTTCCTAAAATAACTCAATTTAATTAAAAAAGAAAATAATTTAAAAACACTAAAATCTTTCAATTATGATGCCACGTGGCCAGTGGCGAAGCTTGACCTGAAGGTTCGGGGGGTCGGAAGTCATTAGTTTCGGGGGTCGAAAACCAGTTTCGGGGGGTCGAAACCCTATATTTCCAAAATTTTCTATACGAATACTATATAATCGACACTTCTACGCGAAAATTCAGGGGGGTCGGCCGCCCCCGCCGGCCCCAACTAAGCTTCGCCAGTGCACGTGGCAGTTTCATAGAGAGATTGAAGGCACCATTGCACGCCACATCAGCAATGTTCAATTCTTTTATATATATTAATAGATTAAGTGATTTTTTAAACCGATATGGTAAAAACCTAGAGAGGTGTAAATACATTATTTTGAATTAATCTACAGAAAATTAAGGTTTTTTCCATATGGTTTGACTATAAATGTATTTTTTTTAACGGCCAACGAAATTCATCAAGAACTCTCTTTGGAGTCCATACTCAATCAAATCAGAACGCCTTCCACCCATAGCCAGGCATGTAAGGGAGCTCCTGGTTTTACCAAGTTCACCAATTTCAGGGAAAACCCGAATATGGATCTTCTATCATTGAGCGTTCATACCATGACCTTTCACGAATCTTTTATCATTGAGCCTCCATACCATTCCACCATAACTAGAGCCGATCCAACGTTTTTGGAGGCCCTAAGCAAAATACAAGTCGGGGGCCCTTTAAATTTGTATAGTTCACAAAAAAAAAACACCTTACACTAGATGGACATTACAATCTCCTTTCTGGTAACTATTAATACGAGAATTTTTTTTTTCACTAAATTCAACTTTTCATTCATAATTACGAAATAAACCAAGTTACATCTGGATAATGGGTAAGCGAGCAACAAGCTGCGCCGCTATCCCCTTTTGAATCGCAAAGCCTATTCAACTAAATACAAACCCTTGGTTCCTCGGGCTTTGCGAATCACTGTGGACCACCTTCTGCACCCGCTCCAAAAAGCGAACTGCCTCAAGGGCTAAGGATCCAAAAGTATCGAAGGCAAACAGAATGAACACATGTTGATTCTCTAGACATGTTGCCTCGTGCTTAGCAACCTTCCTAGCTTCCGCCTTCAAAACCGCCTGTCCCGGAACGAATCCACTATCTCTCAGCCCCACCAGTGGGGACACCCCAGTGAGGTCAACACACGCGTGCTTACCCCCCGACCAGCCAAACACAAGGACGTCCACAGGACGCAGGGTAGATCTTCCCTCTCGTGGGTCAGTCAGAAAATTAACAGGGGATTCTTTCTTGGCTGAGATCCCGGCGCGACTAAGCACATTCCATAAAACATCTCTAACCCAGTCATGACGATACTTGAACCCCGGCAATTCCTTACAGTGAAGGGCATGCTCGCCAAATCTATCCAAACAGGCTTTTTTACAAATGGGGCAAGAGTCGTCTGGCGGAAAAAGGGGAATCATGAGCCGGTATTTAAGGATGGCTCTGTATTCAACTGCTGACATCCGTTGCCCAAGACCTTCAATGGGCGCAACAGTCAAAAAATCTTGGGCATGAGCCCCCTTGAGACAAGCCAAAACTGCCTTTTGACGCGGGGTCATATCGAACCGCTCCTCCATATCCTGTGTGTGTTTACCATAAAGAGCACTCGCCAACGTTTGTTGAGGTTTCTTGGGGGCGGTCTCCTTATCAGTAAAACCGCCTAGATCAAGGTCTGGGAGAGTTGTTCCAATATTACCAAGCGCAAGGGAGTAGTCAGGATCCATCCCCATAACACCAGCGTTTCGCAAGATGTGGTCCTGCAATTTCCACGATTGGGCCCTGGACGCTACAAAAGCATATGCGGAGACGTCCTCCGCCGATATAAGCCCTAAGCCCCCGCAACGCATAGGGAAAGAGGCCAACCTCCACTGGAGGTCCCCCAAAATGCGGTCCTCCGCTGACAACAATGTCTTCAACAGCCCCTCGCAGGCCTGCATCAAAGATAGACACAGCCTCTTTGACATGTTCGGGTTGACAAGTCCGGAGCCCAAACACCAATTTAGCAACCCCCATGCACGAGCGCAACAGGAGGAGCTCACTTTGGGGATCCCTTAAGTCCGACAGTCGTTTCATAAGATCAACCGCCCGAAGAGCTCGTCTAGATGCTAAAGACTGAATAAACCTTGCATCCCGACTAACCGCCCCCCCGAGGAGTTTAACCCCCCCCCCCTACGGGCCTGCTAATCTCGCTAGGGAATAAACCCGACAATTTCTTCGAACCATTGCAAGACGGCCAAAAAATCTCCGTTTTCCGAATATTAATCAATTAAAGTATTCTGTGTTCATTTTATCTACTTACTTGCATTAGGTATATTGCAAATTAAAGACATTTTCCCATTTAAATTTTGAACCCATTTTGTGAATCTACAATTTACTATGTATTTCTTTTGGGCTTGATTTAATGGTTTTCTCATCATCTACTTTGGTTGAGAAAGTAGATTAACTTTATATCATCCAGTCCCTCTTGTAAGACTTCAATCCTTGATAACCAAAAAAACTATCAATGACAATCGAAATAGCAAATGAAAGTCACAAATTTTAGAGATTTAATCATTCAACACTTGTTTGTTTTTTATTTGAGCCAATACAAATGTAATACACGAAAAAAAACACTTAAACTTTCGGGGCCCTTAGTTTTTGGAGGCCCTAGGCCTTAGCCTAGGTTGCTAACACAGTAGGTCCGGCCTTGACCATAAGGTAGTTGGTCCATAATATAAATGTCATTTTAATCCAAATTTTGTTTAGCATTGCGGTATCCATTTTTTTGTGATTTCGGTCCAGCTCTCTAAAAGACTAAATTCGTCAACATTTTATGTTAATCAAAGGGCATTTGAGATTTTTTATACTTAAGGGACTATTTAAGTAATTTAGACAAACTAATGTAAACTAAAATATGTGTTGAATAAATTATCACCACCTAAACCCTGCTACAAGTTCGGTTGATAAAAAGAACTCCAAATTTATCACCACCTAACTACATTTTTGCATAAGAATTGTTAGTGTATTGATGCAGTGCATAAATACAACACTATTTTAGGTTTTAGCCTCATAAAGTTAATAGCTAACCATGTATCGCAAACTAAATGTCAAAGTATATAACATTTTATATGTTAAAATGTTTAAATGAAGGTGGAAGGTGGCATGGAAGGCCGGGCCCGGTCGGGTCGAAACGGTCCGGGTCGCTACGGGATGGGTCAGGTTGAAACGGTCTGGGTCGTTACCGCGTCCGGCCGGGTCGTAATGGTCCGGGTTGTTATCCAACCCAACCTAACCTACCCATTTTGCCACCCATGGTTTTGACTTTAAACATAATCAATCCAAAGGCCAAAACACAATTTGGTTTGACTACAAATCCCGCCTGTTGAATTAAATATTCATAGGACTATGAGCGAGTTGCCCGACAAAGTAAATATGCATCGAGAAAAGAGATAATACAAGTCTACTATACCTTCAAGTGCCAATATTCAAAAGTGTATTTATTTATAAAAAATTATTATGATATATACATAATGTTTGTAAACGGTTATCAACTTATCATCTATTCTTGCCCCACCCCTTCTAGTGGGTGATAAATGTGTTGATGTTTCAAAGAAAAGGTTGAGAGCTCAGGCTTCATATAGGAAAAAAAAATGGTGTATTTAAAGAGGGAAAAATTAGTCGTTCAAAAAAAAACTTATCATATATTCTTATAAAAGCTTTTTTGATAGCGTCATGTTTTATCTTTTTTTTTTTTTTTTTTTTTTTTTGAAATTGCAATAAAAAGGATTACGTTTCTTTAAGAGTAAATGGTCAAGTTCGTCCTTAAGGTTTGTTCAATATTGCTAGATCTATCCAAAATAAGAATTTTTGACACATGAGCCACTAAGGTTAGAAATCTAGTGCTAAATGTCCCTTCGGGGGACATCCGATAAAATTGGAACGATACAGAGAAATCTAGTGCTAAATCCATCTAATTTGAAAACTCTGTTAAATACTAACGTTAAATCAGAGGCATTTTGGACATTTTCCATCATTTTGAATGGATCTAGCAATATTGAACAAACTTCAGGGACGAATTTGACCATTTACTCTTTCCTTTAACTGAAACCTCGATAGAGAAACATGTTAAGGATAACTAAGTTCACTAACTTTCGATGCGGTAACCTTGTTGGTTAACTATGTCCAAAAACCATTATATAGCTAAGAACTAAGGGGCACGGGGTGTTCACTATGAAAACTCACTGGCACCTCTTCATTGCGCCAATCACAGCCCGTCACCTAGACTACCCGTCTACCACCACCCGTAAACCCCTTCACCGGCGGCAACACTCGTGTTTTTCTCTCTCCTCTGCGTCTCTGTCTCTCTTCTCTTCACACCGTAAGATATCTCACAGAACCAACTACCGGGTCACCAGTGGCGGTGAACCCGTGAATGTAGCGGGGTACCTATGAGGTAACAAAGCCTTTCACGGTAAGCACCTCGTCCCCATAAGGAACCATTTTATTAACCATTATCTATCTGTTATAATAATTGAAAGCAATAAATTATACATGGTATTCAAAGAGGGCATCCTCTACTTTGAGTGTGTCATGTGGCATGAATTGATTTTAGAAAAAAAAAATTATAAACAAAATTGGATTTTTCTCTCTCATGTTTCCTCTCATAATTTTTAAACGTTAATATTTTTTATATACGAGATTTTTTTAAAGAAAAAAATTACACCAAATTAACGAGCATTTTATTATCTTTCAAACGGGTACCATAGTGCTAGATAAAAAACGGAGAGAAAAATGACTACTTTTTATGGGGTCTTGTTCATACAGGAAAAAACACAAAGTGTTCATGTGATTAATTAATCATGTATAGGTAAGTCACTAATTATGTTCAAATCAGTAAATATGAATTCTATTTTCAACATGTGTTAGCACTGGAGTTGTACATTGTTTTATGTTAGGTATTAATATTAAAGTTATACATTGTTTAAGGTTAGACGTTAACATTGGAGATACATTGTTAATTGTTTTAGGTTAGGTGTTACCAGAAGCTTTTTCTGCATGTAATTGTAAAGCGCATCATTTTATTTCATACGTAAAATTGATATGTCATGTTAGATTTCTCAACTCCGGGATATTCATGTTCCGAGGGTATAATCTAGTATCTATCATATATTAGTGGACGATTAAGATTTTCATATGTTTTATTTTCAACTCAAAAACAATCATGAATCGCGACGGTTCTCTTCTTTTGTATGTTTCATGATCAAAAAAAAAAAAAAAAAAACCTTTTTCATGACTGAGAAAAGACGTTATCTTGTATTTGCTAGTTGTCATCCATGACTGAAACTCTGAAAGTGACATATGGAAACGTTTACAAACGTTAGAGGGTCCAATTGCACTTAATTAAAAGTTCAAGGGCTTATTTAACTTACGCGAAATTGGTTTACTGTCAAAAATAGGAAATTACACTTCAGCTCCTTTATTATCCGTATCAGACATTTAACGACCATAAAAATATACATGTGTATAACCCCCATCCATCCTTCAATTACTCGATTGGTACATATTTAATACTTTTAAAGAAAAAGTACATATTTAATTGCAACTTATTATCGTAAATCAATTTTACTCTACCAACATATACTTGTTACCTAAAAGTTATATTCTCTAGAGCTAAAAATATAAATAAACCAACTAATTGCTAAGGTTTCCACTCGTGATAACATTTTTGTAACACATGCAACAATCTAGATTACATACATGTAACATGTTTTTTTTTTCTTTTCGTACTTGTACTCTAAATCGCCCCCTACACCATGGATATAAATGAGTTAGGAAGTCAACTAGGTATGTAAATTACACATATAAATATTTGATTAGTTCTTGTATAACTTTGTGAACCAATTAAGGGGCTGTTTGGTAGCCTCTTAGTCATTCAGGTCTGAATCATTCAGCATTCAGACTGTTTGTTTCAGCATCTGAATGGAATGATTAAGTGCTGAACCATTAAGCTAATAAGGGATGCTGAATGATTCAGCTCTTAACTATTCAGACATCTTAATGATTCAACACTTAATCAACCAAACAACCCCTAACTAACATTTATGATCGTCATAGATGCATAATAATATAAATTGAAAGAGCATTCAAAATAATAAAACCAAGGTCAGACTCTATATTACCCCACTGTCAAAATGTTAAGCTTTGTTTTTGAAAGGCGACACATCATTGAACTAGATGAAAGTTATGATGAAAGCTACCAAGTTTTATTGTATGTATTACACTTGAAAAGCCATGGCACATCTTTTCGATATAACATGTTACATACCAAAAATTTAGTGCTTTATCTAATAAGGAGCATTTTAGTGGTTGGTCATATCTTTCATAAAATCGAACGGTTTAAAAACTCTACAAGTTTTAAACCTAACCTAACTCTTAATTTGAATGGAGTTAGGGAGTTAGGACAGAAATGTGGCATACTAGCATGTATGATTTAATGCGTCAAAATCGTTAACTTAGGGTTATGTCACTAAACTTTTTCGAAAATTTAATACATATTTCTATTATTAGATAAATCACATTAAATAAATAAATCAAATAATGATTTAATGATTTATTAACTCATACTTTTGAGCATGGCTCAATTTCACTAATCTCTTACTCACAAAATACCAATAACAAGAATAATCAAAGTATAACATCAATACACTATATGTCCCTTATATGTCACTTAGGACAGTTTAGCATGACTCAGTATATTCGCGGTCGACTTGATATGATTTGGCTATTTTCATATTCGAACGCGACTCAAAATTATACTCTGAATAGCTCGAACTCACTTTAACTTAAGTCGCACTTATCTAACATATTTTATGACCCAATCTCAAACACTTCACGCGTTGGTCTCTTAATATTTTTATTCATTTTCTCTCTCGTTATCAACCCAATATCCATTGGACCATTTATCATTTATGATGATGATGATGTTAGTTTTTATCCCGAAATTCAATGGTGCAAACCTTTTAGTGTTTTAACGTCCAAGGCCCGGCATTCACACTTTACCCAATATAATATTTATGTTTATGCACCCCCCACCGTCACAACCAAAACAATAATATAAAAAAACCAAAACAAAATAATAATATTATTATTATTATTATTCTTTCTCTATATAACTTCAACATAACTCAGCCTATACCCTTCCCCTTTCTCTTCAATCCATAATTTTGTGTTGCTTGTATTTGCATCACCATCACACCAACCTTTCATCATCAAACACAACTCACACAATCACTACAAATCTTACTAACACTCTATATATAAATATGATGTAACCCTTTCAATTATTTCATCTTTATATCATTTTTTTTATAAAAAAAGATTGTTCCATACCTTACTAAATACAAATATTCAATCTTTTGATCCACCATGGACGGAGACTTCTTCCTCGACGCCGGAATAATGACACTAACGCCGGAGATCACCACCGCCGACGACATTTTCCGGCCAAATTGGGATAAAACAGAGCATTATTCTCAATTGGAATCTACTCTGTTTTCGATGACGTCATCATCCCCTGTTTCTTTTCCAACTGTTTCCAAATTAAATTCTCCAATAATGGACCATTTGGTGAAAGAAAACATACCCAGAATTCGTAATTCGATATCCATGAATCCCAATTTGCCATTCTTTCCATCGGATCCTGGGTTTGCAGAACGGGCAGCGAAGTTTTCGTGTTTCGGTAGTCGAAGTTTCAATGGTAGAGTTGATCAATTGGGGTTGAATTGTGACAAAACAGATGTTGCAATTGGATCTAATGTTTCTCCGGTGACTTGTGATGGAAAATTTCATCGAGTTTCGAGTAGTCCGGTCGGATTGAACAGAGGATCAGGCTCTGCTTCGAATTCTAACGAGGGATCCTCTGTTTCTGAGCAAGTTCCAAGTGGTGAATTGGGGTTCAGGAATCAGAAAGATCCGAATTCGAGAAAACGGAAAGGGGGTTATTCAAAGGGAGCTGTGTCAAACACGAAAAAGGTACTTAATCCCTGAAATAACCCACTATAACATGAGATGTACGTGATTTCACGTATATCTCATGTACAGTTGGCTATTTTTTTGTAGGGACTAAAGCGGAATTTTAAAATTAAGTCACTTTTTTAAATAATTTTTTAAGATCTTAATACAAGAGAAAAATCGGAATATGGTGACATATATTTTTTGTTAGATGGTTTTTTTAAAGACACATAACTAAAGGTATTAAAGTTAGAGTGCTTTTTAGTGAAAAGACAACCCTTTGAAATTAATTATTTTGCCCTCTTTGGCAATTTCTGAAAAATAACTATATGAAAGTGAACCTAAAATTAAGGGACTCGTGTCTTTTTTGGCTTATTATTATTTTTTTATATGAAATGATTAAGTGGATAAACCGAATATGAATAAAAACTAAAATGTGCGGTTTACAGGAAGAAGATGATGTTAATGAGTTGAAAAGATCGAAGAAAACAGAAGAAGAAAATGGTGGTAAAATGGATGAAAAGACGAAGCCGCCTGAGCCACCGAAGGACTATATTCATGTTAGAGCAAGAAGAGGGCAAGCAACCGATAGCCATAGTTTAGCCGAGAGAGTAAGCTTTTCAAATTATTTTTTGATTTGAAAATGATGATATCAAAATTATGGTATTCATAAATTATGTAACTTTTTTTTTTGTTTGTTTTGCAGGTTAGAAGAGAGAAAATTAGTGAAAGAATGAAACTTCTTCAAAATCTTGTACCAAATTGTAACAAGGTGAGCATAAAAATGCCAAATTTGCTTTTTTTTTTTTTTTTTTTTTTTTTTTTAAGCAAAGATGGTTAAGTTATATATTTTGAATGATTAGGTTACGGGAAAAGCACTTATGCTTGATGAAATCATTAATTATGTACAATCATTGCAAAGACAAGTTGAGGTAACGCAATAATATACAACTCTAGTGTTATATACTTTGGAAACTAGCCAGAATATGTAAACTTAAAGCAAGTTGGTTGGTTGGTTTAGTCACCCGTGATTTAATGGTTCTTCCGAATTTGGAATACACCGTAAAACTCGAATATAGCAAATAAAAAAAGAAAAATAAAAAGAAAACAATACAAACAACTAAACTGTCTAACCATCAAAATGATAAAACCAACTGGTCTAGACGACCACCGGTTTGTTGTTTTCCTACACCGTAGTTGACGGTTTGACTCATAACACTAACCAAAAAAGTTAAACCAAGACGTAAATACAACAAGTATTCGATTACAATAGCAGATTTTTAATTATTAAAATGATTTTTTAACTATCTAACTTTTCTTGTAATCCTTATGTTTGTATAGTTCCTTTCAATGAAGTTAGCTACAGTTAATCCAAGTCTTGAATTTGTCACCAACGATATAATCCAAAACGTAAGTCAATTTCTCAATCTAAAGACAATATTCTTTTAATAGTATAAATATTTTTTAAATTATATTTTTCTTATGTATGTATTGTCAATATTTCAGGTTGATCACTCAAACCAAAATTTTTCTCAACAAACATCGATTGTTTATCATCAAAAGCCGCAAGCGGTCTTCGATGGGTCTGAACCGATGGCTCAACCCGTTCATGAATTCACCGAACCTTTTCCCAATGTAAAATCTTTAATCACCTTACAAGTTCATAACCAAAATTTATAATTTTTAAGTTGAATTTAATCAGGGATTAAATTTATGCTAATGCAGATTCAGGGATTTGGTCAAGATGATCTTCAAAGCATTGTTCGAATGGGTTTTGGGGGAAATTTGGATGTTGATACGTCATTTTTTCAGACGGACCATGATCAACCATCTAATATGAAAATCGAGCTATGACCGCTACTATTATAGACTATTGTATATACAAGAGAATGATTTATTAGTTCTAATTGAAGCAATATTCTTCCAAAAATTTGTAATTTTTCCTATCAATTTCTTATGCACTTGTAGTTTGTACTTGTATCACGTTAATGGATGATATATGTAGTGAGAAAAAGGTTTTATGTATTATAGTTAAAGTAATATACATAAATATTTACGCAATTATCATAGTTATCTAGTTAGAGTTGTTGATTAGCTTTATAACATTTTGACATACATTTGATCCATTTAACTTTGAAAACATCATAATTTAAATTTAAATGATTGATTTGCATAATTTCTGCTCAATCACAGATTGACCAAAACACCAAAACAACTTCTTCTTCTTTTTTTTCTTTTTTTTTTTTTTTTTTTAAGGCTTAGTTCAGTGGAAATCCTTATACAACCTAATCTAGCGGTCCCAAGTTCGAATCTCTACCCACACACCGGTGTTCTTCTTACCTAAGCTCAAACCATCACGGAGAATTTTTTGTGGTGTGCATAAATCGAACCTGTGACCTATCCCCCAGGATGAAAACCCCTTAAAAGGGAAAACCCACCATACCTCAAACCAACTTAGATGGAGATCATTGGCCAAAACTACTTCTTCTTGGTTACAGAAAATAAAAAGTTATCAATTAACCTAATTTAAAGTCAATATTTATTTACATTTTAAAAGTTATTAGAAAATAGCAACAATTAGAAGAATCCCAGGCTGGCTTTGGTGAACTCTGACTGGACCAATGAACAAAAACCGAACTTTTATTAAGAAAAACAAATAATAACAACAATAATAGTTAAATAATTATCTAAATAAATAAGAAATAATAATAACAATAAAATTAATTCTATCTAATATGGTAACATAAACAGTTAAGAATGTCTATTCGTTGCACTTAAATGTTTATGAGAAATGGCATGATAAAAATTAGTGAATAATAATGTCATTAATTTTTTGGGGAAATGGAATCTAATAATCCCAACTTTGAGGGGTTGGAAGACAGCAGTCCCAACTTGCAACTTGTACCACAGCAGTCTCAACTTGTCAACTATTTAATTTGGTTGGTCCCAGACTAACTGGGTTAACTTTTTATGTTAAATGCCACGTGGGCATCCCACGTCCTATGTGGCAAAATCTGTCCAGTTGGCAAAAAAATGTGGGTCCCACTTGTTTTTAATTAAAAAAAATCTATTAATTATTTAAAAAAATCTTTAAATAATAATAAAAAAGAATTTATATATATATATATATATATATATATATATATATATATATACCCCTACATCTTCATCATCTTCACCACAACAACCACCTGCCACCACCTGCCACCACTGTCCACCACCACCATCTCCGACGACACCCACCACCACCATCTCCGACGACACCCACCAACACCACCACAAACACCACCACCACCCTCCCTCCTCCTCCTCCTCCTCTGTTCACCACCACAAACACCACCACCACCCTCCCTCCTCCTCCTCCTCTGTTGACCCGACCTCATGACCCCCGTCTCCTTGACCCGACTGAACCACAACCACCACCACAAACCACAAACACCACCACCACCCTCCCTCCTCTGTTTAACCTACTTCCCCCGTCACAATGCTGTTACTAGACCAAAAAGACGACGACCAGTTCCTACAGCAGTTGAACCAGGTGGTTGATGGTGACGAAGGCGGTGGTTTCAGGTTAGGGTTTCAGGTGGTTGATGGCGGCGGTGGTTTCAGATTAGGGTTTCAGGTGGTTGATGGCGGCGGTGGTTTAAGATTAGGGTTTCAGGTGGTTGATGGCGGCGGTGGTTTCAGATTATGGTTCAGGTGGTGACGATTGATGGGGTTTTAAGAAGAATGGTGGGTTCAGGCGGTGGAGGTGGTTGCAGATGGTGGCGGTGGCGGTGGTTGATGGTGGTAGGGTGAAGATGATGATGATGATGAAGAGATGATGATGAAGAAGATGTAGGGGTGAAGATGTATATATATTATATATATAATTCTTTATTATTATTATTATTAAATTTGTGGGCCCCTCTTTTTTTTTAAAAAACATTAAAACATTATAAATATATGACGTGGACATGGCCCCACCCTTTTTTTTGACAGACCAGCATTTTTTGCCACGTAGGACTGCCACGTGGGATGCCCACGTGGCATTTAACAGAAAAAGTTAACCCCAGTTAGTCTGGGACCAACCAAATTAAATAGTTGACAAGTTGGGACTGCTGTGGTACAAGTTGCAAGTTGGGACTGCTGCCTTCCAACCCCCCAAAGTTGGGATTATTAGATTCCATTTCCCCTAATTTTTTTAACATTAAACTTCATTAACAACAACAAGTCTTCAAAACGAAGACCGCTCTAGAAACCGATTACAGCATATACAACGGCTACTCAACCTAATCTTTCCAAACTAAATCCTTAAATCTACATCGATGTTTCAACCATCAAAATGACAAAGATTTAATGCTAGCCACTATCTTTTGCACCTTCACTTGCTTACCATTGAACATCGTCTCATTCTCCAACTTCCAAATTAACCACATACTAACAATGACGATACCATGCACAATAGATTTACCATCCTTTCCACCGAGGGCCCTCTTGTAAAGAAGTAATAGATCCCAAACAGTAAATGCAAACATTGGATCCATTCAGCACCATATACCCACCCCATCCAAACCCTAAAGGTAAACCCGTAACTTGTGAATAAATGATCTACCGACTCGTCATCATAATTACAAAAACCACAAACCTGGGCCACAATATTAATGTTTCTTCTCACCAAAGCCAAACGAGTAGGCAATTTATCCATCTCTGCACACCATGCGAGAATGCTACACTTCGACTCCCTTGGTATGTCATCTTAACTTTGGACAATTTGAACATATTTGCTCATGCCTCCTCCTTTATAACGTAGTATAGATTTTAAAGAGAAAAGTTGGTGCCATTTATACAGATGGCCCCTCCTGTAACATCCGCCCCTTATATTTTTGCCAAGATTACAAATGTAGTCCTTATATTATCACATTTACAAATCCAGTCCATGTACTTTTGTTTATTCTCAAATTAATAAAAGCTTGAGTTTCTTTTTATCATTAGATATTTACTGATGGGTCTACGTTTTAATCGAATACGTATATTAAAACGTTTTTCAAACTTATTATAATTTGACTTTTATAGGATACCAAGTCTAGAGGTTAGTTATGCCAAAAATCATTTTTTGTATCATATATTTTAACCACAATTACCAATTTCTTTTAAACTTTATGACTAATTATATTACCTCAAAAATAAGTTTCGTGAGTTTTCTAGTCAACTAATTACTAGTATTACTCACAAAATTGATTATTATATTAAACACCATTATATTTCTAATTACTTATTCTTTTCCTCAATATCCCAACATGAGTTTCACACACAAACACTCTCATTTCTCTCATCTTTGCATCATCTTTTGAGTTCATATCGTCATTATCCTCAAGAATTTTGGAGATTTTTTCTTTGGGTTTTCATATATTCTTATTTTTCTTAATCGAATAAGCAAAAACCGTAAGTATTTTCAATCAACTTTCACCATTTTCCTTCATATATATTTCTTCAATAGCATTTTATTTATCTGATGATTCATACACTTTAGGGTTTCGATTGCTAGTTAAGGCTTTAGGGTGTTTATGAGCAATTTGGGATTTTTCAATTAAAAGTATAATTAACTTGTAAAATACATAACCAATTCATATGTTATCTAAAAATCATGAAATTCTAACCTTAGCTTCTAGATGATATTTATGACCTGAAAATAGTTTCTATTCTGATTTTGTGGTTGTTGCAATAGTTTTAATAATTTTATTTTGATTAAATCATGCTTAATTCATTAAAAATCATATATAATGTATTTTAATGAAAATATTTATGGAAAACCTATTTATTATATTAAAATACTGATTATGATTTTTGCTACCTGATTTGTATTAGTTTTGTACTTTTATTAAGTTTAATTCTTTATTTAAGTTTTAGACAATAAATATAATATAAAATCATTTTTGGTTAAAAAAAATTATCTAAAAATTATTTTTGACCATTTTGGTTTATAATACATTATTTTCATTAAAATTCTTGATATTTTGATTAACTTTAAATTTTTATGTGAAATTTATGATAATTATGTGTTTATATATTCATTAAATCATTTAAAAATATTTTATAAATTATTTAGATTATTTTTTGACTTCATAAATCTATTATTGTATAGACTTAAATTATTAGTAAAAAGAAGGCGTTCTTTATGAAGATTGACTTTGAAAAGGCTTATGACAATGTGTCGTGGAATTTTTTATTGTCTTTAATGAACCAGATGGGATTCCCTCCTAGGTGGTGTCTTTGGGTGAAAGGCATTCTTCAATCGGCTCGATCGGCGGTGATTGTGAATGGTTTGCCTACTTTCAACTTCCAATGTCACAAGGGGCTTAGACAAGGGGATCCCTTATCCCCTTTCCTATTTTTGATTGTTATGGAGGCATTGGCGTATATGGTATCGAAGGCGTGTAATCTTGGGGATATGAGGGGGTTACAACTCGATGAAGAGGGGCCGAGTGTTTCACATATGCTGTATGCGGATGATGTATTGTTAATGGGGTTGTGGAGCATTGATAATATTATTACAACCAATCGGTTGCTTCGGGTATTCTATCTATGCTCCGGCTTAAAAATTAATATACAAAAATCGCAGCTTTATGGGGTGGGTGTATCAGAAAGCGAAGTGAATAATATGGCTGATCTTCTCGGGTGTAAGGCTGGCAGTTTGCCGTTTCACTACTTGGGTATCAAAGTTGGTGCGAATATGAACCGTCTTATTCATTGGGAGCCTGTTTTGGACTCGATAAGAGGTAGACTTCAATCTTGGAAGGCTAAAGTGCTATCTCTAGGGGGGTTAACTTTGATTAAGGCGGTACTTGCGAGTTTACCGGTGTATTATTTTTCGATATATAAAGCTCCGGTGGCGATTAATGAAGAGATTGAAAGAATGATGCGGAAATTTTTGTGGTTAGGCGGGAAAGAAGGAAGAGGAGTGTATTGGGTTTCTTGGGAAAAGGTTACTAAACCAAAAAGGCTAGGGGTTTGGGCATTTCGACGATGAGTGAAGTGAACTCGGCACTCCTTGTAAAGTGGGCTTGGCGATTTAAATGTGAATACGAAGGGTTGTGGCGAAGAGTGATAATGAGCATTCATGGAGGGCGGAATGAATGGCCGTTTTTACCGATTAAAAAAACTAATTCAGGTTGTTGGAAAACAATTGTTGGTTTCTTAGATAAAATACGGATCAATGGGCAGCCTTTAAACGACTTTTTGAAATGTAAGATTGGTGATGGGAAGAAAATAAGTTTTTGGAAGGATGTTTGGTTTGGAGACAAGCCTCTGATGCTTAGGTGGCCGAACTTGTTTGTAAAGGATAGCAGGAAAAATGTTGTTGTTGCGGATAGACTAAAACAGAGGGAAGGGCAACTGGTTTGGGACGAGGAGTGGGATTTGAATGGTGTTACTGTTGCGGCAATATCGGAGATACAAGATGTTTATTGTATGTTGTCTCAACTCAGCCTTACAGACATCGAAGATAGGTGGTATTGGGGGCTGAAAGAGGATCAGATTTTCACTACAGCTGCTGTTAGAGATAGCATGCGAAAGGTAGATACTGCTCAGCCAACCCAGCATAGGAAATGGATTAGTTGGGCTCCTCTTAAAGTTAACATTCTGTTATGGAGAATAGAACTGGACAGAGTTCCTACTAGATTGGCCTTGGTTAAGAGGAATATGTGGATCTTGGATACATCATGCCCGCTGTGCAGCGTTGATGCGGAATCGGCCACACATTTATTTATCTCCTGCGGTTTCACTTATGGCGTATGGAGTAAAGTATGGTCTTGGTGCAAATTGTTTCCTCCTTGCCTTAACACGATGAGGAGCTCCTGATTTGGGTGCATTCGATCAAGCTATCGGCTTGGGGCGAGAAAATCGTCCGGGGTATTGTTATGGTTACATGTTGGGCTGTGTGGAAGGAGCAAAACAAGAAGGTGTTCCATGATTCTTCTCCTCAGGTGGTAGAGGTGGTTGCGACAGTGAAATCATTATCTTATCTTTGGTTTAAATATAGATCTATATATCTATGTATATAATAAAGGAGTAACTAGGGACAAGTGACCCATTTTCTTATCAAATGGTTGCTCCGACCCGATCCAATCTATGGATATGGTACCCGCCAACCCGGGTATAAATAGTTCTTTTTTCTTAGTTTTATGAAGATCCTTAACCATCCATCCATCCATCCATCCATCCATCTTATTCACTATTTCAACATAAACCCTAACCGCCTCCTATCTCCATGATTCATATTGTAACACCCCAACCGATGGCGGAAACATCGGGATGTCACGTATTGATGATTGTTCAGTAGCTCATGGTGAGTAATAAATTCCATTAAATGATTTAAATGAATTACATACAATTGTTCTAGAATTTGTACATCCAATTGAATAAAACTATACACATATCTTCAAGCATCAATTCAAATCTTCAAGCAAATAGAACCTGAAACATGTTAAGTTGAAAAATGTTTTGGGTCAACAAAAGTTGGTGAGAATTACATAGGTTTTTGATAATTGAATAAAATTGATGTGCAATTCATGTGTCATGTCAATCTAGTCCATATGTGAGAACATACTAGAAATAAATCGAGTGCATAATCAACCCTGATGACTGTTATAATATGATACATACCATACGCTCATGGTCCATTTGAATATGTTATACGATAACAAACACCCACGCTACCTTTGTAGGAGGCACGTATCCGGGTGGGATTGTCAGTCCAATAGATCTATCAATGTATACCGTCGGCTTGTACGGAGTTAATGATTATGCTAGAATGATGCTTACTCTAATCATGCTCAAGACATAATGCAACATAGAAAACACATAGACACATTGATGATTGAATTGCAATGATGATGTTATAACATGTTTCACCCCAAAAATGGTGATAAATAAAAGGGGCTATGTAAAACTCACCTTGGTAAAATGTTATATCTGTTGAGAAATGTGTTGACCAAATGTATCAAGTATCACCCTAAAATGAGGTAATAAATATGTCTAAGTCTATCAAGTCTACAAATGTATAAGTTCTAGGGCTTCGAATTGGGGATAATTGCTCGTTTGATTAATATTAAAAATATTCGCCAATTGAGAGAAATTTAGTAAATAAATAACTAAAAATCTTTTTATAAATGTTAAATCTAGGATGGTCACAAGAATGTGTTTAAAGTATAAAAATAATTTTTATAAAATTATTTTCTTTAAAATAGATTATTTAATCTATTTATAACAAATTGTCCAAATCTAACTTTAATATTTAAAAGTATTAAAATTAAATAATTTTTAGTTTAAAATTCATATTTCTGTTCTAAATGATCAGAAATAATTTGTATAAAATTTTGGTGCAAAAATAACAAAAATTGAATTTATTATGATTTAATTATGATTAAAACTAACAAAAATTGATTAAAAATATTAAATAAATGATTTTTCTGAAATAAAAATCTTTTCAGAAAAGTTTATTGTTATATAAACTTAGAATAATTTTTGTGGAAATTAATAAGATCGTTTTGATATTTTTATAGATTTTTATAAATAAAATAGAATAAACTTGATTTAATTATTATAAATACTAAACAAATAAATTTCAGAAAACTAAAAATTGTAAGTTGCACTTTTACATGAGATTAATATAAGGTATTTTTTGTAGAATTTTTAAGAGAGTTTTGGTATTTAAAATGAATTTTTAAAAAAATAAGGAAGTATATTTGTTTGTTTAAAGAAAACAAAACAAATAAAGAAAAAGTGTGGTGGTTGCAGGGATCGAACCCGCGTCTGCAGTGTATCAAACCAACAACACAACCACTTGGTCTAGACCAGTGGTTGTGATTGTTCTCTGTTCTTTAAATATTAATATGTTATGCAAATTAGTGTTCTTCCCCAAATTATGATTACGAGCCCTAACAATTTCAATCAAACAATTTAACAAGCAATAACCCGATTCATCATAGGGTTATTGCTCTTTGATTGCCGATGAACAAAATCCATAAAGAAAACTCGACTTACCATGACGTTATGAACACGATTGGCCTGGTCAAAGAAAAAGTCAACTGCGATCGAAAGCTTCAAGATCAGAGGTTAATTAATGGAAATTGGAGGTAGAGGGTGAGTATTCGGCGATGATAGGATGTGCAGGAGCCCTCAATTTATAGTGAAATGATTCGGTTGTTCGAAATGGTAATCATTGACCGAGTTTTAATGTTACACGCGTTTTTGGGTTAATATGGTAACGATTAACGATTGATTTGCTGTTTGTGTGAGTCCCCTAGGCCGCAAATCACGTAACTGTGGTCAAAGGATTGATTAAACTTGGTAAATTCATGTTTTCAAAAATAAACAACATGCATACTGCTGCTGTTGCTCGACGAAGGGGAAGGGAAGGGAACAGCAGTGATGTTAAATATTTATGCGTGTTGGATCAGATACAATGAGTATCCTGGAGCAGGTGGTGTAGGTGCTTGTGTGTGTGTGTGTAGGTGGTCCGGTTCGATACCCGGCATAAACAAATAATTATATTTTTTTTTTAAACAGTAAGGAAGGGGATTGGAATTGGGCCTGTTGGTGGGCCGACTTTGTTGGGCTTCAAGAAAACAAAAGGTGTTGATTGGGTTATGGTTGGGTTGGGTTTGGTTTAGAGGTGTTGGGTTTGGACTAGGCTATTATTAATAATATTATTATTATTATTATTATTATTATTAAAAAAAATGCATTATATATATATATATATAGGTTGCGAGTTAGGGAAAATAAATATAGACTTGGACACATTAGTTAAGGATAATAAGGGCTTTTCGTATAAAAAATTTCCGTGATAATTTTGCGATGTTACACATATCATCCAGATCAGATATCAATTCCTTTAAGATATTATCGTTACATCTATTCATCTATTTATCGTTTCATCTATTCATATCATCCAAATCAGGTATCAATTCCTTTAAGATATTATCGTTTCATCTATTCATCTATTTTGGTTCTGTCTAGCTTCGATTTACAAGTTTTTGTTTTTAGTGTTAAAAGTTTGTTCATTAAAATTTTCAATGCCATGTTATGTGTTGAACGATTTTGCTTTTAGTGTTAAAAGTTTGTTCATTTCAACCTTTTCATTTATGTTGCTAATTTCATGGTTTTATATTTATGTTCATCAGGTAGAGACTCATTCATCACTCACGCCTTCAAGGTAAATTAATTTGTTAAAGTTCTTTCTTTATTATCACTCAAGCCATATGTATACCCAATATGATGTTTTATGTTTATTTTAAAAGACTACATTTTCTTTAACCACGATGTCTGTTCTTCACTATCATGAAAACTATTGTATTTATGCGAGAGATGTTAGGAATTGATATGGTAACACAATATTTTCTATTTTTCTTTAACCTTGCTGATTTATGTCTATTCGTTATGATCATGATAACCATGTATTTCTGCGAGAGCCCTAAGGATTTGGTTATGATAAGCTTATTTTATTTTTTCCTCTCCAGATCTTCTATGTTTGTTATGATCATGAATACTATTGTATTTTTGTGTGAGTTCTCAACAATTGTGTATGTGCATCCCGCCAACTATGTCTTTATCCTATTTTTGCGAAAGCTCTTAAAAGTTATGTGCTCTACGATTTTTTGGTGGCGACTAATATACATCATTAAAAGTTTTGTGATGCCAAATTAAAGCCGGTTACTCCATCCAAATAATCAAATATCCCAGGGAGTTAGCTCGGGTATTTTGTGTCCGATGATTGTTTCTGTTCGATGATTGTTTTTTTTTCGATGGCTAATCCAGATATGTTTTTTTTGTCATTAATCTAGATTTGTTTGATGATTGTCTCTGTTCGATGATGGTCGGATTCGGCTTCATCTTCTCTTTTACGTTTTCATACGATTAGGGGTTTTGAGTCATCTATTCATTTAAGTTGTTGTATTTAGGGCTTATCATGATCATATGTTATATTATCTTTTTCAATTAATCATGTTTTATTCATAATCCAGTGTTTACTATTGAATCCATATATTCTATATTTGACATATGTTGGTTGATTTGGGGTGATTGCAGATGGTTTGCTTCAAGGAGTTTGTAGTTTTTAAGAATGTTATTCAAGTGTTCTTGGCATGTTCCTGGGAATTACATATATTAATGTTATTCATAGTATGTGTGAATGTTTTGAACACTTGATCGAAAATTGAAAATGGATTTGGATGGGTATTGGTTACGGATCTGGGTAAGATCCGAGTGGAAGTTTAATGCCATTATTGAATTTCCTTTTTTGAATGAGATATTCCTGGATAAAATTAATTTCAAATTTAATTTGATTGCAAATTTAATTTCTTTTAAATTTGAATTTATTTGAATTTTGAATTCAAACTTTTAAATTCGAATTTATATTAATTCTCCCAATCTACATTAATAACTTCCTTAAAATAATTCAATCATCATTAATAATATATATTTAACCATAAATCAATTAAATAAAATTATTAAATTTCTATTTTCCATTTTTTAAACTAATTCAAATTCTCATTAAATAAACAATCTTAATCTCAGTTATACAATGATTTTAAGAATTTATAAAACTTACACTCCAACTTTTTAATCTACATGACTTTATTTCTACATGGTTAAACGTATATATTGTTTATTTAAAAAAACTTGATACCATTTGTTTTATGTTTTATTCAGTAGTATTTATTTTAGCAAATTACATTTGCAATATATTGTTTACAAACTTAATCTTTTTAATATCTTCTTTTACATTTTCATTTGATATATAATGATGCATATGATTATCTTTTAATCTTGATGCTTTAAATTGTTAAAAAGCTGAAAAAATTAATTACGTGTTTGTTTTCGGCATAGGGGCAAGACACATTTTGTTTCATGAAGAATCTTCAAAGATTATACCAATGTCTGCTGAAACCTTACTTTCAGAAAATAAGTTATTTCTATACATACTTTATTATATAGTTTTTTTAACTTCAAAGGAACTTTTTAATTAATATAATTTATGTTTTAACAAAAATAATATGCAATATATTTTTTTATTACAGGGTACCTACACTGTTACATTCTTTTATTAAATTTTAGTAAAAAATAAAGTATAAAACTATTATATAAACTTAATCATTGAATTATGAAAGTTGTGTTTTTAAAAATAAACTGTGTTTTAAATGGTAATAATTAAATAAAATTCATATAAATCAATGTATAAGTTTTCAACTATAAAGTTTCGGAAATTTTGAATTTTTAGTTTCAAATTTTAAAATTTTAGAATACGAATTTCATATTTTTTCTTTATTTTAAATCATATAAATTATTAATAACTTACTTTAAATAAACTAATCATCATTATTAATATATAGCTTAGACCGTAAATCAATTCAATAAATGTTTAATTTTTTTGATGAAAACTGTAAATATGAATTCAAAACACTAAATTACTTAAATTTATTATTACATGTTTAGTTTATTCAATATGTGATTTTCATTATATGTTTCATTTATTGAATATGTGATTTTCATTTAAATTATGTTTAGTCATAAATCGATATATATATATATATATATATATATATATATATATATATATATATATATATATATATAAAACTCATATTTCCTCAACTGTTTATAAGTTAAAAAAATTAAATAAAATCATAACCATTAATGTATACAATTTAAAAAATAATATTTTGAAATTTTTAAATTTTCAGTTTGAATTTATTTGAATTTTGAATTCAAACTTTTAAATTCGAATTTATATTAATTCTCCCAATCTAGATTAATAACTTCCTTAAAATAATTCAACCATCATTAATAATATATATTTAACCGCAATTCAATTAAATAAAATTATTAAATTTCTATTTTCCAATTTTTAAACTAATTCAAATTCTCACTAAATAAATTATCTTAATCTCAGTTATACAATCATTTTGAGAATTTATAAAACTTACATCTCCAACTTTTTAATCTACATGACATCAATGAGTTGTTCCTCCTTTAGTGAACTCTTTTATTCAACTCGCTTAAGATAAAATTAAAGCCAAAGTGACCCATTTGGATCAAGATTGCCACCTTTAGCCTTTAGGTATTTTTTTTTAACTTGATATTTTTTAAGATCCATGGGCTTGTGGTTTCTTATGTAGTTTTGAAAAAAAAACTATTCTATAAATTTAATCATTGAATTATGAAAGTTGTGTTTCTAAAAATAAACTATGTTTTAAATGGTAATAATTAAATAAAAGTCATATAAATCAATATATAAGTTTTCAACTATAAAGTTTCAAAAATTTTGAATTTTTAGTTTCAAATTTTAAAATTTTAGAATACGAATTTCATATTTTTTTTCTTTATTTTAAATCATATCAATTATTAATAACTTACTTTAAATAAACTAATCATCATTATTAATATATAGCTTAGACCGTAAATCAATTCAATAAATGTTTAAATTTTTTGATGAAAACAGTAAATATGAATTCAAAACACTAAATTAATTAAATTTATTATTACATGTTTAGTTTATTCAATATGTGATTTTTATTATATGTTTCATTTATTGAATATGTGATTTTCATTTAAATTATGTTTAGTCATATATATATATATATATATATATATATGATAACCCATATTTCCTCAACTGTTTATAAGTTAAAAAAAATAAATAAAATCATAACCATTAATGTATACAATTTAAAAAATAATATTTTGAAATTTTTAAATTTTCAGTTTGAATTTATTTGAATTTTGAATTCAAACTTTTAAATTCGAATTTATATTAATTCTCCCAATCTAGATTAATAACTTCCTTAAAATAATTCAACCATCATTAATAATATATATTTAACCGCAAATCAATTAAATAAAATTATTAAATTTCTATTTTCCAATTTTTAAACTAATTCAAATTCTCACTAAATAAACAATCTTAATCTCAGTTATACAATCATTATGAGAATTTATAAAACTTACATCTCCAACTTTTTAATCTACATGACATCAATGAGTTGTTCCTCCTTTAGTGAACTCTTTTATTCAACTCGCTTAAGATAAAATTAAAGCCAAAATGACCCATTCGGATCAAGATTGCCACCTTTAGCCTTTAGGTATTTTTTTAACATGATATTTTTTAAGATCCATGGGCTTGTGGTTTCTTATGCAGTTTTGAAAAAAAAATAAAAAAATAAACTGCATCCAGTTTTGAAAAAAAAAAACTTAAATGTTGTAGCCAGTTTTGATAAAAAAAAAAAAACTAAAATGTTGTAGCCAGATTTTGTCATGGATCTAGCAAGTTCTAGCAATATTTGTTTTTTAATGATGTCAAATAAAACGATATATAATTTATATATCATTTATTGGATAACATTAAACTTTTTTATGATATTTTCCAAGTAACCCAAATTCATAGGAATTTGTAATACGTAATAAAAACTTGTATATTACACTATATTTATAAAATAACGTTCTTATTTGACTCGGGGTTCTGCCGGGTGTATACCCGGAGCTCTAACCTAGTGTGAATAATGAGTGGGTCAAGTACCCGTTGTATATATTGTAACTTGGCTTTAGGGTGGTCCCTGTTTTGTGACCATTCCGCTTTTTGAATGAAGTTTTAGTTTCAAAAAAAAAAAAAATATCGTATTTAAATTTTTTTCACTAATCTAATTAATTGGTTGTATTTAAATTAATAAATATAAATAATTAATGTTTCAAAGTTGTTACATTTTTTTTGAATAAGTCAAAGTTGTTACTTTTTTTTTTTGGAAAAAGTCAAAGTTGTTACATAATTTAACATTTATGTGACTTCCACCATTTACTTTAGTTCATAACTTTCAATTATGAATTTATAATATTATTATTCATATTTATTCTTTAGTTCACATGTCATATTATTTAAAGCAAGTATATATATTTACTTACGTCGCATTTTCAACATATATCGTTATTTACAAGTTAAACCCCAAATTAGACTAGACATCCTAAGTGCCTTTAACTAGAAACCCTAGGCTTACTTTAAGTCCAAACACCTATACATATACCATACTTTTAGGTTGAGACTTCAGGATTCGCCAATTCACGCTCACGACGCTTTAGTGACATAACTATTTAGTGAAGGTGAGTATATCTAACTCCTTTTTACTGTTTTTCTCTTTTGGGGTGACTCATGTACCATTATTATTAAACCTACGTATATTCTTTATAAAGCAATGTGCTCATTGATATGTTTTGTGTGAATTGTATGAACGATTTGTCAAAGTCATTAACCTTTAGGCCGCACCTAACAATGAGTAGTACTACAAATTATATCCCTTGATTGACTTACGTGAACAAGTTAAGTCCTTGGTCATTGTTATGGTTTTTATTGAACGATGTATGAACGCTTGTTGAACGATGTGAGGCTTGATTTTGACCCTTTTACATATTACAAATATCATAGCACATAAATTGCGAAATACTTTTTGAACGAAATGGGTATGCTCACCAATACATTATATGCGTTGATAAAATTATTTTGTACATGTTTCAGGTTATTTTGAGGCGTTTCTTTAAGCTTTTGGATTCATATTTAAGTTTTGACTTCATTGTGTTTTAGTTAGACTTGATACTTTAGAATCATTATATTTTGTATTTTATTACAATGTAATAAACTATTTATACAATGTATTCAAATTTACACTTTAGTACCATGAGCTATTGAACAATCGTCACTACGTGACACCTCAATGATTCCGCCATCGATAGGGTGTTACACCTCCTTTTTTCACCCACCACAAATGACCCCTCATTTTCTACCCGACATACAACTCCTTAACTTTTGTATATAGCAATTTTAATCCCTATAATATTACTTCATTTTAAAACCACCTCAAAAGTCTGTGGCATTTACAAAAATGGTCCCTCGTTTTTTCCATGTACCATACAACCATTCAACTTTTGAAAATTGCAGTTTTAACCTCTACACTATTACTTCATTTTACGACCCTTGTGTCTTTTGATTACACGTGTAAGTTTTCACCTTTGGGTTAGGATCACATAGACAGTAAAAGAAAAATAGGAAGTCGTAGGAAAGGTATCAAACAGACTCCGATTGAACTCATTCAAGCGGTATTGGAACCATCTCAGCAAACCCTACAATGTTAGTTTTTATGTCTTCGTTTTTTGGGGTTTTAGCTTTAGTTTTTAGAATATACGTTATATTATTGTGTCTTTTTCTTATTTTCATCATTGTGTCTTTTTTCTTAAGCATTGTGTTATATTTTTCGGCACTATGTTATATTTTGTGGCTCATTGTGTCATATTTCATAATCTATTGTGCTTTTGTATCCTTCTCACTATTATCATTTTTGTTACACTGTGTAGAATAACTTGACAATTTCCCCTTTATACACGTTTTATGATTATTTTTGGTAAGTTTTCTATGTATGTATCGGGTCACATATAAATATGTTATGATTAAAGAATATTAATTCGATTACTTTACATTTTAATTCAACCACAGTGCTATTAAGTTAAATCAGATACATCAAAACGTATGTTTTCATATAGTTAACGCATCATGTAACGCTTGGACTAATCTATTCGATATTTACAATGTACCCGCACATGGCCGGCCCTTAAGGGGTGCGGGGAGGACTCCCGGCCCGGGCCCAATTTATTGGGGCACATTGACCCTCCGGCAATTCAAGTTTTCTTAAACAGTGATGTCCTTATTTCGATGGAATTTTGTATGTTTGAGCCCCAAAATTGTTAATCAAGTATTAATAAAAGTGAAAGGTAGTTTATATAAAACATAAAATAAAGAAATGTTGAGAGAGACTAAGAATTAAAGAAGAAAATAAAATGGTTTGAGAGAAAAAATTATTGGTTTATTAATAAGTGTATGGATGAATTAAATAGGGCTCATACTTAGTTGTTTTTGCTTTTTACCGGTTGGTTTTGACTTCCTTTTTAACTTTTATTTTTGTTATGAAACAATTTTTTTTTTAATTTTCAAACTTTCGCCCATTTATATTTTCATACTTTGTGGGATTCGAACTCCTAACCTCCCCCAAGAGGGTCTGTTACCGTTAGACTACAATCTAAGTGAGAAATAAATTTTGATCCATCAATTTGATAATACTTCAATCGTAACTTAAAAAAAATAGTTTACATTATTTCTTTCGTTAAGGCCTAAAACTAAGGCTAAAGGGCACAATTTTTACAACTTGGCCCGGGCACCTGAATTTTCAGGACCGGCCCTGTACCCGCATCACAATACGCGCTAGTCTACTTACTAGTTAATACTTGATTGCCTGATGAAAGGAATAAAAACAAAAGACAAGGTAGATTTTAGTGGATTTCACAGGTATTAAAAAAGAAGCCGAGTTCTAAATTCACAAGGGTCGTTGGTAAAGATCCATTTTTAAGGGTAATTATTTTGAGTTTTTTAATCTTTTGGACATTTGCAGCTTTACCTCTTATTTATTAGGATTTGTATTATTGGATTGATTTTGTCAACATAAAGATTCTTTGAAAATGATATGCTTAGCAGAAGATTTAAGAATTTAAAAGTACAATTTATGATATGTCTAGATGCCAGAAACGTCCATAGTATATTATTATTATATTTATTTAAATCTAAATCACATACTGATGATATATCTAATGTACAGTTAAAAACTTTTTTTAAAACAGCCAAGGCACAAACATTCTAAATCTACTCCTAAATCTCTCCTTATGCTTCATCATAACGCTAAAACATACAAGCCTTTGGTAGTTATATTCTTTTATATTTTAAACTAGCTGATTACCCCGGGAGGGTCCCGGGGTTGAAAAATTTAATTTTACGTGATAACCTATTGCAAATGGCTCAAGTTAACTAACCACAAAATCTCTCAATCATTGCATGTTCATAGTATTCTAATCAGTAATAACTCATATTCCCTAATCTAAAACCTAATCAGTAATCATCTAAAAAATCACTTCTGTAAGCTGCAACTATTCAAAAACTCATCACATCTCTCTAATTTCTCACATTCTAATGGCTCTTATAATTCCTAACCTAATCAACTAAACAAACACTTAAGTTTGAAGTTGTAACCATTGCATCTCATTATGCCACGTGGCATAATCAAGAGATGGTTAGGCCACCATTGAACGCCACGCCAGCAACTATCAATTCTTCCCGGGAGCGTCCCGGGGTTGAAATATATAACCATTGTAATAATACTAATACTAATAGTAATAATTATTACTCTGGTAATTAAATAAATAAAAAATAACATTGCTATAAGCTGACACCATGTGTTGCAGTGTTGCGCGATTCTTTCTCCTAGCTTCTCTTGATGAAGTATACCTAGTAAAATTCCAATGATAACATGGCGATTGGGCTGATTTTCAACATCGTAGATAAAAACCTGGTTTAAAAGAAAAAAACATGATTAGTGAATAACATGAACACTTTGTGTGTTTTTTTCCTGTATGAACGAAACCCCACAAAAAATAGTCGATTTTTTCTCCGTTTTTTATATAGGACTATGGTACTCGTTGGAAAGATAATAAAACGCCCGTTAATTTGGTGTAATTTTTTTCTTTAAAAAATCCCGTATATAAAAGATATAAACATTTAAAAATTATGGGAGGAAATATGAGAGAGGAAATTTTAAATTTGTTTTTAAATTCTTTTTTTCTAAAATAATTCAATTTAATTAAAAAGGAAAATAATTTAAAAACACTAAAATCTTTTAATTATGATGCCACATGGCAGTTTCATGGAGAGGTTGAAGGCACCATTGCACGCCACGTCAGCAATGTTCAATTCTTTTATATATATTAATAGATAATAGATTAATAGATTAATAGATAGATTAATAGATTAGTGTGTTTTATTAAAAGAAAGCCTGCTGTCAATTTGTACGAATTAATTTTATGACAAAGAAAAATAGTCATTGTAATGATTTATTGTATTTAATTTGCTATAAAGTCCTTACCGTATAATCTTCCATAAACAAATGTTGACTATTTACATCTACTTTGTAAGTTGTTACTCATGTCAGAAATTAAAAACAAAAAAAATGTTTAAAAAGTTATAATATATTTTGGACAATTGATCAAGTCAGATCATGGGGAATTAAAGGGTCCTGAATGGGCAAAGGAGGAAATATACATACACGTTTAAGTTTTGTTTAATTTGACAATCATATTGTTGTAATTTTAAAAAATACAAAAAAAAAGACTGTATTTTTAGTTCAAACTCACTAAAACGGTGTCTAATATGTTTTTGTAATAAAGTGTGATCATGAATTTATCCCTTCAATGGTGAACCCAAACATGGATATATTGTTGACAAAACTTTGCATTTTTAAACCAAGGCAAATTAAATTTCCCAGAAAATTCAAGCTGATACACGGGTTAGGTCCATAATTCTTTCTATATCTTTTATGAATACTATTTTCTATACTAACTGATTCGTGTGTATATATATGTATGCATGTATGTATATATATCGGGGAAAGTTCCGGTACCAATGGGATAAACGTACAAAACGTGTGAAGTGAAGAAAAAAAAAACGCGCATAACTGTAAATACTGACAACTTTAGATAACTAAAGTAATTATATAATTATTCTAGCTTAATTACTCTAGAGTAAAAGTTGTTATTTATGAAAACGTCACCACGCTTTTTTTTTTTAGGTTTTTTCGCTTCGTACAATTGTACGATATCTCTATTTGTACATGATCTTTTGCCTATATGTGTGTGTGTATGAGAATTCTTATGTATTTAGAGTAAAGTCCTATTTGAGTCCATGTGGTTTAACTGTTTTAACTACTTGAGTCCAAAACTCAAACTTATCTTGAGCTGAGTCCTAATGGTTTCTAATCTTAACTACATGAGTCCAAAAGACTAACATCATCCAATTAGTCACTTAAGTTCAAGGGTATTTAGGTCATTTTACCTATATTTACCTATTTTATCGAATATATATTATACACACACAAAACCCCCTTCCTCTCTCCCAACTGCCACCACTCCACAACCACCTCTAGTCACCATCTACCACCTAACAACTGCCCTACAACCACACCGCTTGAACCACTACCACTCTGGTAAACCCTCAACCCCATCAAACTCCATTATGACCAGATGAAACCATTACCCTAACCACAATCCATTTGAAGCCTACCCGAAGTCGCCACCCAATCGACAACCACTAATCTACCACCTTCACCCTTCCAGCCACCACCGAACATCACCACCCTTAAACCACCATCGTCCATCAACAACCTTTAAAACCACCACCGTTGCATTGTTCGTCACCAATATCCTGCTTTTTATAATCTTATCGCCATCCTATCACCACCAAACACAACTAACTTCGACAACATCCTCACTGTGGCCGCCACCTACCAAAGCCATCAACCTGCAAACTACCGGTGATTCTAACCCCAACTCGCATCTGAACCCTAGACCCCAAATCACAGCTGAACCCTAACCCCAAACACATATAAGCCCTATCCAAAACTCGGTTTATGGAAAGTAGAGAGAGATGGAGAGATGGATTGAGTATGTGTGTGTGTCTGTGTGTTTGCATATGTATATATGTGTATGTATTTTTTTTAATTTTAATAATAGGGGCAATTTGGTAATTTTACAAAATCTAACTGGGAAAATGTAACAGAGTTATTCTTTTAGACTCGTGTAGTTAAGATTTGAAATCATTGGAACTCAGATCAAGACAAGTTTAGGTTTTGGACTCAAGTAGTTTAAATAATCAAACCACATAGATTCAAATAGGATTTTACTCATGTATTTAATATATGGTATTTAGGAATCATACACCCCTAATTAGAAAGCATACACCCTACTCCACATCCAGGGCCGGCCCTGAAAATTCAAGTGCCCGGGCCGAGCTGCAAAAAAATGTGCCCCTTAGCCTTAGCTTTAGGCCTTAACGAAATAAATAATGTAAACTATTTTTTAAGCTACGATTAAAGTAATATCAAATTTTATTTCTCACTTCGGTTGTAGTCTAACGGTAGAGGGAACAAACCCTTTTGGGGAGGTTGGGAGTTCGAATCCCACAAATGGTGAAAATATAAATGGGTGAAAGTTTGACAATTAAAAAAAAATTGTTTCATAACAAAAATAAAAGTAAATGGAAGTCAAAATCAATTGTTAAAAAAGCAAAAACAACTAAATGTGAGTCATCTTTTTTCATCCTCTCTATTCCTACACTCATTAATAAATCTGCAAAAAAAATTTCTCATACTATTTAATTTTCTTCTTTAATTCTTAACCTCTCAACATTTCTTTACCTTTTGTTTTATATAAACTACCCTTCACTTTGATTAATACTTGATAAACAATTTTGGGGCTCAAACATACAAAAATCAATCGATTTAAGGACATCACTGTTAAGAAAACTTGGATTGCCGGAGGGTCAATGTGCCCCTGAGAAATTGGGCCCGGGCCGGTAGTCCTCCCCGCACCCCTTAAGGGCCGGCCATGTCCACATCACACACCAATAGGATCAATAGGAGACTGCCACATACATCAAAATGTGATGTCACACTTCCAGAATGTAATGTTACAGGATGTATGAAACCCAGCACCCTTAATATATAGATGAGAACCAGGAACAATCATAAAACCAAACATAAATGATTGATCGTACAATGATGAAATGTTTTATCGCGTTACGAGTATTATTTAGTCCTTAATGGCTTTTTAAGTATATATAAATTAAAAAATAGGAATCTTAGAAGATATTTTAGATTAAAATTGTGGCATTCTTATTCTTAATTATGACTTCATTCAATGCATGAGTTATTTTTATTAAATTCTTCTAAGATGATTGTTGAGAACTATATTTAATTAAGCACTTTGTACTGGTTTTAATTTTTTTTTCAAGTGATGGGCAAAGATCACATGGCATGTCTAGTTTTTGACCTCCAAAAGACATTTTTTTTATGCTAAGTTGGTTTAGACCACTAAGGTTCAACAAAAGGTGCTAATTCTTTATTACATAATACATTAATTATTTTATATAGTTTATTGCATGTTATATATGTATATATTGTTTGTGTGCCGGGTGGGGGGCCTAGAGGGAAAAGAAGTTAGACGGTTGTGGTTACACCCCATGGTCATTTTGGTGGGTCTCCATTTACACAATATTTAAGATTCACTAGCCTTTCTTTCATTTATTTTTTAGTTTACAGAAAAAAAATATCTATACACAAAAATATTTAATTTTTATTTAAAAAAATCCCTAATTTCGGTAATAATATACAAGGGAAATTTCGTATAATGTTTTACATGTTTTAAGGGATAAATGGAACTGTCTTATATTTATTTATTCCACTTTAATTTTTTTATATAATAGACCATAGTTATCAAAGGCGCTAGGCGCACAAAAAGCGATTGCCTGAGATAAAAAAAACGAATAAAGAAAATAACGAAAAATGTATTAAAATAATACCATTTTTCATCTATTTAGAATCAAAAGTTTTAAAATATTGATGTATTAGTGTATAGAAGTAATTTTTCTTAGATAAAAGTAGAAATCTGGCTGGAATCTAGCCATAATTTAACGAATTTGACTGGAAACTCTCCGGAATTTGGGAATCTAGCTGAAATCTGTGCCTCAACCATCACCTGGAGAATTAAAGCGTAATTTCCTCGACCCAAAGCGCAAATGCATCGTCTCGCCTAAAAAATGGGCCTAAGCGCAAGAGACGATGGTTTTAATAATTATGTAATAGACAACTACACTATTTTTTTTTTCTTTTTAGGTATGGGTGGCTTTAAGTGTGAGTTTTTATGGTGCCATCCAACGTGTGATTTCTTAGTTGTTTTCTCCTTTTGTTCCTTTTCATTAGAAAGCAACTTTCGATTGTCCACACATGTTGTGTCTACCTTCGGCAACCAAATACTAGAAAATTAGCCTTACGTTGTCTATCTTCCTTGATATAGGGCATGAATGGCATCCATAAATCAATATTTTGTCATCTTTTTTTTCTTTTTAATTTAATAAGAAAAGATTGTTAGATTCGAGTGTTAGAAGTGTTAACTTCCTATATATGCGATTATGATAACTATATCAAGGGTTTGCCTAAAATAAAAACCCTCTTGAGTTGTGTAAACCCTGAAAACCCTATGTAAAAACTTGTTTTTTTTCCTGATTTTTTCAGAATAGCTTTTATATTCAATTTTATTAGTTTTGGCAAAAAAAATTCAAAAAAGCGCCGAGTAGATTATTTTGTTACACCGTGTTACACAAAACTCGGTTTTATCATACGTCAGCATTGTTACATATGTAACATCTGTGTTACGTAATTTTAAAAAAAAATCTATTCGGCGCTTTTTTGATTTTTTTGGGCCGAAAGTCATAAAATTAAGTATACAAGCTATTCTAAAAATATTAGAAAAAAACAATGTTGTTACATAGGGTTTTCATAGGGGTGTCAATCGTCTCGGGTTGATGGGTTGGCGGGTTTATGGGTTGCGGGTTGGCGGGTTGATGGGTTGAAATGTGCAACCCGAACCCGACCCATATTATTATTCGTGTCAAATATTTCAACCCTAACCCAACCCACATAAAATCCGGGTCAACCCGAAGACGAACCGTTTAACCCATATTTGTAAATGAGTAATACATGTTCATGAGTTATAAGCGGGTTATCAATAAAATGTATAATGGTGAGTATATAAGTGTGACAAATAAATAATACAGTGTGCCAAAAATAACACAATTATAACTAACCATATACATAGAAATGGAAAAAGAAAAACAAAAATATAATATATTTTTTTTCTAAGTACTTAAATGGGTTAACGGGTCAACCCATTTTATATATGTGTCAACCCGAACCCGACCCATTTTCTTAAACGGGTCGTGTTAGTTGACCCAAATCTATTTTTTTTTCGTGTCGGGTTCGGGTCGGTTTTCGGGTCGTGTCAATAATTGCCGCCCCTAGGTTTTCATGGGTTTGCACAACTCAAGAGGGTTTTCACAGGATACTTAGCCACTATATATCAATATGCGACATACCTTAATTGCGGTTAAGTTACTTGGTTTATATTTCAATCGAAAGATTATGTATGTATTATCATTTTCAACATAGTATGTATTCCTTTGAAAGGATATGTTCTTTTACCCATTCAGTTGATTAGTATTGTTGTTAATATCGCAATAAATTATAATTAACTATCATTTTCAACATAGCATGTGTTCCTTAGGACATGTTCTTTTACCTATTCAATAGATGCTTTAGTGTTCATTGATGTAGCTACGCCTCCACCCCTTTTCAGATAGAAAACCCAAACCTACTCAAAACAAATCCTCACTCTTGGAGTCAAATAGTTGCAATGGACCACCAGCTGGATTTTTGTCAAGAACCGAAGCGCCTGCGGTGCCTAGGAGCCAAATGTGTTAAAAGCCAAAGGTACGGCGGCATGCTGATTATCCTAATTGATTTGCGTTGTTGTTAATAATATCTTAATAAATTACAATTATAATTTTGTTCAACAAAAATGTGTCGATACTACATAAACCCGTTATCCCCTGTAACAATCTATTTATATGCTTAAGTTTTTTTTTGTTGGCTTAGTTAATTAAAAATATTGATAGATGAACTTTGATATAGTATGAACACCCAAATATTATTTTTTTTATGAAATTAACTTGTGTGCAAAAAAATAATTTAAGATACACATGACACACATAAACATACCTTGTTTATTTGCTATGATTCAACATTCAATTATTGAGTATGACATTATTATAACTTTTAATAAAATTTATTATATGTTGACATAATGACTCCATTTTTATCGTAACTTTTGAAAGATCCTTAACAATGATAAAACGGTGCAATCTCCAACAATAAAGTTGAAATTGAAAGCGTAATTGACCAAGACATTTTGCTATAAAATTATAATCACCAACTACCCATTTTTTATATTGATGCCCACAAGCCACAAATACATGCAAATCTTGACGATTGAAAATGTGAAGTACCAACGTTTATTTAAAGTTTAAACTCTTGTATTGGGCCTCATGTGATGGACCGGTTCCAACCTGACTCGATCCATTAAGTTGGCTGGGTCAGTAGTCTTTTGAAACTTCTTTTATAGCTTCATTTTTATGGACAATGTGTTTTAGTACTCGAATTCTCGAAAGTTTTAATTATTATTTTTTTTCTCTCTTACATATTGTTTTTGAATTAAAATGGAAAATGAAAGTAATATAAATGAATTAAACACACAAAAAAATAAAACACCACCTTAGAGCACCTCCAACGCTATTACGTGGAGGTGGTCCGGAATTTTAGACTCACATAGCATACGGGGTACTGCGTTGGAGGAGGTAGTCCGGAGTGGGTGGTCCGGTGGAAGAGACTCGTTCGATTTGGATAAGGTGGGGCCCACTCACATACATTAGTTTTTAATATAAAAGTGGGGTGTGATGTAAAGGTTTGAGTGGTTTATTGTTCGAGTAAAAAGTAGGTTTGAAATGATGATGCTTTATTATTATGATGTGGCAGGTTTATAGTTTTAGACAAGCCTAGTATTATCGATACTCTTAGTTAGCTACACGTAACATGCTTACATTGTTCTTATTGGACAATGGTCAAATTTGGGGCCATAACTTTAACTGTGAGTCTGTGAATAAATGTTACAATTTATTGAAATGCACGACCCAAGTGAGAAAGCTAATTATTTTTCAGCGGTTGTTGATGTGAGGATATCTCATTTTCTTTTAACGACAAAGAACGACGTGCCAACCACCGTGACATCTCATTTTCTTTTAACGGCAAAGAACGATGGTGCGACCATGCGATTTGCTTATGGTTACAGACGAAAAAGCGGGTTCACATTGATGAGGCATATGAACATCTCCTGAATGTAATGATGTGACATTCGCAATTTTTCTAACGACTTAATTATAGCTTTAGTGACCTAAAATGATTAAAATCCCAATCTCTAACACCATTATAAAAGTTAAAAAGGTTAAAGATAATTTTTTTAATGGAAACTTTAAAAACTTATTTGTAAAAGATATACTTATCAATTTAATTAATTAGGAAGACAACTATTTTTTTTTAAAGAAACTATATATCTATCCTACGAACCTAGTACACCAATCTATTAATATATATAAAAGAATTGAACATTGCTGACGTGGCGTGCAATGGTGTCTTCAACCTTTCCATGAAACTGCCACGTGGCATCATCATTGAAAGATTTTAGTGTTTTTGAATTATTTTCTTTTTTAATTAAAAAAGGATAAACATAAAACCCTAAATTTATCTCTCTATCTCTCAATTCTCAATTACTAAAATTAAATTGAGTTATTTTAGAAAAAAAAAAAGAATTTAAAAACAAATTAAAATTTTTCTCTCTTAGGTTTTCTCCCATAATTTTTAAACGTTAATATTTTTTATATTCGGGATTTTTTAAATAAAAATATTACACCAAATTAATGAGCGTTTTATTATCTTTCCAACGAGTACCATAGTGCTATATAAAAAACGGAGAAAAAAACGACTATTTTTTGTGGGGTTTTGTTCATACAGGAAAAAAACACAAATTAATCATGTTTTTTCTTTTAAACCAGGTTCTTATCTACGATATTGAAATTCAGCTCAATCGCCATGCTATCATTGGAATTTTACTCTTCTAAAGATGGATATGTGTACTTCATCAAGAGAAGCTAGGAGAAAGAATCGCGCAACACTGCAACACATGGTGTCACCTTATAGCAAGATTATTTTTTTATTTATTTAATTACAAGAGTAATGATTATTACTATTAGTATTATTATTATTAGAATGGTTATATTTTTCAACCCTGCTGACGTGGCGTGCAATGGTGCCTTCATCCTCTTCATGAAACTGTCACATGGCATCATAATTGAAAATTTTTAATGTTTTTTGAATTATTTCCTTTTTTAATTAAAAAAAAAAGATAAACATAAAACCCTAAATTTATCTCTCTATCTCTCAATTCTCAATTACTAATTTTAAATTGAGTTATTTTAGTAAAAAAAGAATTTAAAAACAAATTTAAATTTTTCTCTCTTATGTTCCTCCCATAATTTTTAAACGTTAATATCTTTTATATTCGAGATTTTTTAACTAAAAAAATTACACCAAATTAACGAGCGTTTTATTATCTTTCCAACGAGTACCATAGTGCTATATAAAAAAACGGAGAAAAAAACGACTATTTTTTGTGGGGTTATGTTCATACAGAAAAAAAAAACACAAAGTGTTCAGGTTATTCATTAATCATGTTTTTTCTTTTAAACCAGATTCTTATCTACGATGTTGAAATTCAGCCCAATCGCCATGCTATCATTGAAATTTTACTCTTCTAAAGATGGATAGGTATACTTCATCAAGAGAAGTTAGGAGAACGAATCACGCAACACTGCAACACATGGTGTCACCTTATAACAAGGTTATTTTTTTATTTATTTAATTACAAGAGTAATAACTATTACTATTAATATTATTAGAAGTGTTATATTTTTCAACCCCCATCATGAATTCTACATCTATATAAGTCAAAGTCAAATTGTAACATATTTTAAATTACGTGAAGATGATTATATGTTGAAGGTTATCCTTTTAATACTGTATTATGTTTAATATGGTTTATGCTTTTTATTTTTTTAACTTTTTAAATAAATGTTTTTTAACTAAGATTGATTATGTTTAAGTTATTTACGCTTTTCGTGATTTGAGTTTTCTTCTTTTATCATTTTTTTAATCATTTTTTTATTAAATCATATTAAATTTTTCAACCCCGGGACCTTCCCGGGGTAATCAGCTAGTTTTTAAATATAAGCTTGAAGTGTTACAATGAATTCAAGAAGCAGTTTAATTCGGAACGCTTGTTTTTTTTTAGTGATAAATATATGGTTATTAGTGATAAGTATGAATACTTTATCTCTATATCATGGCCATGAACAATTAATACTTTATAAATAATCCCTCATCATTCCTAGTTTTCATACCATCAAGATCTCACAATTCAATTGCCACTGTTATTCGCATTAAGCTTTGGAACCCAATCTATTCACTCGTTTCGGTTCTCGCTCTGTTCTGCAATCATCTAGCCGATGTTGGGTATGATATATTGCAATTAAATTGTTTTAGTTTGATCGATTTGGTAGGAACAACTAAACCCCTATACTAAATATAGTTATCAAAGCTTATCAGTGGGTTAATTGATTGTTTATGGGGCGGGTCTGTGTGGGTAAGTTATTGGGGAAGATGACTCCTAATCAAAACGAGATTTAAGATTTATAACTGATTCAAATAACAAAAGTGATCTCAGATCAGATGGTTTGTGCTCTTAGTTTCCAACCAAAGGTCTTGAGTTCGATTCCCTTGAGAACCAGACCAAAACCATATTATTTTTAAAAGCAGTTAAATATAAAGCTGATTTTTTTATTATTATTAATCACAATATAAACTTGTTTTATTCATAACTAATTCATAAAAATCCCGTTTTTAACGATTCAAAACCATATTATTTTTAAAAGCAGTTAAATATAAAGCTGATTTTTTTATTATTATTAATCACAATATAAACTTGTTTTATTCATAACTAATTCATAAAAATCCCGTTTTTAACGATTCAAAAGCCAAATTTTTTCTAAAATTATTTCTAATCTAATGGATCAAAGATATAAGCTTTTCGATAAAAAAAATATATACTTTTATCCTATTATTTAGATCTTTTATGTAAGTAAATTGTTTTAAATACAAAATAAATTGGCAATAGAAAGATATTTTTCATAGTTTCAAAAGTTATATCTTTTAGTCTATGTAAAAATAATAATGTTTTAATATTATTATATGTATAACTAAAGCATTAACATTTAAGCGTCTTTCCCCAAAAACAAGTGAACCATAATCGAACGACTTAGAAATCTTAGACTTATTAGACTTGTGACACTTAGACTTTACAATGCTAAATCTAGGTTGATTTCATTGGGAATTTTTACCCGCTATTACATACTTGGGATTTTGCTTGCTTGCTTGCTTGATAAGGTGAGTTTACATATCCCCACTCTTTTACAGTTTTTCAATGCTTTTTCGGGTGAAACATGTTAAACACTATTCTTTAAACTTATGCAATTCAACTATGTGTCTTGTGTGATTCTTTGTGCTATGTGTCTTAAACTTGCTAAGTAAACTCAACTAATACTTGCATAATCATTAACTTTGATCAAGCCAACGGTAACAATGATAGATCTATTGGATTGACAATCCCACCTAGATTCGTTGACCATGTTTATGGGGAGCGCGGGTGATTGAAACTGCAACTTAAACATAGGTGAACCATGTCTATGGGATGGACCTTTACACTTTGTCAACATAGGGTTGATTATGCCCCAGTTTGCTGTAGTTTTGTTTTCACATGTATGCCCTAGTTGTTACATATTGACACAGAATTGTATGCTTACACTTTTTGATATTATACTTTGTTTTGACAAAAACTTTTGTACTCTCACCAACTATTTTTAGTTGACCCCCTCCATTTTCCAAACTTAACATGTTTCAGGTATTCAGTTGCTTGGAAGTTTTAGCAATTGCTTGTGGATCACGTAGGAGTTGAAGTCTTAGATTCAATCAAAATAAACTTGTTATTGTTATTTGAACCTATTTGATTTGTATGTAATGTTTGTAATTTAATTAAATAATCTATTGAAACATTTATTAGTCACCATGAGCTTTTTGAACAATCGTCGCTACGTGGCACCCCGATGTTTCCGCCATCGTTGGGGTGTTACAAATGAATAAAAAAAAAACAGAGGTTCAGTACGGGTTTTGCCCAAAAGCACAATAAATTGTGATCTTTTGGATTTCCGCGGAACACACCAGGGTTGTTTTTGGGATGAATAACAATGCGCTCTAGAGCAGACAACCGCTTACCTGTGTAATTTTTGTGTTTGCATAACACATGTAACACTATTAAGAAAGAAGACAGTAGCATATGTTAACAACATGTACTTCAACAATACGACCCTTTTTGTTACCTTTACTTTGTATCACGTGTCGCCCACACTTGCCGCCAAAGAAGCGCCCTCTTTGCACTGTCAACGTACATATAATTATGACACAATCATACTATAAAACTACTTTTTTTTTGTATAAACAGTTTAAAGAATCCAGTCGCGGTGCACTGCCATCATGATCTTCACGCCCTCGCCTTGCCACAGCCCCTGTTACAACATAAACATTACTAACACCCACAATTCCAGGGCATAACTACCTATTAACGGTTGATAACAATCACAACCGCCTTGCGAAACACATTTTCTTTATTTACCTCTTGTGATCCGCTTCAATGGTCTCCGCGACGATTCAGAATCATATTCTACCAATTACAAAAAATTAAATAAACGCAAGATCTTTTCTTCTTTTGTTTTCAAAATACTTGTTGTTATCCTGTCCGATGACACAACACATACTAAGGGTAGGACGAATGAAGGAACAACAGACTCGAATATAGGGGGAGCGAAGCGTCGGTTAGGTATGTCATTGCAGGTGTTATTAAAAAAATATCATTTAATAACAACATTGTGTCTTTCTCTGTTCTTCTTCCTGTACAGAGCATATCTTCTTTAATAAAAAAACATCTTTTTTCATGTATCTAGTATAAAACATACATATGACCCCCCCCCCCCCCGTCTTCAAGCAATATTAGTCCCAAAAATACATTATAATGTGTAGTCAACTCCATTTTGTTTATCGTCTATCTGAAAAGTTTATTAATACTTCATAACAAATATTAACAAACAAACGAATTTTGTAACTACTTTTGATACACTACATACCTTTTCGAAGGGTCAACAGACGAATGTCTTCTACTGAACGATGAAAGATTCCACATGAAAAACTCTCATTCTTATTTTACAAAACAGCATGACGATCAAGTATAATAAGTAGCGTGTATATACTCACTGGTTATGTGTATCAGGCATATGTATCATACTAAATTTTTTGAATTTCCTACGAAGAATCAGAAGAAAGGTGTTTTGTTTTTGGAGGGATGATGATGATCAGCTTTTTATGTGTTTTAGATACAGTGGCTTGATGATGATGATGATGATGAGATGAAGGTTTGAAACGAGAGAGAGAGAGAGAGTGAGTGAAGTGGCGGTTATCAGAGAAGTACATTCACAAAGCCCAATGCTTAGAGAGACTTTTACTATAATACCCCTTATTAACCCTCTCTCATACTTTATACCATTACTTTTTAATATAATAATAATGGATTCATCTAAAACATTGATCACACTTGATCAATGGCTAGGAGAGGGTTTAAGTAGTTTCCTCATTTAGAAGAGATTTCTTGTCTAACCATCCCATATATATATATATATATATATATATATATAGGGTAGGGTTCCTGTAGGAAAATGATTTTGTGTAGGAAGTGTTTTCAACCATTAGATTTAAAGATAAATGGTTGAGATTAAAAGATGGTATGGTGTTTAAAATCTAATTAATATATTAAAGAATATAAGGGTATGATCGTCAATATGTGTTTTAAATGAGGGTGTTAAGGTCATTTTATATCAATATTTTTAGAAACTGCTTGAATGTTTTCTACATTTATGGTATCTCCCCCATCTCTCTCTCCTAATTATTATTTTCATTAATATCATTCAAGACTCAAACATTTATTTTCATAAAACAAAATCAATTGTGCACCCATCTTCAACATTCATCTTCATCTTATGTGTAAGAAACACGTAACAGTGTTTTTATTTGTTATAAAATCGTAACATCAGAAGTGTTTTATATAAGGCTTTTGTTAGTTGATTGTTCTATATGGATAAACATATGAAGTGTTTTATAAAATGTTTATGTATATTAGGTGTAGTTGTTGTTGTGGATTAAAACATTTCAACGGTGTTTTGTTTGTTATAAAACACCTCCAGTTATAAAACACTCTTGATGTTATACTGTTATAAAACACTTCCGATGGTATTATAAAACACTCCTTATTAATGCATCATAGTTTCTCTTTCATTATAAAACACTCCTGACGTTATTATAAAACACTCCTGATGTTAACCTTCTGCCATGACTAGATTAATCGAACAAGTGATAGAGATAGGTTATATGTTTGAAGAATCGAACAAGTTTTTGGGTATTGATTAACTTATTTGATATGAATATCTTATGATTCTTATGAAAAATAATGAATAATTAGTTAATTTAGTGTGATTAATCTTCATAAATATCCAGATGTTAGCTGCTAATTTAGTGGGTTTGTAATAAATAAAAGATGGATAAAAAGTCTATAATGCCCTTCATCTAAAGATTTAATCAGATTTGATCTAATGGTTGAAAATACTTGCTACACAAAACGATTTTCCTACCGGATCTTCTACCTATATATATATATATATATATATATGTATGGATTAAAATAGGTACTAGGTTGAGTTGTGAGAACCATAGAAACTTAATTATTAGTCATACATTTAATTAATAGTAAAATGGATTTGTGATTGTTAATGAACCATAATAAAATATTACACCGATGTATGACATTTACGTCACTTTTTTACACGGTGTAAAGCAACGTAAATTTATTATTATTTTTTATTTTTTGTATATTTCTTAGTTAGCCATTTTTACATCTTTGGGTAAAAAAAATTTAAAAAATTCACATATTACATCGAGGTTCTCATGGTTCTTACAACTAGAGTTGGTTCTCAACCGAACCGGACTATATATATATATATATATATATATATATATATATATATAGGGGGGAGGGTAAATTGAAAACCCTCCCCAGTTAAAGAAACCTTGAAAACCTCATCTTGACCCTTCAATCATCTTGATCAATGGCCCTTGTTTTTTTCATTTGATTTTCGTTTTTTTAAAGGAAAAAAAAAAGCAACTAAAGCAGGGAAGGGCAAAAGAGTCAACAAACATTTTGTTAAACTGCAAAAAATGACAAAAGTAACTGTCACCCTTCAATCATCTCTTTCCCTGACAACTCTCCCTCTCTCCTCTCTTTTCTCTCTCTTTTGATAGTTAAATTTAACATTTTCTAGTTTCATATTCAGATTATTTTATAACATAACATATAAACTAAACATGGTAACTGTAACAACAAATGTTACAGCTTTTGAAATTGTGTTACAACTTATACTTCTAGTATGTTACAGCTTTTGTTACTGTGTTACAACTTATACCATAATGTTATATTTATGTAACATGATATGGATCCAAAACAAAAATATCTTAATAAAAAAACATTGAAATTGTGTTACAACCCCAATTTATCAGAAGTTACAAAAAGGTTTTCTGTATTAAGCGAGCTTACTTTGCACTCCCGATAAAAAAATACATTTGTCTATATTCAAATTGTAAATTTGTAACAAAAAATACAAAAAAATATATAAAACATAACTAATAAAAATATTTAAAACATAACTAATACATTAAAAAATGAACTAACGAACGTATAGATTTTGAACCACAAGTTACAAGCTCCAGTTTTTATTAAAAACAAATTGCATCTCTGTTATAGATCCATAGTGCATTTGTGTTACGGACTTAGAAAAAAAATGGGTGCTTGCTTATTTATGTAAAAAGTAACATAAAATAAAATGACTTGAAAAAAATGTTACATAAAAATGCTAAACCCAGTTACACCTATAACATAATAATTTACATATTTAAAAATCCTAAAAAAAACTATGTGACATGTGTTGTTACAACTTTTGTAATAATAATAATAATAATAATAATAATAATAATAATAATAATAATAATAATAATAATAAAAACCCAAATCTTGATTTATGCAATAAATAAACAAATAAAGAAACATACGGACTAATGTGTTACAGATCTTGATTTATTAAAAAAAATAAGCCTTTTAATCGTGTAACCCATAAATTATCATAAAAAATGTGATGGTAACCTCCATTACATTTATTTATAAAAAAAAACATAAGCCTTTTAAATCTTGTAACCCAAATCTTGATTTATGCAATAAATAAACAAATAAAGAAACACACGGGCTAATGTGTTACAGATCTTGATATATGCAATAAATAAAAAAATAAACCCAAATCTGGATTTCGTCTTCATGTTTCTGCACGTGTTTCATGTGTCTTCGAGTTTCCTTCGAGTTACAGATCTGCTCCCGCTTCATGTTTCTATTGTGTTACGGATCTGAACTATCGTGTTACAGATATGAGCTATTGTGTTACAGCTCTGCTCCTGCTTCATGTTTCTATTGTGTTACAGATCTGCTCCTGCTTCGAGTTACAGATCTGAACTATTGTGTTACAGATTTGAACTATTGTGTTACAGCTCTGTTCCTGCTTCATGTTTCTTCATGTCTCTTGCCATACTCCACCTTTAAAAGATGGATCTAGAAATCTGAAAATAGAGATGAAATTATGAAAAGATACAAAGTGAGAGAGAGAGAGAGAGAGAGAGAGAGAGAGAGAGAGAGAGAGAGAGAGATGAAAATAAAAGTGAAAAGGAGACATATGCATATAAAAAGAAAGAGAGAGAAAGAATGTGAGGTGAAAAGAAAGAGAGTGAAGAAGTAAGAACCTGTGTGATGCTCCGAATCTTCTGGTTGATACAGAAAGGGGCCTTTCCCAGTTCGTCCAAGGATGATGATATAGATGATTCCTACAAAACAAAGCACCGTTAGGACTCGCCACAGGATTGGGGGTAACCCTGTGACCATCCTCCGGCGTGAGAATAAGTATCTGTTTTCTGAGAAAGAATGTAGTATGTAGTGAGAGTAGAGATAGTGGTGATAGTGATGATTTTCCTTTACCTTTCATTCTCCTTTTATAGTTGATGTTTACTGTTGAGAGGAGACAATTCTTGCATGATTGTTTGCTCGTTGATCTTGCCTTATGACTAGCCTCGTATTTATTGTATTTGACTGACTGTGCTGACCGCTTTGACTCCATAGAGTCGGTGGGCCTTTCTTTATTGGGCTTATGTTTTTGTGGTATGGGCCGGGTTTATCTGGGCCATACCTCGTCATGTCCCCCCAGTCCAGTGATAAGATTGTGTGATTATTACTAGACTTTTTTAGAAAAAGAAAAGAAAAGAATTAATCTTAATTGGGCTTCGTGATTTATGGTTTTGAGGCACGTGATGTAATGATGACTATAACCGTCGCATCAATCCTCCTATTTAATAGGCATAAGTGCCTAGGGAGTTGACATCTGGCGTTTGTTTACATTTGAATTTTAAACTTCCCCTAATTTTATAGAACAGGTTTTCTTCATCGATTACTCTTACTTCTGTCCATCATCTGAACCACAAATGGCTCCCAAGGCGAGTTCCTCACGCGTTGCTATGAGTGTATCCGACGTGTCTTGCCACTGGCCCTCTTTTCCCTCTTTCCTTAGTGACTATCAGATTCCCTCGGAATGGGGGCCGGTGCTTCCTGGCAAAGATGACCGGGCTTTTCCCCTCAAGGAAGGGAAGATTACATTATACGGCGAATTCTTCACTTTTTCTCCCTTTCGTCTGCCGGTTACCAATTTCCTGCTTGCTATTTTATCTTATTATCAGGTAAATCCCTCCCAATTACATCCCCTAGGTTTAATAAAAATTCGCCATTTTGAATTTTGTGCCCTAGGTCTGGGTAGGGCTCCTCGTCTGGAGATTTTTCGTGTATTATATGTTTTGAAGTTCAAGGGAGAGTACTTTACCTTTGATCGGCGTCCTGGTTCTTTGCCGTGTATTGACAATTTTCCCCAGAGCGTTCGTGATAAGGAGTGGAGGAAGAAGTTTTTTTACATTGACGAACGTGTTCTTCCCGTTCCAGCTCCGATTAGGTATCCGGAAGCCAAATCCAGGTTGGCTGATGAATGTCCTCCCCCCTCTGTTTTTGAGAAGGATCCACTGTATCTTGCTTTAACTAACAACCCGACAGAATGTACTTCTATTCCGGAACGGGCCTTGGTTGCCGTTGGTATGAGCCGGTTGTGGGTGGATGAGACCGTATTTCCAGAATATAGGCGTCAAAACCAGGGGCCGTGGCAATATTTTGATGTTCTGGATACAGAAGTTTCGTCTCAGCTGGTCGAGTATGATCGTCCATTGGGTCCTGATGAACTTGATGTTCTCAGTCAAACAATTTCTAATTTCCTTATTCCAGCTCCTGTTGTTTCTACCACCGGGCAGGTAGTTGGCCCGTCTTCATCTAATGTGGAGACCGTGCCTATAGATGTTGACGAAGATGTTTCTGATCCTGTTGATGCCAATCTCATTAATGTTGCTCCTCCCGAGGGTGAAACTAATGAGGAGAAGAAAAAAGACAAGTCCAAGAAGAGAAAAGCCACTACGGCTCTGGATATTAAAGCTTTGTTAGCTAAGCGGAAACAGCTGCTAGAGATGAAACAAAAATCTCTTGGTAAGTATTTGTCTGTTTTTATGTTTTGGCTTTGTTTTGTTTTTTCTTTCTTTGATTTTATCTATCTTGTACAGGTGAGAGGATCTCTGTTGGTACTTCCGCCTCTGCGTCCGGAGATGTGTCTACCTCCGTGACTGATGTTTCAAAGGTTATTCCGATTATCGAAAGCAGCTCCGAGGAGGCTGTTGCTGTTACCTCCTATCCTACAGTCAGTACAGTTATACCATCTGCTGCTCCTGCTACCACTGTCCCTGTGTCTATTCCGGTCTCTGCTTCAGTGGCTGCTGTGGCCCCTTCCCTGCCTTTTTCCTCCGTTCCGGTTTTCGCTCCTTTGAAGCCTGTATTTTCTGTTGCTAGGCCATCTGTTACTTCTGGCTTTTCTGCTGAACAGAGCTTTTCTCAGCTTCTACGGGATGTGCATAGGAATCCTGTTCAGTTCCCTGGTGGGATCCGGACTGGCAATTCGTCAGCTCATGGCGCAGATGATATGCCCAGCAATGTGTATTCTCCTGGGATCAATTGGCGGCCATCTCTGAAAGATGCCCGGTATGTGCCTAAGTGGCATATTGCTGAGTCGAGCCGTCTGATACATCCGGAAGTCATCCATCACTGGGCAGAACATGCCTTCCCCCCAGCTGAAAGGTCTTATTTGCAAGGGCTGGACAATGCCCAACTTGCTGAAAATGTACTTGGTTCCGGTGCATGCTACACCGCTGCGTCTTACAAGGTGCTTCGTCGATGGCGATCAGACCTTGCTAACCTTTTAGAGGCTCGTGATGGGCAGGGCTCACTCTTGTCCCAGAATGAGAGACTGGCCAAACAGTTGTCCGAAGCTGAGGTGGAGCTGGTGTCCCGGCAAGTTGCTTTGGAGAAGTTGGAGGGAGATAAGGCCCGGATGGTGAAGGGTCATATGGAGGAGAAGTTGGAATTGCTTCGTGCTAATGATTCCCATGGTGGCATTATCTCTTGTCTTGAGGGTAGAATTGAAACGTTGTCCAAAGAGCTTGCGGCTGAGAAGAACATTGTTGCCCGGAACTAGGCAGAGATGGAGAGGTGTAAACTGCTGTCTGCCGAGGTTGAGAATTTTGAGTCTCGGATCAGACGTGCAGAGGAGGAGAAGGATTCCATGGTTGAAAAACTTAATGAATGTCAAAGGCAACTGATTCTGGCCAATGAGCGTGCTGACCAGGCTGTGGACGCTAATGAAGCTGCCAAGAATCTTGCCATCTCCCTTCAATCTCAGCTGGAGCGTTCCCGAGGTGACCGTGATTGGTTGGTTTCCCGAGGTATTCCTGCTTCGTGGCGTTTTATCCGGACCAGCCAAGTCTACCAGGATCGTATTAATGATTTTTATGAGGTAGCTATGGAGGCCGGGTATCTTGGCGGGCTCACATATGGGAACAATCTTGGACTCGTTGGTCAGAAAGTGCCCCCTCCCACCGAGCAGGAAAAAGAAATTGGAACCCGGGTTGCTGATTCTATGCAGGCCTTGAGTAGTGATTCTTTGGAGCCCATCTCATAGTTGAGCAGCCAAGTTGGTGATGATGGAATCTCGTCTCTCCGTACTTTACTTGAGCCTTTTGTTAAAGGCTCGTCTGATATTGAAACTTCTTCTTCTAGTCAGGATTGAAAAACTTTATTTGTGCTCATGACTCTTTGTTTAATTATATTTTATGTTGCATGTGTGTTTTTTATGAATATGTGGTGTGTGTATGTGCCACTTGTCATTAATATAATCAATTGTGCTGACAACGATTTGACGGCCATTAATGGGCTTTTGCATGTCATGATTGCATGACGATTCGAGTCGCCATTTACACTGTTGCACAGATATTTGTGTCATTAACATTAAAGGCGTATCTTTTGGTCTTCCCAAAAGGATCTATATAAGTCACTTGACTTATCAAATAGATCATACTTTTTTTCTTTTTTTGTTCAAAAAATTTGCTTTTTTGCTTTTTCCCTTCTTCCATGGCACGCCGTTCATCCTCCATAACAGAATTATCAAGGGAACTTGATGCTGTTGATGCTCTTCAAATGCTTTACCAATACTCCCGTGAGATGGATGCCCGTCGAGCTGCTCTCGAGGAGTTTAATATCAGGTATGCCAACTACGTTCCTGCACGTAGATATGGGAAAACATATTCCCGTGGTCCACGAAAGCTGTTTTTTGACGTGGATCATGATGATGGTCAAGTTCTTCTGCCAGTTCATGATCCTGTTGTGATTCAAGAAATGCCCGTGGTTCATGACCCGGAAGACATCGTCAATGTGCCAGTTGTTCCTGTTCCAGCAGATCTTCATGTTGAAGATGTTGAAGATTTTTGTAACATCGCAAATTTTTTTTCTCCAAAATTCTTGGTACTAGAAAAATCACCGCTTTACCTACTTTATATATTGTCTAATATATATAGATATAATTATTTTTCAAAACATAATAATAATAATAATAATAATAACAATAATATTTAAAGTGGTTGATGTTAGCTTAAACCCAACTTAGAGAAACATTGGACCAAACCCACCATCATTCTACCCCCCTCCTTGAGCCCAATTCGGTTCTGGCCCAAACCCAAGAGCCACAATCCCAGCCCAAAACCCCTAACCCAGTCCACATTCCTTTTCCCCTTCTCTGCTGATTACGCGACAAGCAGTGCACCCCCACATCAACAAATTGGTCAACTCCACCTTTGACCATCTAATTGAGCCATTATTTTTGGAAAATCTTAATAATTAGCAACACATAGTTGACCAACAGTCAAGCACGCGTTAAACAAGCCCCGGATTAGAAGGATTCTAGCTCGTTTTTGAGCTTGATTGACTGGGTTTTGACCATTAAGGAGTCAAATTCGTAACCTTCCTTATGTAACAATTCAAATCAGTATTTATAGGATGTTATATCACAATTAAACCCACCAAGGAAGCCTAAAGGTTCCGATTAGAAGAACCCCCAAAATATATTTCACTTACAAACATCCAATACGTCGGATTTTCAGTCTTATGCTTGTTTTACGTTCGGTCCTATCCACCCTCGTTCTCCTTCAAATTCGTAAGTTTCTTTATGCTATTAGATGCGTGATCGTCTAAGGGTTAAAAACCCTCTAATTAATCGAGCTATCATAGTCTGAATTATGGTAAGGCAAATCTAGGGCTCGAACGTTTTTTTTAAAATTGGGGAAGATGCTTGTTGCAGACATGAATATATATTTAAAACAGACATGAGGCAAACACAACCACTGATCTAGATCAAGTGGTTGTGTCTGTCTGTTTGCCAACAAAAGGACGCGGGTTCGAGTCCCGTATCCCACAAACTTTATTCTTTTCTTTTGAAAGATTTATAAATCAATTTTACATATACTATATAATTAATTTCAAACCTAGTTTATTCGTTCTTAGGGTCCAGACCAACTGGTCTGGGCTTGTGATTTAAAAACCCAAACCGGGTTTGACTCGGGTTCGATTCTCGGCATCAACAAAAACATTTTTTTTCTCATTTAAAGCTTATATATATATATATATTCCCTTGTATTTTTGAAATTCGTTTTAAAATACTAAAACTACTTTATAAATTCTACAAAAATTATTTTATGTTATTCTAGTAGAAAGGTTTAACATACAATTTTTAGTTTTCAAAAAATCATTTATTTAATATATATAATAAATAATTCAAGTTTATTCTATTTTATTTATAAAATTCTATAAAAATATCAAAACAATTATATAAATTTCCACAAAAATTATTCTGAGTTTTTATAACATTAAACTTTTCTGAAATGATTTTTATTTCTGAAAAATCATTTATTTACTATTTTTAATCAATTTTTGTTAGTTATAATCATAAATAAATCATAATAAATTCATTTTTCAATATTTTTGCACCAAAATTTTATATAAATTATTTCTATTTATTTGGAACAGAAATACAATTTTTAATTAAATAATTCTTTAATTTTAGTATTTTTAAATATTAAAGTTATATTTTGACAATTTAAAATAAATAGATTTAATATTCTATTTTTAAAGAAAATAATTTTATAAAAATTATTTTCATACTTAAAACTTTATATTGTGACCATCTTCAATTTAAAATTTATAAAAAGACTTTTGTTTATTTATTTATCAAATTTCTCTTAATTATTAAACATTTTATTTATTAATCAAACGAACACTTATCCCCAATTCGAAACCCTAGTATATATTTGTAGACTAGAAAGACTTAGACATATTTATTACCTTAATTATAGGGTAATACTTGGCATCGTTGGGCTACACATATTCTATTTTCACGAGACATAACATTTTGCTAAGGTGAGTTTACATAGCCCCTTTTTCTATTTTATATTTTTGGGGTGAAACATGTTTAAACATTTTATACACTATCATTTACTCATTCTTACATTGTTGAAACTTGTGATTCAATTACACTATCATTTACTCATTCTATCATTTGACTGTAACAAAAAGACACAGTACAATCATTAACATTGATCAAGCCGCCTGTTTAGATTATAGTGCTATAGGTCTGATAAACCCATCCCCCCGCATAAATTCAGGGATGATCGATAACAGTAACAACATTTAACTAACTTGCGAGTTAGTCCTCAGTCGACACAAGGTTTGATTGTACAAAGACGCATTGTTACATGTCGAACTCATACTCTATCATTATACAACTGTGATTGTTGTACAAACTATTGTTATCAATTATATTCAAAAACCTATGTAATCTCACCAACTTTTGTTGACCCAAAATATTTTCAAACTTAACATGTTTCAGGTTATACTTGCTTGAAGATTGAGTTAATGCTTGAAGATGTGTGCATAGTATTATTCATTTTGATGTACAAATTCTTGTAGAACAATTGTATGTAATTTATTTAAATCATTTAATGAAAATTATTATTCACCATGAGCTACTGAACAATCATCAATACGTGACATCCCGATGTTTCCGCCATCGGTTGGGGTGTTACAATTTTCCTGACCCTCCAGCTCCCCTGCCCTTTCAGGAAGAAGAGTTGCTGTACACCCCCGCTGAGGTGTTGGCAATCCTGGACGGTAGGCTTTGAAGAATGTGTATGCCTGTGAGGCTGACTTTTGATTTTGTTTGGCTAGCTAGCATTTTGTAGGGAAATGGCGTGTGGATTTTTGTCCTGCCCCCTATTGTTGATGATGACTGTATTTTGGATATCACAATCAAATGTATAGAAAATGTAACTAATATATGCCGTAAAAGGCGTTTTATTAACACGATATGCCGTGATTATGATAATGTTTACATAGAGTATGTCTGTCTTGAAACATTACTTGTTTTTGCTTGTGCCTAATTAGACGTAACATTTCTTTAGTTGTGCCGCGTTCCATGTTCGGGGTATTGGTTCCCCGTTTAATTGTTTTAGGGAATATGCTCCCTTTCCTAGTATCTCGGCTATCTCGTATGGCCCTTCCCAGTTTGGCCCCAACTTTCCTTGGGCCGCGGACCTGCTTGCTTCGTTGTCCCGCATCACCAACTCTCCAACTTTGAATGTTTTCTCTAGCACCCGTTTGTTATAATATTTTTCTAGAAGTCGTTTGTACCGTGCTTCGTTGATGCATGCCGTTTCCCGGCGCTCTTCCAGTATCTCCAGATTTTCCCGGATTAACTCTTCGTTCTTGTCCTCATTGCTGTTTCTTCTTAGGGAAGGGATCCCAATCTCTGCCGGGATCATTGCTTCTGAACCGAACATCAGACTAAATGGTGTTTCTCTATTGCTTGTTTTTGGCATGGTTCTGTGTGCCCACAGGACGTGGGGCAGTTGTTCAACCCATGACTTCCCTTCCGCGTCCAGCCTTTTCTTCAAACCGTCCAGGAGGCTTCGATTTGCTCTTTCAACCTGAACGTTGCCCTGTGGATGTGCAACGGAAGTGAAAATCTGCTGGATGTGTAGCTCTTTGCACCATTCTTTGAGTGTCTTGTCTGTGAATTGTGTTCCATTATCCCTGACGAGATATAATGGGACACCGAAACGGCAAACTATGTGTTCCCATAGGAATTTCTTGATGTTTGACGCTTCAATTTTTTCTAGCGGTTTTGCCTCCACCCATTTAGTGAAATAATCCACCGCGACCACCAAATACTTCAACTTCCCCGGGGCCAAAGGGAAAGGTCCCACCAAGTCGACCCCCCATTTTTGGAATGGCCACGCGGCTGTGACCGGGATTAAATTATTCTTTGGGCGTATGGTCTGTGGTGCATATTTCTGGCAACTAATGCATTTTTGTAGTTCTTCTACAGCCATATTATGCATCCCCGGCCAGAAATATCCTGCGTTGGTTATCTTGGCTACCACTGCGCGGGGGTCTGCGTGTATGCCGCACATTCCCGCGTGGATATCTTGTATTAAGAACCTTGCCTCGGACTGAGTTACACACCGCAATGCTGGTCCCAGGTATGATTTCCGGTACAGCACTCCTCCATGCATTTCGTACTGCAGGGCCTTGGTCCGTATCTTCATTGCCTCGCCCTTGTTTTCCGGCAGTGTCCCCTTTTCCAAGTATTGCTGGATCGGGGTCATCCATGACACTTCTGGCATGCAAATGTTATGCACTTCTGCTTCCTGGGTCGATGGTTGGTTTAAAGTCTCGATGTGGACGTCTTCTTCAGTGCCCGAGGATGCCAACTTACTGAGGGCGTCCGCGATGTCATTCTTGTGCCGTCGTACATGAGTTAGTGTAACTCTTTCGAACTTTGACATTAATTCTCTTGTCATCCCCAGGTATCTCGCCATCGTCTCGTCCTTGGCTTCGTAGGATTCATTGACTTGGTTGTTCACTAACAACGAGTCTACGTGGGCGTCCACCTTCTTAGCTCCCATCGACAGTGCTAGCCGCATACCGGCTAGGAGTGCTTCATATTCTGACTGGTTGTTCGAGCAATCGAACTCAAAACGCAGCGCGTGTAAGGATCTCGTCCCCTCTGGGCTGACTAGCACGAGTCCGGCACCTGAACCTTTGCTATTGGACGAACCATCCGTATACAATTGCCATACTGGACTGTCGCCTTCTGGTGTAGCCGTGCTATTGCTCCCCGGTACCTGTATCGTCTCACTTTCCGGGATCTCGGTCATGAAGTCTGCTATTACCTGCCCCTTGATGGACGTCCTTTTCTTGAATGATATGTCCAGGGCCCCTAATTCAATAGCCCATTTTGCTAACCTTCTTGAGACTTCTGGTCGGTTCAAAATCTGTGCCAAAGGGAAACCGGTTAGGACTTCAACCTTGTGTCCCTGGAAATATCGACATAGGCGCCGGGATGCGTGTACTAAAGCCAGGACTAATTTCTCCAACGTGGGATATCTTCCTTCAGGGTCAGAAAGGACCCGGCTAATGTAGTACACCGGTGTCTGAAGATTCTCTCACTCTACCAACAGGACTGCACTGACCGCGTGATGCCCGGCTGCTAGATACATCTTTAGGGTCTCTCCGTGTCTTGGAGCCGTGAGTGTTGGTAGATTGCTGACGAATTTCTTCATTTCCTGGAAAGCTTTTTCTGCTTCCTCCGTCCACTTGAATTTATTTTTGTTCAAACACTCTTTCAAGGTTGATATGAAAGGAAGAGATCTCTCCGTGTGCCTTGCCAGGAAGCGATTGATAGCTGCTAACCTTCCGTTCAGGGTCTGGGCTTCTTTCAACGTCTTTGGAGACGGCATGCTAGTGATGGCTGTAACCTTTTCAGGATTTACCCGAAATCCATCCTTTGATACTACCACTCCGAGGAACTTCCCTTCTTCCATTTCAAAGGAGCACTTCCCCGGGTTAAGCTTGATGTTGTACTCCCGTAGTGTCTTGAAGGTTTCCTCGATATCCGCCATAATCTTTTCTTCAGCGGAACTCTTAATGACCAAGTCATCGACATAGACTTTGAGATTGCGGCCGATCTGTTTTTCGAACGCTTGATCCATCAGCCTCTGATATGTTGCTCCTGCGTTCTTTAGCCCGAAGGGCATCTTTGTGTAGCAATAGATGCCGGCATCGGTGTGGAACGCCGTCTTCTCTTCGTCTTCCCGTGCCATCTTTATTTGGTGATACCCTTTATATGCATCGAGGAAACACTTGAATTTGTATGGTGCCACCGAATCCACCTTGAGATCAATCTCCGGCAAAGGGTATGCGTCCTTGGGGCATGCTTTATTTAAATCTTTGTAATCTACGCACATCCGCCAAGTTCCATCGTGTTTCCTGACCATGACTGGGTTCGCGACCCAAGTGTGGTATTTTGTCTTCCGCAAAATGCACGCCTCCTCCAGTTTTTTCACCTCTTGGACAACTGCTGCCCTTCTTTCGGGAGCCATGCTCCGCCTTTTCTGGGTGACGGGTTTAATGGACGGGTAGGTCGACAGTTTATGTTCTGCTTTTGATCTTGATATACCTGTCATGTCAGCGTGCTTGAAAGCAAATATATCCATGTTACCTCTTAGCACCTGTTTGAGTCTTTCCCGTGCTGCCGTAGACAGGGTGTCTCCTATCGTGACTGTTTGTTCCGGGTATTCCGCGTTCAATACCCACCTCTCTGGTCCGACTAGTCCTGTAGGTGCTTGACGATATGATTTGAGGTCAGTCGTCGCACAGGCTTTATCCTCGGACACCGTGACTACCCCTTGAGGTGTAGGAAACGTCATAAATCCCCTGGCCATTGAAACCAAGGCGTCAATCTTTCCGAGAGTATACCGTCCCATGATCACGTTGTACTAGGAGTTGGCTGGGATGACCAAGAAAGTGACCAGTACCGTGCGTTCTTTTTGTCCATCCCCTATGGTGACTGGAAATGTTAACTGTCCCAGGGGCTCAATGCTTTCCCCCGTGAAACCTCTTACAGGCCCTCTGGCGGGCTCGAGCATCCTTTGATCCTCCGGGCCCATACGCCGGAAACACGGTTCGTATATAATGTCTTCTGAGCTTCCCGTATCCACCAGGATTCTTCTCATGTTGTAATCCCCTACTGCCGCAGAGATAACCAATGCCTCCATACTTAACATTCGGTAATGTGGTGGTATGGTGATGGTTGCCTCCATCCATGGCTCTATTCTTTCGAATGATCTCTTCCGATCATACCTCGTCTCAAACTTTACCATGTTTATTTCCCAAGGTCTTTTTCCTACGGCCTTGTCCGCGCCGGCGGATGACGTGCCTGGCTTCACATCTCTTACCAAATGTGCCAATTTCCCCGTTCTGACAAAGTAATCGATCTGCTTCTTTAGCTAGAAACAGTCATTTGTTTCATGGCCGGTCCCTTTGTGATAGGCACAGTATTTGGACTTATCTTGGGATGGTGATTCTTTCAGTGGACGGGGAGTGTTGAGCTTCAAATCTTCAGACTCCAATATTTGGAGTGGCGTTTTCGTCAAGTCCAGGTATTCGAATTTGGGCCTTGACGAGCCTTCTCCTTTCCCCGCGAACGTGTCTTGGGACCTTTCAGATCTTCGTCTGTCATCTCTTCGATCTTCCCGGCTATCGTTTCGGGAATACGGATGTATTTCCGATCTTCCTCTGTTTTTGGTGCCTTGGTGTTCCCGGGGAGCTTCAGAATTCTTTGCAGCTTCTTGTTTCTTTCGCACGGCGTGGTTCATGGCTATGGATTTTTCATGCTTTACAATAAGCCTTTGCAATGGTCATCATCTCGTCCATGGTCTGCGGATAACCCGTCGGGCCATGTAACTTTCGTAACAAACCATCATCATTTACCCCCATGGTGAAAGCAGTACATGCTAATTCTTCGGTGAGCCCGGGGATCTGCAATCTTTCTTTGTTGAACCGAATGATAAAATGCTCCATTGACTCATTATCCCTCTGCCGTATGTGCATCACCTCGTCTCTGTACTTAGTGTGTCTTCTATGCTGGCTGAATTGTTGTGAAAATCCTTTTACGATTTCTTTCCGATTGGATATGGACCTGGGTGGTAAGCTATCCCACCAGACCCGTGCTGCCCCAACAAGAGTCTGGACAAACATGTGGCACCAGGCCTGCATGGGCCAATCCTTAGATCGTCCTGCAGACTCGAAAATACTCATATGGTCGTCCGGATCCCCAGTCCCGTCATATTTTCCCACGGTTGATGGTAGCTTTAGGTTGGGAGGCAAAGGGGCGTCGGCTATCCGGGTAGTGAACTTCGAGTAAGTAACCATGGCCGGGGGTCGGTAGGGGCGATTCAAATCTTCATCATCCCCTTCTTCCCCGTGGTCAGGAGCCCGGACGTGTGTCGCGTCTGGTCTCCCGGGTTGGGATGCCTTAGGCAGTGGTTGGCTAGGGGCTGGTGTGTCTCCATATGACAGCCTCGTTCCTACTCCCCCGAGGGATGTTCCCCTATCTTGTCTGGACGACTGGGTGGTATTTCCCAGCCCTGTTGGTGAGGGTTGTGCCGGCGGATACATGTAGGGAAAGGTGTACGGGTAAGGATTTCCCGCCATAGGGGGATACATATACCCATAAGGAGGCATTGGGAACTGCGGGAAGTAGGATGGGAATCCGGGAGTAACCGGAGAGTATAGTGGCATCGAGGCGGATGCCACGGATGCGTTCATCCCGGCCGAGTAAAGAGGTAAGCTTGATGTCGCCGTCATCCACGATGTGATCACCGGATTGGATGAATTCCCCATGGCTGCTACAGATGTTGTGATCGGTCTTGAGTAAGTATTGGCTGGGGTCGGCCCAGCGAACAATGGTGTGGAGACAGCTGGTATCATGGGAGGTATGGGTTGAAACCCGTTTTGCGTCATCGGGAGAGATACAAACCCCGGAGGCTGTTCCATCAGAATTTCTTCATCAACGTGCTCTGGCGATTGACGATCTTCTCCCGGTATTTCAGACGTGAACCCGCGTTGAGCTGCATTGTTTGTCATCATTTTGCACGAGTAGGAAAGATGCCTTTCTGCCTTGTTTCCGTCCCACGGATGGCGCCAATGAAGAAATAAGAACCTGTGTGATGCTCCGAATCTTCTGGTTGATACAGAAAGGGGCCTTTCCCAGTTCGTCCAAGGATGATGATATAGATGATTCCTACAAAACAAAGCACCGTTAGGACTTGCCACAGGATTGGGGGTAACCCTGTGACCACCCTCCGGCGTGAGAATAAGTATCTGTTTTCTGAGAAAGAATGTAGTATGTAGTGAGAGTAGAGATAGTGGTGATAGTGATGATTTTCCTTTACCTTTCATTCTCCTTTTATAGTTGATGTTTACTGTTGAGAGGAGACAATTCTTGCATGATTGTTTGCTCATTGATCTTGCCTTATGACTAGCCTCGTATTTATTGTATTTGACTGACTGTGTTGACCGCTTTGACTCCATAGAGTCGGTGGGCCTTTCTTTATTGGGCTTATGTTTTTGTGGTATGGGCCGGGTTTATCTGGGCCATACCTCGTCAGAGAGAGATGATGTTGGAAAAGTTAGCAATCTGACAGTTACAGATTCAGCAGAAAGTGGGAAAATTGTGTGATGAAAATGCCCTTGAAGACATGTAAACTAGAGTGACGTGGTTCAATTTGGGCCTAGTATTGGGTTTCCAAAGTTTCTTTAACTGGGATGGGTTTTCTAGTTATACTTTCCATATATATATATATATATATATTAAATATTGAGTGAATTACTATTTGCGTCCTTGTGTTATAGTGGTTTTAACTATTAGAATCCAAAGTCTAAAACTTTAACTACTTGAGTCCCTGGTTGGTAAATCTACTGCCATTTGAGTCCAATCGACTAACTCCGTTAACCAAGACAGTTAAGTATAAAGGTATTTCAGTCATCTTACACCTAGGTAAAACCCTATAATGCATAAGGTATGACTGAAATGCCCTTATACTTAACTAACTTGGTTATTGGAGTTAGTCAATTGGACTTAAATGGATTGGACTCACGTGGTTGTAGATTTACCAACCAGGGACTCAGGTAGTTAAAATTTTAGACTTTGGATTCAAGTAGTTAAAACCACTATAACACAGGAACGCAAATAGTAATTCACTCTTAAATATTAGATTAATGTTACTTTAATTCATTACATATGTTATTAAATACTATCCATGCCCCTTTTAGTCACATTAATGTGTCCGTCGCTCTTGTGCTTACAATCATATATTTTGCATGCTTATTGTTATTACAAGAAAGCAATTCGACTCATAGATCACTTGAACTAATATATAAAATCACATACGTTGAGCGGACCCTCTATCCGTAAACGATATCAGTTATTCATACTTCAATTCTACGTACTTGTGGCAACGCGCGGACATTTCTACTATATACGTCCCACACACCCAAGCTCGAACCCGAACCTCTACCTCAACTACTAGAATCCCCTCCTCTTGATTTAGAGGATCCCCTCCCACCCTTTGCCACACTCTTTAATTTTCTTGCATCCATTTGTTTGTGTTTGAAAGTAGTTTAGTTAATCTAAAGTTGAGATTTGTGTTTATTTTAAATACTTGTCCCCTGTTTTTAAACGAGAAAAAAATAACGGTAAAAAAAAATAGACCGCTTCATTTAAAAATATATATTAAGCCTAGAGTTCTGGCGACACAACTATCAAATACATAAGCAAAATTCAAATGTTTACATTAGAATATGCGTTGATTGTTTGCATTTATATTCGCACAAAATGAGTGATCATCCATCCTCTAATACATTCGATGTCGCTGATTCATGTTCCTGTATAGAATAAGTGTTGGAAAATTATAGAATTGAATGAGAGTTAAGTGTGTGAGTTGGTTGTGTCCCACATTGGTGGGAAGATGAAAGTTGGAAGACTTTATAAGGTAAAGCTTGAATGGAGAAATTAAATTGTTAAAGTTATATTATCCTCTGACTCCTACCCGCGCGCAGGGGGGGTGCAAAAATGGGTTCTGGCTCGGAAAAATCCTTGAACCAACGTGGCGCCCGCACGACCTGCGGACACGAATGTAGCTCAAAAAACCCGGGTCCGTGCGAGACTGGTTTTTGATGTCTGTTTTAATTTTTGCACAATGTAGCTGATTGTTCTAGAAAGAACTCTTTGCCTTCATCTTCCAACAGTTGCAACTCTTGATTATCACCAGCAATTAACATCATAATAATGGTGATTAATTCGCGTGATTAATTAGAGTCTGAACAGCTTCCAACAGTTTTGGTTGTTCAAGTATATAATACAGACTTGTGTGCAGAACACAATACACACAGAAACATATACTCTCACATCTGTCTTATTGCAGCAACAAGTTCCAGTACCAGTCCAGTTCCGGTTTCTTTTCAGGCAAGTGAGATAGTCCGCAGTGCACCTTCACTGTTGAACCGGTGTACCCTGGGAACAGACGACGAATCTGTTTAAGGGAATTGTGTCAAACACAAGCCCGGTTCTGTTAATCCTTTTTATTTTCCCTGTTTGTTTCTTTTTGCAGAATCTGATCGGTCTCCATTTTACTGTAAGTAATCCAACAAACTTAAACAGATTCTTGTACTAACAGATTCGGTTTCTTTTCAGTGATGGAGAACTCACAACCCATGCCCTCTGCTGCGCTCCAGAACTCCACTGCCACCGGAGTTTCTGCAGTCTTTACTCATGCTGTTACTGTTACCACTGGTTTAGTGGCGCCTTTGCCGACTGCTGTGGCAAGCCACGCTGAAAAACCTGAGAAGTTTGCTGGTGTAAACTTCAAACGGTGGCAGCAAAAGATGCTGTTCTATTTGACAACATTGAACCTTGCAAGGTTCTTAACTGAAACCGCTCCTCAAGTTGTTGAAGAGGATATGAATGCTCAAACTGTGAGCGCGGTTCATGCTTGGAATCATTCTGATTTCTTGTGCCGAAACTATATCCTGAATGGAATGGTTGACTCGCTTTACAATGTGTATTGCAAAGCTGCTACTGCCAAAGATTTATGGGAATCATTGGAACGCAAATACAAAACTGAAGATGCGGGCACTAAGAAATTTGTGGTGGCAAAATTCTTGGATTTTGCTATGATTGACTCAAAAACTGTTATGAGTCAAGTTCAAGAATTACAGGTGATTCTTCATGATATTCATGCCGAAGGAATGATGCTTAGCGAGACATTCCAAGTGGCGGCTATTATTGAAAAATTGCCACCAAGTTGGATTGATTTCAAAAATTATTTGAAGCATAAGCGAAAGGAAATGACAATTGAAGACTTGGTTGTGCGTCTTCGTATTGAAGAAGACAACAAAGTCGCTCAAAAGAAAACTGTTGGTCATGAAGTCGCTAAAGCTAATGTTGTTGAACATGGTCAATCATCAAAGGGTAACAAAAGTAACAAAGGCAACAAACGAGGTGGTTTTAAGAAAGGCAATGGGAAGAGCTCCTACCTTGGGCCTAAAGGTGGGGTTGGCAAGAAGAAGTTCAATGGAACTTGCTATAACTGTGACAAACCGGGGCATAAAGCAAGTGAATGCAAGCTTCCCAAGAAGGAAAATGGCAAACAAGCCAACATGATTGATAATCTTGTTGCTATGATGTCAGATTTGTCAATGATGGTCACTGAAGCAAACTTGGTTGGAACGGATGCCAAGGATTGGTGGGTTGATACCGGGGCAACCCGGCATGTGTGTTTTGATAAGAGTTTTTTCAACACTTTCAAGGAAGTTGCTGGTGAAAAGCTCTTCATGGGGAATTCTGCCACTGCAGATATCAAAGGCGAAGGTAATGTGCTGTTGAAGATGACGTCGGGAAAGGAACTTACTCTGTCTAATGTGTTGTATGTTCCTGAGATTCGTAAGAATCTTGTGTCGGGTTGGCAGTTGAACAAGTTTGGGTTCAAAATGGTGTTTGAGTCTGATAAGGTCGTGTTGACCAAAGGTGGTATGTATGTTGGTAAGGGCTATGCCCTTAATGGTATGTTGAATGGAATGAATAACGATAATTCTGCTTACATGCTTGAGTCCTCTAATGTTTGGCATACTAGGTCATGTGAATTTTAATTCCATTCGACATTTAATTAAATTGAATAGCATACCCAAAATTGAAATTGACTCAAATCATAAGTGTGAAACCTGTGTCGAGGCAAAACAAACACGAACGTCATTCAAAAAGGTTGAACGAACCACCGGTCCTCTTGATTTGATCCACACAGATTTGTGTGATTTGAAATCTATTCCTACTAGAGGTGGGAACAAATATTTCATAACATTTATTGATGATAGCACAAGATTTTGCTATGTGTACTTACTTAAGAGTAAGGACGAGGCTATTGACAAATTTGTTGTGTTCAAAGCCGAAGTTGAAAATCAACTTAACCGGAAAATAAAAAAGGTGAGGAGTGATAGAGGTGGTGAATATGTTTCACCTTTTGCTGATCTTTGTGCAAAAAGTGGAATCATACATGAGCTCACACCTCCTTACTCACCACAATCAAATGGCATAGCAGAACGTAAAAATAGAACGTTGAAAGAAATGATGAATGCCATGTTGATAAGCTCGGGGGTGAGCGAGGACATGTGGGGGGAAGCGCTGTTATCAGCAAATTTCATTCTAAATTTAATTCCCCGTAAAAAGAAAGATGTAACACCATATGAATTGTTGACAGGAGTCAAACCATCATATAATCACTTGCGAGTGTGGGGGTGCCTAGCTAAGGTGGTAGTGACACCACCAAAGCGTCTTGTGATAGGACCCAAAACTATAGATTGTGTGCTCATTGGATACACTCGTTTGGGTGGTCCACTTCGCTTTCTTGTGCATGACTCGAAGAATCCTGGAGTGTCTAACGGCACTATATTGGAATCTAAGGATGCTTCTTGGTTCGAGCACATATTTCCATGCTTGGATAGGCCTAAGTTGGGCTCACAAAGCCCAATTGATGATAGTTTTCTAGAGGATGAACCGGGCCCATCAAATTCAACTAGGGAAGGTGGTTCAAGAGAAAAGGTTGCAAATGATGAACCTCAATTAGATGAAAGTGAAATCCGAAGGAGTAAAAGACAAAGGACTGAAAAATCCTTTGGTCCAGATTTCCTCACCTATGTGGTCGAGGAGGAACCACAAACTTACCAAGAAGCGGTAAATTCCTCGGATGGACCTCAGTGGAAGGAGGCCATAAAGTGTGAAATAGATTCTATTTTACAAAATCACACTTGGGAAGTAGTGGATCTTCCTGCGGGATGCAAACCACTAGGATATCGATGGATCTTCAAGAAGAAGATGAAACCAGATGGCACCATTGATAAGTATAAGGCAAGGTTGGTGATTAAAGGATATAAACAGCGAGAAGGCTTGGATTATTTTGACACATATTCGCCTGTCACGCGAATAACATCCATCAGGATGGTACTTGCCATTGCAGCCATTAGAAATTTGGAAATTCACCAAATGGATGTGAAAACGGCTTTCTTGAATGGAAATCTAGAGGAGGAGATTTACATGGAACAGCCCGAGGGCTTCATAGCCAAGGGACAAGAAAAGAAAGTATGCAAGCTTGTAAAATCTTTATATGGTTTGAAGCAAGCTCCAAAACAATGGCATCAAAAGTTTGATCATGTCATGCTTGATTCTGGGTTCAGAATAAACGAATGTGACAAGTGTGTGTATGTGAAAGACACACCAGACGGATATGTCATTTTGTGTTTGTATGTGGATGACATGCTCATTGCTGGTAGTAATGAGAAAATGATAAAGTCTACAAAGGACGTCCTGAAAGCAAGGTTTGACATGAAAGATATGGGATTAGCGGATGTGATTTTGGGAGTACAAATCACACGAACCCAGAATGGACTTGTGATAAGTCAGTCTCACTATGTGGACAAAATTCTTGAGAAGTTCAATGCAAATGACTCTAATGTGGCTAGAACTCCCATTGACACGAGTCAACATCTAGCTAAAAATCGAGGAGAGCCTGTTAATCAATTAGAGTATTCAAGAATTATTGGCAGCTTGATGTATCTGATGAGTTGTACCAGACCAGACTTAGCATATGCTGTAAGCAAGCTAAGTAGATACACGAGCAACCCAAGTTTAACTCATTGGGGTTGCATGACACGGGTGCTTCGGTACTTGAGATACACACGAGAGTACGGGCTGCATTATAGTAGATATCCAGCAGTTATTGAAGGTTACTGCGATGCAAATTGGATATCTGACACGAATGATTCCAGAGCGACAAGTGGGTATGTATTCACGCTTGGTGGTGCAGCAATATCGTGGAAATCATCTAAGCAATCTGTTATTGCTAGATCCACGATGGAGTCGGAATTCATTGCCTTAGATAAGGCGAGTGAAGAGGCAGAATGGCTACGTCAATTTGTTGAGGATATACCAAGATGGCCGAAGCCGGCATCGGCCATATGCATACATTGTGATAGCCAATCGGCAATTGGCAGAGCTCGTAGCACAATGTATAACGGTAAGAACAGGCATATAAGACGTAGACATAAGACGGTACGACAACTAATCTCTACAAATGTTATCACTGTTGACTATGTGAAGTCAAAGGATAACATCGCGGATCCGCTAACGAAAGGCTTAAGCAGAGAGTTAGTTCAGAAGTCGTCAATGGGAATGGGACTAAAGCCCATGAAAGGCTAGGTTTATGCGAAGGAAACCTAACTCAGCTGACTGGAGATCCCAAGATCTGAGTTCAATAGGACAACCTAATTGTATGAACTGGCGAAGGTCACTGTGGGGGGAAGAGTTGGTGGAAACCCACATTTTGAAAAAGGGAGCCTACTATAAAATTAATAAGCTTCCTAGTCCATTCCTAAAAGTGACAATGTTGAGGATAAGCTTATGGCTTTTAATGATTTGACTGAGGTAACCAGTCCCAGTAGATCACCTATGTGAGAGAGAAGTGGGGTCGCTTCGAAGGGTATTGTTGGGGCACAATATTTAATAGCTCTCGCAGAACCAGGCACGTGTCCATGACCATAACGGACACAACTATGAGGACTTGACGTTGTCAGGGAGAGTTTTGTGTGAAGCGTATTGTCGTCTACACAAACGGCAGACGAGTTCAAAGACATCGCGTTCTACTCAGAGCCAGTAGGCTAAGTGCGTTTCATAAGCGAAGGTTCAAAGGGTCACACCTACCTATCGTATGCAAAACTCAACTGTTGAAATTTAATCGGAACGAGATTGTTTCTGGGAATAACTCCCATTCATGTGGGGGATTGTTGGAAAATTATAGAATTGAATGAGAGTTAAGTGTGTGAGTTGGTTGTGTCCCACATTGGTGGGAAGATGAAAGTTGGAAGACTTTATAAGGTAAAGCTTGAATGGAGAAATTAAATTGTTAAAGTTATATTATCCTCTGACTCCTACCCGCGCGCAGGGGGGGGTGCAAAAATGGGTTCTGGCTCGGAAAAATCCTTGAACCAACGTGGCGCCCGCACGACCTGCGGACACGAATGTAGCTCGAAAAACCCGGGTCCGTGCGAGACTGGTTTTTGATGTCTATTTTAATTTTTGCACAATGTAGCTGATTGTTCTAGAAAGAACTCTTTGCCTTCATCTTCCAACAGTTGCAACTCTTGATTATCACCAGCAATTAACATCATAATAATGGTGATTAATTCGCGTGATTAATTAGAGTCTGAACAGCTTCCAACAGTTTTGGTTGTTCAAGTATATAATACAGACTTGTGTGCAGAACACAATACACACAGAAACATATACTCTCACATCTGTCTTATTGCAGCAACAAGTTCCAGTACCAGTCCAGTTCCGGTTTCTTTTCAGGCAAGTGAGATAGTCCGCAGTGCACCGTCACTGTTGAACCGGTGTACCCTGGGAACAGACGACGAATCTGTTTAAGGGAATTGTGTCAAACACAAGCCCGGTTCTGTTAATCCTTTTTATTTTCCCTGTTTGTTTCTTTTTGCAGAATCTGATCGGTCTCCATTTTACTGTAAGTAATCCAACAATAAGTGTGTTATCATAGAGGATAGGAAATATGCCATTAAATAGAAAAAACAATATTACAATTTGGATGTTTGGCAAGAGTTCAATTTTGCAACCAATTTAGGCTTATATCTATCAAACTCATATGCTTATTAAGAATTACCCAATTGACAATAGAAGAAACTCATTCGACTCATTTCATGCTACCTGTGTAACTAAAATGAAATGCTTGAGCCATTTAGTAACGATCCATTGGTCTTGCTTTAACCAAAGACTATTTAAACTTTTTCCAGCCAACATTGAAGAAAGTCATTAATAAAAGAAAATCTACCAAAACTATAGGCCATCATATCATCAATTCACATTTAGATTATGATCTTACAACAATTAAATTTGGCACATTTTAAATAAACAATTCACAGGACCCATATCAGAACTCCAAACCACAAATTCAGCTTAACTATTTGGGAATATAATCATTTGTTGTTTGTGTGTATAGCCTCAATGGGTTACTTTAAGGTTCAATTTAGTAAGAATTTAAATACTCTGAAAAACTGGTTACGGTATTTTTGGGCATAACAACTTGGTTTACAAAGGTGTGCCTGATACACGAGTGAAAGAGGCGATCGGGAAAACGGGTTGTATACTCGAGTGAAATAGCTTGATCTGTTCACTGGATACCCATTTGACCCGTTCAATTAAAATTACCCATTTGACTCGTTTAATCTTCTAAATCGTTGCACTTAAAAATTACCTATTTGACCCATTTAATGTTCTAAATACTCGAACTAAAGATTAACCATTAAATCTTTAAAGCTTAAAGCATTCATATGTAACAAAAAGTTGTATTCAAATTCATTCCTTTGAATACCTAAATGGGAACCTGGAAATATACACCATGCACTTTAGAAAATATACACCCTTTGAAAAAGTTTGAGTTCATTGCCATTTTAGTCCTTGAGGTTTGGCTAAAAATGCCACTTTAATCCAAATAGTTTATTTTTCTCATCCGTATCCCTGAAGTTTTCATTTTTTTTTTGTCATTTTCATGTAACCCTTTAACTCCGTATATAAAAGTACTCAAGGGTATTTTCATCACTTAACATTTATCTTCTGATTTTGCCCATTTCATCCAAAAACCTTCAATTAAAAGTTAAAAAAAAACAAAAATATATTATTTTTTTATATATACACGCACTTTCTCACTCTTCCATATCTCTCTCTATCCTATATCTTCAACCCACCACCATCAACCGTTGTAACCACCAAACACCACCACTGACCAATCATTATGAATACATGCCACCATTGACCACCTCCACCAACCCACCACCATCACAGCACCCCACATCCACCTCCACCAACCGCTGCCACCGCCATCACCAATTGCTATCGCCATCATCAATGAACTTTACATAAAGAGAAATATAGGTTTAGGAAAAGAAAGATTCTGGTAAAGACGATGTTGATAGTGAACAGAGGTGTCGGGTTATACTGTCATCGTCGTCGCCGGAGACATGGTGGCGAATTCTTTTTTCATGTCGTTCCACCACCGGCACCTGGTGAACCGTCGTTCTTGTTTTAAAGCTCTGATTTTGTTATCGAAACCCCCTCACAATGGCAGCGAATTTGTGAAGGATGAGCCAACCGTATGGATAGGGGTTTTGAACTAGATCTGTGTTGTGGTTTGAATGGTGCTGCATAGGTAGAGGAGACACAATGGGTATAGGGGTGGTGGAGTTGCCATGGTGATGGTGGAGGATAATTTGTAGAGAATAATGGACAAGAGGGGTGGGATTGGTTTATTCAGATTTAAAAAAAAAAAACTAGGTTCTTTAATCGTTTGGCTGGTGGTGATAATGGGATTTAGGGTTTGGCTGGTGGTGAACGGTGGTTGGTGAGGGGCAAAGTTGGCTTGTTATCAGTGGTGGTAATTGTAGTGTTTCATAGAGAGGGGAAATTGGGTGCTTCTGGTGGTTAACAGTGGTGGCAGTGGTGGTTTAGGTGTTTTAGAGATGGGTGGTTGTGGTGGTGACCGATGATGACTGTGACATTTTAGAGAGGGCGAGGGGGGGGGGGGGTGGTTGTTGTGTGTATATTTTTCTTTTTCTAAATAACATGATTTATATGTGTTTGTATTTTTTTTATTTAACATTATATACATATATAATAATTTTTTTTATTTTTTTAATCTGAAAAGTGTTTTGGATGAAAATGGCAAATACTAAATATACATCTAAATTAACCAAAATAACCTTGAGTTAATAGTCTTCTTAGACGGAGTTAGAGGGTTTGACAAAAATGACAAAAAAAAAATGGAACCTCTAGGACACAGATGAGAAAAATAAACTATTTGTACTAAAGTAACATTTTTAGTCAAACTTCAAGGACTAAAATTGCAATTAACTCAAAAGTTTTTAAAAAAAGTATAAAAAAGGTATTAGAGCATTCACATCCCCTCCATCAAACCTCCCCCCATATCTAAAATTTAAAAAAACATACTAAAAACATCCTACATCCCCTCCACCATTTTATACTCCATCTTTATATTATGAAAAATCCATCTTCTAGCTTTTTATATATAAAAAGCTACTATTCACCCCCATCAAATTATTGTGAGTGTATTTTAACGAGGAATATTATAAACTAAGTGTTTGTGAGTAAGATAAAGGTAAATATGGTGGAGGGGATGTGGAAGGTTTTTTAAAATGAGAGATAAATTTTGAAAATTATGATTTTTTGTTATATTATAGGGTATAAAATGGTGGAGGGGATGTGAATGCTCTTAGGCTTCTTGTGAGCCCTATCCTTGTTTCATTACTTCCAAAAAGTGTTTTTATGTTAAAAAACGAATTATATATATGTGACTGGAACCATATAACGACAACATAAAACATTAAAATATACATAATTTTTACTTAAAAAATAAAGTTTTTCTTTTGTTTGGTGAATTTTTAAATAAAAAATATACGGGTTTTAACTTTTATTTACAAAAAATAAAAATAAAAATACGAGTATAAAAATAAAAACAAAAAAAACTAGTAATAAAAATAACAACAAATACATGCTAAGTTTTAATCTATATTTACATATTCAGAAGATATTGCTGCCCAATCTCTATACATATTTTGACGTGATTCAAAAATATATTCCCAGCCGCCTACACTGCTTTCTCTATTTAGTGTCCATAGATTGTTTGTATTAGAGCATTCACAACCCATCCACCAAATCTCATCCATCAAATTACACTAAAAATCACTACTTCACCCTTAAATCTTCTCTCTTCTAATTAAAATAATAATATTTTTTCATACTTTTATCATTATATTTTCTCTCTCCTCACTCATAACCACTTACAAAAATATTAAAATATATATAGGGGTGAACAGTAGCTTTTCAAATATAGGGTGAACAGTGCTTTCACCAAATATTTTTTCTCTCCTCCACTCACAATCACTCACACTCACCCCATATAATTTGAGGGAACCCCTCACAAAATTTGGTGGGTGGGTTGTAAATGCTCTTAGCCATTGAGTATTCTCCTTGCAATTCTACCCTTACATAATGGTTACCGCCTACAAGTGCAATCGTAATTACCTTGAACTCTTGGTAATGTTTAGGGCCTTTCCAAAGAGGGAAGCACGTTGAACTGTTTGTTCGTTCATTAGATAAAAAATGAACAATTACATTATACTTGTTCGCAATCAGGAACCCTGTATATGGCATAATGATCTAATGTTTTCTCGGCGCCATTCCTGAGCCGGACCAACAAAGCGACGTAAAGAGATCTTTGAATGATCCACGGAAAGCTTTTGTATACTCCTCTCTAAACTCCAAAAGCTTTTACAATAGTTCTCTCCAGACTAAAAGCCATTGATCTTCACCATACCAGATGGCAGAAGCTCTTCGAATTAACATAATCATTTAGTTGTCGCTTTAGTTGGTTGAATACATAAGTTGTTGTTCTTTACTTGGTTAACACAGTGAAACATTTACAGGAGACAATTTCTCAGATTGTGCAACAGTTACCATAAAGAACAAGTGTGATGAGACGATTTGGACTGCGATGACATCCCATGTGATCTCTGATAATGAAGGTTTTGCCTTACGAGCTAAAGAACACACGGTCTTCAAAACACCAGCCAAATGGACAGGTCGAACAAGATGTAAGCTCGACAGTTATGGCAAGGGAACATGTCTTACTGGAAAGGGTGGCTCATCCCTTCGGTATTCAGCATGTTATGATCATAATGATAGCCCACCGCTTTCACTATATCAGGGGCGGAGAACGAAACTAACTGTCATACAAGGTTGGACTACTATGATGTTAGTGTTCTCTTTGGCTTTAACTTGCCAGTTCCTTTTAACGTTAACGGGTCTAACAGTCAATGGCACACTAAAGCCAAAGAGAACACTAACATCGTAGTAGTCCAACCTTGTATGACCGTTAGTTTCGTTCTCCATCCCTGATATATAGTGAAATCGACGATTGTTGATGGGCTATCATTATGACCATCAGATGCTGAATACCGAAGGGATGAGCCACCATTTCCAGTAAGACATGTTCCCTTGCAATAACTGTTGAACTTACATATTGTTCGACTGGGGTGTTCAAATAAATCTGAATCTGAAATATCCGATAACCCGTATCTGAAGTATCCCAAATTTCGGATATCCAAAAATTGGATAATCCAAAATTACGGATTCGGATGTGAAGTTTGAAATTTTTTGGATTTCCGGATTATCCGAATCCGAAATCTTAATATACACACACAAACACAAATACGCAAACATTAAATTACAGCACAACATCCATTCCGATCCTAACCCTAAACATACGTCTTCTTCTTTAAGACACTTCACCAGCCACCCTTTATCTCCAATCCGCTCCACCTTCTCCTATTGTCTCCACCATTACCACCATCCACCGTGCCGTCTCTCGCAACGACCAGCAGCCACCTTGCCCTCACCCATCCTTTTTCTCACAACGACGTTTTTCACGTACAATGTCGAATTAACATCATCATTTAGTTGTCTCTTTAGTTGGTTGAATACATAAGTTGTTGTTCTTTACTTGGTTAACAAAGTGAAACCTTTACAGGAGACAATTTCTCAGATTGTGCAACGGTTACCATAAAGAACAAGTGTGATGAGACGATTTGGCCTATGATGACATCCCATGTTATCTCTGATAATGAAGGTTTTGCCTTACGAGCTAAAGAACACACGGTCTTCAAAACACCATACAAATGGACAGGTCAAATATGGGGTTGAACAAGATGTAAGTTCGACAGTTATGGCAAGAAAACATGTCTTACTGGAAAGGGTGGCTCATCCTTTCAGTATTCAGCATGTTATGATCATAATGATAGCCCACCGCTTTCACTATATCAGGGGCGGAGAACGAAACTAACTGTCATACAAGGTTGGACTACTATGATGTTAGTGTTCTCTTTGGCTTTAACTTGCCAGTTCCTCTTAACGTTAACGGGTCTAACAGTCAATGGCACGTTAAAGCCAAAGAGAACACTAACATCGTAGTAGTCCAACCTTGTATGACCGTTAGTTTCGTTCTCCATCCCTGATATATAGTGAAATTTACGATTGTTGATGGGCTATCATTATGACCATCAGATGCTGAATACTGAAGGGATGAGCCACCATTTCCAGTAAGACATGTTCCCTTGCCATAACAGTCGAACTTACATCCTGTTCGACCGGTGTTAAAAAAATCCAAATCTGAAATATCCGATAAACCGTATCCGAAGTATCCGAAATTTCGGATATCCAAAACTTGGATAATTCGAAATTACAGATTCGGATGTGAAGTTTGAAAATTTTTGGATTTCCGAATTATCCGAATCCGAAATCTTAATATACACATACAAACACAAATACGCACACATTAAATTACAGCACACCATCCATTCCGATCCTAACCTTAAACATACGTCTTCTTCTTTAAGACACTTCACCAGCCACCCTTTATCTTCAATCCATTCCACCTTCTCCTGTTGTCTCCACCATGACCACCATCCACCCTGCCGTCTCTCACAACGACCAGCAGCCACCTTGCCCTCACCCATCCTTTTTCCTCACAACGACGTTTTTCGCGTACAATGTCGAATTAACATCATCATTTAGTTGTCTCTTTAGTTGGTTGAATACATAAGTTGTTGTTCTTTACTTGGTTAACACAGTGTAACATTTATAGGAGACAATTTCTTAGATTATGCAACGGTTACCATAATTAACAAGTGTGATGAGACGATTTGGCATGTGATGACATCCCATGTGATCTCTGATAATGAAGGTTTTGCCTTACAAGCTAAAGAACACAGGGTCTTCAAACCACCAACCAAATGGATAGGTCAAATATGGGGTCGAACAGGATGTAAGTTCGACAGTTATGGCAAACGAACATGTCTTACCGGAAAGGGTGGCTCATCCCTTTAGTATTCAGCATCTGCTGATCATAATGATAGCCCATCCACAATCGCTGATTTCACTATATCGGGGGCGGAGAACGAAACTAACGGTCATACAAGATTGGACTACTACGATGTTAGTGTTCTCTTTGGCAAACGGCGCCGGGAACCTAGCAAATCAGCGGCCTGCCCGACGCCTAATATCCAGCCAAAAAGCCAACTCCAACCCGCTGCCCACCACTCCTCTTATATTACTTACAACTTACCATGCAAATTAAAATTGTTTTCAAAATCATATTAAACGAGATTGACTTAGAAATGAACCAAGGAGTTCAATGAATAATAATTAAAGGTTGGTTTACGACATAAAATGGAAAACAAAATGTCAATCCGTACTTACATTTAGGGCTGTAAACAAACCAAACGAACACGAACAAGGCTTTGTTTGTGTTTGTTTGTTAAGGTTTCTTGGACAAACGAACCGTTCACGAACACACTAACGAACATAATTCTATGTTTGTGTTTGTTTGTTAAGAAATTCAGTTGTTTGCGAACTGTTCGTGAACACGGGTCTTGAACACAAACAAAAACAAACATTTAATATGCAGCTAACTAAAAAAAACATTGTTAATATTAATCGTTAGACAAAGTACATCCAGTAAACGATAAGTCAAATTGTACTAACTTAGACATAATTATCTAAATTATTAAACATGAATACATGATATTCCTAATTCAAAAGTTCATAATTATCCTAAGTTTTAACTAGTGATCAAACATAAACAAACATACACGAATGGATATAAACAAACAACGTAAACAAACGCATTGCCGAACGTTCACGAACGCAATCGAACGAACGAGACATTTGTTCGTGTTTGTTTGTTTAGTTAATCGAATGGAATGTTTCGTTCGTGTTCGTTCATTTATTAAACAAACGGACACAAACGAACTTCCCGCCGAACGGTTTACGAACTGTTCACCGAACGTTTGGTTTGTTTAGAGCCCTACTTACATGCTATTAATGAGGTACACCAATTTATTCAGAGGACCATCCAATCAACCATCAAGGCATGAACATGAATTATTTTTCAAAGAGCTAATGGGCTTCAACATTAAATTAACTGGGCTGCAACAAATCTTTGTGGTCATGGATTGGGATTAGCTTATTTCAGTGGACTTCAACCCGAATGGGTGGACCTTTAATTGACGTGGTGATGTTGAAATTAGAGATGCACAAAACCGATATTGGGCTGTACCCGGAACCGGGTAAGGCCCAATCGGGTAAAATCGGACACAGGTTTTCAAGGAACCGAGTAGGCACCGGACCCAGGTATAAGGGATATGGTGTATTACCCAGTAGACCAGGCTGAGCCTGGTAGGAACCAAAAACCAGGTAGAGCCGGGTATTAACGTTGGAATCAGGTATGGGTTAAAAAAAACCAAATTGAACCATTGAAATTGGTTACTATATATATACTTAATTTCGTTTAAAAAGTTGTTAACTTGTTAAGCCTAATATTATAGCAAGTTTGCACAAAGAATATAATAATTTGCCAAATGTCTTAACATGTCAAGCAATTAGTAAAAACTAAAAATTTTATAGTTGACAAAAGAACTACCGCGTGTATATTCTAGTCACAACTCTGTGTCAAGTTCATAATATAAGCGTAACAATAAAACGAGACATGTAAGAGTAATAAACGACTCTTTTAGTGAGACAATTTTCACAACTACTAGAAGTTTTTACCATCAAGCTTCTTTGAGATCATAACTCACTTTTGTTATCGTCTCCTCCAACCGCTCCTTTTCCATTGACTGCAATAAGCTCTGTGTCGAATATAAGTGTGGCTCCACCTGTGTAGGTAATCAGAACATTATTTGTTTAGAAAACCATCAGATCCAATGAGGCTACAAAGCAAAAGAATGTTTTACCTGGAATTTTAGGCGGTGAACCATGCTCTCCATAGCCCATTTTGGCCGGAATCTTCAGCTTACGCTTCTCTCCGACACACATTCCCAACAGCCCTTGGTCCCATCCTGCAACCTTAACTTGTTAAACTACAATTCACTTGAGATAGATAAACTTATATACATTGGTTTGATAACCATTGGATTACAAATAATTTTTCATACTGATGCAGAACAGAAGCAAACGCGGTTTTATACACAGGCTTTGAAACGACATTATCGTATAACAAAATGGTTATGTAAGTTAGTTATGGGTGGGTAGTTTTACTTTGTAGGATCATACTGTCCGTCTTTGTATGTATCATCTTTAGTTTAAGTTTTGACGGTTTTAAACAAACAAAAATAGAACAGATTAACTGAGAGAGAAGCAATGGCAGTCAGCGAGTATCGTACCTTTAATCACTTGACCACTGCCAAGCTCAAATTCAAACGGGGTTCCTCTTTCAAAACTGGAATCGAAAACAGTGCCATCAGTAAGCTTTCCCTGTAAAACAAGCGAAAGTTAATATCATCACATTGATGAAACCTATCACAGAAGGCACATCCAAAATAACATTCCTAAAGAACTAGTAAATTTAGCGATACTGCAGTAAATAGTACATGTACTAGTGTTTATGCCTGCTACTATCTACTAATGGCCGACCGATTTAGAACCAAATATGAGGTTCGGATTTTGATCTAAGAACTAGAACTGATAATGATTGCATCTTATTTGGATGAGTTTACAGAGACATGTTGATCTACATTATGTTCACCGGTCTCTGCTGCCCACAAACTTGGCAGTAGTATATTCTTACCCGATAATGAACCTTGATGTGATCGCCTTTGTGTGCTCGCACCTCGCAAGACGCTGGCTTATGCTGCAACAACAGTATATCCATGATTCAGGAATATAAAAAAAAAAAAATTCAAAAGGTGTATGCTACTCAAGCCTCATTATAAAATTAACCTAAAACATTACATCCATAAAATATAAACAAAGAAGATAACTAAACAACCAAATCACCAGCTTAAGATTATTAAACCACAGATCATGGTAATGGAGAGAGATGCATTATAATTTACTAGAGTGGTACCCGCGTGATGCAGCGAGGAACACAATACTTAGCTTGGTGCTTTTAATTATTATTATATTGTTCACCACTGTTGTAACCGTCAATTTGAAAGAAATTAACTGTTTTTGGGATGATCTAGACCATTGAAAGGAGATAGTTATTTCTTAGATTGAATCTGGACCGTAATAAAGAGGTGGTTATGGCTAAAATTTGACAATTTTTTTATTTCAGATGCAGTTAAGGGATTATGCTAAGTTCTCGCCCACGTTCACGCAGTCTCCGCTTTCTCCTCTCCAACCACCCTAAGCCATCCATTATAAAACCTCCCCCCCCCCCACCAAAAGGATTGTTCGCTTTCTCCTCTACGCTAATCCATCATTCTTCCCACACTACCACTATTTCACCATGCAATCGTCTATTTTTGAATCTTCTAAAGAGAATCTAAGAGTACTGTTGAAGGAATCTTTGAATCTTTAAGTTTATTTATCGGAGTTCATCATCGTCGTCGTCCATTTCCTTCGACTACAACCTTCTACTCTAAATCCACCCGCGATGGTTACTACACTCGCGAGACCTAAGGCTGCCGCCTGCTGGACATCATTCCGAATCCACCTTCTTCTCACCGTCTTCGGTCTTCACCTCCGGCACCATCACTCAATCATCCATCATCACCGTCGTTGCATTGGTGGGTGATCATGTTACGAACAAAATGGTAATCGAGAGAAGAGCTAGAGAATTAGGAAGAAACACAAGAGAGGAGAGGGATAACCCAAATCAATAGCTACTTTATTCATACTCATTACATGTATTTATACACAATACAACTACCTAACTATTAGACAATTACAATCTAGTCCCTATACTATTTGATACCTAACATTACTCCCCCCTTAAAAGATTTTTGTCCCCAAAAATCATATTCTAAAAAAAAAATCTAATCAAAACTGTCAAATATGAACGGTAAAATGGACGTCATACTGTCTCCACTTATCACATTCTCAAAGGTTGCCACAACAAAGTGGAGCTCTACTCTTAGAAGTTTACTTTGACCAAGGGATTTTGCTGCACCTAAAACTAATGTAAAGCATTCCTTGATTGATATCTCACTTTCTGTCAGGTCTTTGTCACCCACTTTATAAGTAGCAACATGATTTTCATGGAATTCTCTTTTTATACATGTGCCATGTTTAGTGGTGAAATCCACATTTCCTTTACAAGCATACAGGTTAAAACAATTAACAAACCCATGAGGTATAGACCAGTCCATTGAAAGCTTGGTGTCAACAACATGAGTACTGCCATTATCATCCTTATTATTTCCTTTCTGTTTTTTTGAATCATTGTCATCATATGAAACCTGATTAATGAGTTCTTGATTCTCAACCCCATTTTTCTCAACCTCATTTTCAGATTCTATACTTGGTTCTCGCAACGGATTTTTGTTTCGGAATTCATTTTCATGATTAATTGGTTCTTGAACACCATTTATACCTTTTTTAGGCATTTCCTCAAACACATGGTGGGCAGCTTCCATTTTGGTGACTTGAGAAGAATAAGATGATTCAAGAACTTGTTCATTATGACAAGGGATATGAAGACTACATTCCTCAAAATCTGATGATCCTTCTTGGATTGACCCATGAACATAACCCCCATTAATAATCTTTTCTTGTAATCTAGCCACATACATCACTATTTCCAAACTTAAACCTCTTCTCAAATTGTGATATGCCATAAGCATATTACCAATTCTTGGTTTAAGACCAAAAATGAAACTATACACCACATAATCTTCAGAAATTTCGTCTGAAATTCTGACCTTATTAAGCAAGAATTTGAACTCTTCACAATATTCATCAACTGTATCTTCTTGGCTCAGAGACCTGAATACTTCCATGGTAATCTGCTTGATTTGATTTGTTGAAATCGTGGTTCAAGGGTGAAAAAATGATGGTTGATGATGGTGGTGAGAGGTGGTTACTTGTGGTGGTTAACGGTGGTAAGTGGTGGTGGTTAAAACGGTTATTGGTGGGTAGGTAGAATAAAAAAACAGAACTGAATGTTAATGGTGGAAATGGAAGGAATTAATGGTGGTATTCGACAGATTATGGTGGTTACTGGTGGAATACGGTGGTTAGGTAGGGTGGTAGGTGGTCGGTTCTGGTGGAGTGCGGTGGTAAGAGATGGTCGGAGGTCGAGAAGATCGACGACTCTGATACCACTTGTTACGAACAAAATGGTAATCGAGAGAAGAGCTAGAGAATTAGGAAGAAACACAAGAGAGGAGAGAGATAACCCAAATCAATAGCTACTTTATTCATACTCATTACATGTATTTATACACAATACAACTACCTAACTATTAGACAATTACAATCTAGTCCCTATACTATTTGATACCTAACAGATCACAACCACCACCGACCATTGATTTGTCACCAGGTAAGTCTCTCACAAACACCGTAGTTGCAACTCCCTCCGGTTAAAGCCACACTATCAGTATTAACCTAATTGCTACAATTTAATTATAAATGTTAAAATTAAGTGCTACTTATTTGCATTGTTTTTTTTTTTTTTTTGAGTTTTCATTTCATCTCACCTACGTTCATCAGGTATGTTGCACTTATTTTGAAACTAGATTATGAAAATAGCCAAGTCTGAAGGTCAGTGGTTCCGTTGTAAACTTCTTATTGATTCAATTATACTTGAGTATTATTAGGACTATGATGAGGCATTCAATCAACTACTAGTGTTACTCATGTTGGTTCCTCTCACTCGCTCAGGTTAATGATCTGCAGTCGTTACTACTCCAGCAAATCACAAAGGGAAAACCAATTCTTGGAATCACGGGAAGTAGAAGGTGAAGTTAAACAATGTAGCAGCACCCTAGTTGATTAAACATTTAATGTAAGTTGTGGTAATTATCCCCTAATATTACATGCCAAATACGTTGATTGGTTGCAGTTCCTGGTGGTTATGACCGAAATTTGGCAGGTTTTTTTCCTTTAGCAGTTTGGGAGTTACCTGCAGAAGTGGAACGTGGGTAGAATGCAGTTGATAGATAATTGGTATAAAACTAGGTATGAAAGTCTGTGTTCTTAAAAGCTTTTTTTTAATATCAATGTGTAAATACTTTGTTCTTTAATTACCCTCGAGAGTTCAATCCATTTGCCTTTTGTGTTTAAATTGTGTCTTTGTCATGATGGTTGAGTTCTAACATTTTAAATGTTTGAGACTCTCATAATTATTCTTTTGAATATGAAAAATAAATAAATACTGACTCATTTGTATGCTTAATCTGTGTTTAAAAAGGATGTGCAATTAAGAGGAAGGAAACTCGATGAAGTATACTTGTGAATGGGTCAAGATGGTGAATATGTAATTGCTATAGTAACATGGCATTCTTTATGAATTTGTTAGATCCAAAGATAATTAAAGTGATAATGTGTGAATTTTAAACAGAATTGGTGCTGAAAGGGTTATATAAATTGGCAATCCAAGTAGGAATTACTGGATTACAACTTACTTTACATGTTGACATTAGGTGGTCAACAGGTCGACAAGAGAAATCAAGATCAAATTGTCTTACGGGTAAAGGTAAGTGGTCTTGTCTTATAAATGTAACTTATGAATTTATTAATTATTGATTGTTTACTGTTTCATGTATTGAAGACTGAATATATATTATGTATGTTTTGAAATTTACTTTTTCTATTGAATTCCTAGCTTTAGTCGAAGTAAGTTACATGTCCAGTTTAGTTAAAATGTAAGGTTACACTAAATAGTAATTACTTATACTGTTGCTGGTTATAATGTCACATTCAGATAGTTTCGTATCTGTGTTAGAGTCGTTGAAATAACAAACCTGACTTAATTTTTTTTGGCAAAAAATTTATGATGTAACCTAAGTTAACAATTTAGAACCTTTTATCTGAGAATTTTCAATTGAGAATCCATATATGTAGAGAGTTAACTGGATATTGATTTACAATTTTTTTCTTAGAAGTTATCTGATGTGTTGCAAAGTTCTTCTTGTAACCTGGTCTGGCTTTTGTGTGCTGGTTTCCAACGATTTGGATTACGGGCATAAACTGGTGGGAGAATCATAATATGCTAGCTGGTAATGCTTATATACAAATTTAGTTACAATGGTGGGAGAATCAGAATATGCTAGCCGGTAATGTTTATATGCAAATTTAATTAATTATATTAGCCCATTGGAAGTGTTGTTGATGTATGTACAACTGTTCTTTGAGTGAAACAACTATACCATGTGTGATAATGTTTTCTGTCTTGTACCTTCTTTGGGAATTAATTGTAATTTAATTAAGTTAAATCAATATAGACCTTGGATCTTAGCCCGTTAAATCGTTTTGACCTTAAAAGTCAAATCTACTCGATGTAAGCGGGAAATGGTAATTTTTGGGCAGCTATTAACAGAAGAGTATTCTAAATTTTGAACAAAAAATTTAGGAGGTTGTAGGATTTTAAGGATTTGTTTGGTCTTTTTGTTAATTGTTTTGTTCATGTGTAGGCTTGCTTTAGGGAATTGCCAAACAGTGTGTTGGACTCGATTGAGCCCAGTGGCGAAGCTTGGTTTCGGAATCGGCGGGGGCCGAACTCAATTTTTTTCAAACGCTAGTGGAAAATCGGCAGGGGGCGGACTTAACCCGGACTCAATTTACCTATAAAAATCGTAATTTTCCACTATTGCGCCAAAAAACAGGGGGGCAGGGCCACCCCTGGCCCCAATAATACTTCGCCCATGATTGAGCCCGAGCAGGTAATGCAGCCCCAATCAGAAAAAGAGTGTGCTCGGCTCGTGAGGCTGCTCCCACCAACCGAAGCTTCTTTGATGAATTGGGCTGTGAATCTGATGGCTGATGTTGCTCAACTCGAACATCTCAATAAGATGAATGCTCGTAATATAGCTATGATGTTTGCACCAAACATGACTCAGGTACACTATATAAGTTCATAGCTTTAGTGCTTGCTGTACGTTGGGTACAAAATATTTATGCATAGATTACAAGTTACAAACTTTGGTTTCACAGATGACGGATCCATTGACTGCATTGATGTATGCTGTCCAAGTTATCAACTTTCTCAAGACTTTGATTGTCAAGACTTTAAGGGAAAGAGAAGACGTCATAGTTGAGGCAGGATCAGCATTAAGATTTGATCATTTTGATGAAAACAATGGGCCCCATTGTTCGTTTGAAACAACCGTTGATGAGACCAATGAAACGGGCAAGGAGGATCAAGATTTTTCAGTCAAAGAACCCTCCTTGGAAAGCCATTTAAGTCTTTCTCTGGATGAGTTGACCCCCAAAAGTCAAATTCAAAGTCAAACTACTGCTTTGGAAGAAGAAAGTGGTCTTACGGTGTTGACGGTGGTATTGCTAAGTTGCCAGAAGCTGCTAAGAATAGAAAACCACAGGCAAGCAACTCGAGCCATAATAAGGGTTTGAGAAAAAGTGTAGAGAAGAGCAAAGGAAGCACGATTGTGAGCCGTTTGAATTCAAGAACCGAGAGGATTGAAGCCTGGCGGTGAAGCGGGTGGTGGCGGTGGTGGACAAGGGTTGTGGTTGTGATGGGATGGGATGGGTATCTATTTTGACCTGTGGTCATAAAAAAAGTCTTAACTTCATGTACTTTGGTTTGGACATGTAATTTGGTATATGCTTTGCATTATAAATCTTTGGTTATGATTTTTATTTTATGATTTATAGAGTCATCTATGTTGTTGCCCTGGTTTTATATTTATTTGGTATGATGGAGTAGAATGGTACTTTCATTTTCTTATTTTTGAGATTGGCGACATTTTATAAACCTATTTTGTGAATTGTGTATCCATCCCAAATGACACATTAAATTGTTTGGCATCACTGGCCTTTGACATAGGCTATTAGTCAATTTAGAGAAATATTACAGTGACCATGTTAAGTTGTTTTGGAATTGGTTTTGTTAGTTGATAAACATTAAAACAAAATTTGTAAGTTGATATATAAGTGTTTTGAGATTTGAGATATGTATTTTTTTTCTGAATGAATGATACTCCGTATTTATAGTATGACAACACACTTGCAAGCTGATTAGATCAATGGCCCAACATATTAATTAAAGTTTGCTTGTGTTGGACCAGCATATTAACCGATGTCTGCTCGTGTTCTCCCACCATATTAATTGAAGTATGCTGCTCGTGATGGTCAAACACATTTGCAGAAGCAATTGCAAGTTTGCAACAGCATGTATGTGACTCTTGGCCTGCGTGGTTAAGTTTCTATATTTGGCCTATTTACTTTAATATAGAACCCGGGTTAACCCACAGAACGATTTATGGTGTATAAATTAAAAATAAACTTTGACTTTTAATCCGATTGACCGCTCCCCTTTAGCTAAATCTTTTTATTTGACCCGTAGATAAAACACAACTCTTATAAATTCAATTATAAGCAACGTTTTTAGAATTGGAACGTACGTCGAACCGGAGCCCCCGCCGGTTCACCGGTTCGACCGGTCCAATGAACCGGCCCAAAAAAGCACATCAAAACCCAAAAAAATAAAAAATAGTTCAACCCTCAAATTCTCAGTCCGGCCGGCCAGTTTTTCCGGTCAGGTCGCTTGGTCATCCCGGTCCAACCTATCAACCCGGATTGGCCGGGGTCCGTTCTCGGTCCGGTCCGGGTTTAAAAACATTGATTATAAGTAGATGGGTCGATATGGTTTCATATACAAATCAGGGAGCAAAAGCATATGGAGCTCTTGGATAATAAAGATGATGATAGCTTCTGATAGAGTGATTCAATTATAAGTAATGCAAAGTTGTATATTGCATTTGGTTTATGGTTTTTGTTATCTTTGTTTCATGCATTTGTAATTCAAATATGTCATTATATGCTTGAAAATATTTGTTATTGTTTGTTTTTTTCTTTAAAAACTTCCGGATTATACACAATGAAGCAAAGATGATAATTGCGCCAAGTAAATAACAAAATTTTGAGTTAACATATACGGAATTAACCAACTTATGCGCCTACTAATCCCAGTTGGATAACACGTTATAGAATCTTCAATATATACATAGTTTTGAATGTTGTAAATTTCCCATCATCGACACTTGATGATGTAGTGCTATGACGCTGAAGTTACCGTTCACCAGACTGATTATACACAACGAAACAATGATGTTAAATTATTACAGCTAAATAACAAAATTTGAGTTAAAATGTATGGGTAAAGTAGCTTTTAGAGAAAGTTTTATGTTACCACGGAATTGTTATATACGTAGTTTAAATTTTGTAAATTTGTTCGCCTGCGGCTGTTCGGTTCATGCCGTCCGAGTCTATTCATCTTTGTAAGTTAGTTACTTTTTTATAAAAAGTAACATGTTGTTTATTTCTTTAATTAGTGTGTTGTTAATGACCAAGAGGGTGAGGCTTCCCAAGCGAAAGATGAGGTACATGATTTGTTTTCATATGAATTTATATATTTTTATTTTCTAAATGTGATTCATTCGTCTATATGTTTTGTTTAGGGGGGTTGACAATAACGTGCCAGTGAGCGAGTCTAGCAAAGCAAAAATAGAAGTAAAATATTTCTTTGTTTTTTATGTTAGTAAGATAGTTGCTTTCATACAAGTAACATCTTGGGTTGTTTCGTGTAGGGTATTGTTGCTCATGACCAAGAGGATGAGGCTATCGACGCGAAAGAAGAGGTAATGATTTTATTTATATGATTTTAGATATATTATTTTCTAAATGATCTTCATCCGGTGTATGTTTCGTTTAGGGAATTGTTAATAACGAGCAAGAGAGTGAGTTTAGCCAATCTAAGGTATTAGTACAAAATGGTGACAACAATGTGCCTAACTCAACAGTTGTTGACCATTCAAATGTTAAACAAACAAGATTGAGCTACAAGAAGAGGCTGAGAAATCATGTCGAAAACATGCAATGCGATTCCAAGAAGTAGATCATGTTTGTGTTCAATTATGTTAACCAACTTTCTATGTTTATGTTTCTGACTTTAAAACTACTTGCTATGTTGGTATGTTTTATGGATTAAGACAACTTTCGTTTTGTAGGTTTTTGGTATTATATTTAAACTTTTGTATTAATGTTGGTGTGGTTGGTATTAATGTTGTCACACATTTTGGTTCATACCAAGATTTCATATACTTTTTTTTTAAACAAAACAAATAAATTAGTATTTGTTTTTCAATGGCTGATTTCATAACTAATATATATTAACAAAACTTTTAAAATTGATACACTTTAAGATTATATAGAGATTAGTTATCGACATTCGCTTACTCAAAATAATAACATCAACCCAAATATACTTTCACGCTTTTCTAATCCCCGTTCAAAAACCCGTCCCAGCGGACGGGTATCTCACTAGTTAAGGGTGTGCACATGGCGGTTCGATTCGGTTTTGAGGCATAACCATAACAAAACCAAAATTTTTAATTCGGTTCAGTTTTGATTTTTGAACCAGCCTATGAACCAAGAAAAAATTAAAGTAAACAAGCCAAAGGGCCCATCGACGCAACTAAACAAATCCGCTAAGGAGCTTTGTTGAGTTACTCTTCTCTAATTATCTGAGTTTTCTTTGCCAACTTTTTTCAGCCAAGCGATGTGGGACAAAATATGTTTGAGAGTTCCTGCTTTATAAACTCTAATATACAGGTTACGTAGAAGGATGGAATGGTAATTTCACCCTCATTTTCAACGCTAAACTCCCTTAAGTGTCTTAAAATCATAGTCACATAGTTCGCGGTACGATCCGGTACGGATCGTGGAACGGGAACGCGATTCGCTAGGTCTCTAAAATTCGGTACGAGCGGGGGTAGGTTCATTTCAGATCGCTTCGGTACGATGTACATATAAACTATAAGTAACCTCCATTTACAACATAAAAAATATATTAAATAAGCACAACTCTTAATGAAATAAGGAAAATAACAAATAAATAAAGTTTTAGGTTAAAATTGAAAAAAGCAAAAACACTGAGGGTGTAAGTGTGAAACTTAATAAAAGGGTAATAATAGGTTAAACAAACAAAGAAAAAGCAGCCGTCATTGACGTGCTTGTCGTGGTACACGTAAAATTTCCCAATTACAACTAATAAATAGTGGCAAGAAGGTATTGAACACAGGGAGTTTGTGGAATGTGTGTAAACAAATAACTTTGCGATTTAACTAATATTTAACTACTTACAAAATTAAAGATCAAAGATTGTTGGTTTGTTTTGGATTTAGACTTAATAAAAAGAAAACTAAATTACTGATTTGAAATGGGTTTTGTTCTTCAAGTTAACAAGCAATGACCATCCCTGGATCCATTTTCCTTAAACCTTTATGCAAAAGTTCCACTAGAAAGAGTTACATAGACATAACTCGTGTTTAAACAATTATTGTGATAAAAGGGAACAAAGTACTCGGATTATAGCAATGCGAGGTTGTTTCCCGATGACCGATTAATCAATTATCCAACCCAAATCCTTCCCGCAATATCCCGATTGTTAGCAACACCAAGAACGTACGATTAAGACTAGAAATTGATTAACTGCTACAAGCAATTGTTCAAACACCACAATAATCAAGCAAACATGTACTAAATTATCGTTCTAGAAATGAAAGGAACAAACATAAAAGAGTTTAAGAAAAACTTCACCAAAGATGATCATCAAGAGTTCTAGCCAAGCATGACTTGGTGAATCATCAAAACAACCATAGTAATGTTCATAAGAATCAAAAACATAAAACCAATGTTTGTGATAAGTCTCCAATGAAGAACTCCAGCCAAAATTCGCCCAAAAACTGATGAGAAACGTTCACCATGGAAGTGGTAATGATAAGACACCATTAAGTGGTCTTTAAATAAGGAGTTACAAAAGTTTGCAGAGGCTACCGTACCCCTACGGTCCCACCGTAAGGGTACGGTGGGCTGAAAATGGTGACGGTCACTAGAGCCTGGCCTACGGTGGGATTTTGTGGCCTGAAGCCACCGTAACCCTACAGTTGGACCGTAAGGGTACGGTGAACCCTTAGAAATCTTCATTTTTTCTTTCTTCCATTCCACCTCGTTCCAATGCGTTCCGGTCCATTCCCAAAGCCCGTATTTCGTCATTTTTAGCTCCTTATTATACCTACAACCAAAGCAACCGTAGTCACCCAATTCCACGCACTATCACGAGTAAATGTGGATAAAATAAGCATTTTAACACTATTAAAGGGTGTTCGTTGAACCACCCGTCACATCCCCACACTTACCCATTGCTTGTCCCAAGCAATCTATTACAAATCCTTTTCACGAATAAGCGATCATTTCAAAGTCAAGTTTAATGTGCAATCCTCATACTAACCCATCTTCAACACCCCAATCAACACACCCCTCACTATATCTCTCCTCTCGGTATCAAGTAAGCTCTAGCAAAGATAAGCTAGACACACAAAAGGCAAATGGGTGGTTGCACAACCATAAGCTTGTACCTAAATCAATCATCCTTCTAACATGAACATGAGTATAAATCAAAGGGACTTAACGGTTGTAACTTGGCTAAGTGTGAAGGTAGGGAATAGGATATACATAAGTAGCGCAAACTTTACCCGGTCTTTTTATTACAAAACAAACACACGAACAAAGAAACACTACTATATACAAACACATAACATAACTTTACTTGCTTTTTCTTTTCTTTTCTTTTCCTTTTTCTCATTTTTTTTTCATATTTTTTTTCCTCTCTTTTTGGTTTTTTTTTTTTTTTTTTCATTTTTCTTGCTAAACAAACTACATAAACATACTAACACATACTAAACTTAACACTTCAATAATACTATTAATATAAGAATAAACTAAACACAAAAAGACCGGGTCAAGTTGGGTAAAATTTAGGAGCTAGTTTAAGGGTCATCAAACAATAGGCTTTAAGGCTAAAAAATGGGCAACTAAATGTCTAAACCCCCGCCCCTCTCGCTACCTTGCTCATATAAGTAATGTATGAGGTCCAACCCCCCAAAAACCCACACTCGCACTCACGTGATGAGGCTACCTAATGCCCTTATCATTTCTACACCCATGCCCAATTAAGGATTCAAGTTGTATTCAAGCACAAGTTCTAGTGCACCCCCACCCGTTGCCACTCTCACAAAAGAAAGAATTTATTTATTTACATATGTGGCTTCAACTCTCACCAAGAAAAAGAAACGGGTATTAAGGGTTGCCGGTGTGTCTAATGGGGGTTAAATCAAGGTGTTCCAATTTTTACAACATTGCACTTGATCTCAAAAAATTTTTAGAATTCCCAAAAATTTCCTCCCATCCCCACACTTGGGATGCATTGTCCCAATGCATGGTTTTGGAAAGGAATGATCGCAAATTTCCATCACAATACCACTGTTTTTCAACTCAACCACAACTTTCTTTTTGGTATTTTTTTTTAATATTTTTTTAACACACCACCTACTCTCACAACCCAAATTCATCATCACAAATCATTAACAATTCAATACACCACCCAACCACCCGAAAACCAAAGGTAAAAACACAAACATAAACAAACAAAATATAAAGCTATGTACAAGAAGCACGACCTGATTAGTAGTAGCGCGGATGAGGCGGCCCGAACACCGAAGTGAACAAATCATTCCATTCGTCAAAGCCAAATGCTCCATCACCGCTTCCTCCTTGATCTGTGGGTTGTTGTTGCTGCTGTGGGTTGACCCATTGAGAATGGTGGATTGGTGGGGTCGGATAGGAGATGCTTCCATCATACGGTGGTAGGGACCCGTAATCCACCGGTTGTGGATTTGCGACTACAGGTCTCCCCGCATGCCAATCATCATTCATTCTCCTATTCTGATCATCAATGTATCTGTGATTAATCTCCACTTGCTGAGCATAAGCGTGTCCTCGGTTCCATAATTCCTGACGATCAAATCCTTGTTGCATCCTTCGCTCCATGCTAGCGCTCATCATTGTTTGATGATCAAATAGTGTTCGTTCCGAACCCGACCAAGTGTCAAATACCGAGGTTGGGGGACGTTGACTTTCAATTACCTCCTGCATCGATCCCCCAAAGGCCCAACCATCAACATACGCCCTCTCGGTAAAGTCATAAAACCCTCCACCATGGGTCCCACTCGAACTCCCCTGGCCTATATCCAAATGTCCTCCAGCCGGATTGTCTTCGTACTCTTCATCATCACTTGGTGGCGCTTCACCCCCACTCTCAGCTTCATCCTCCTCACCGGGCAAAAGTGCCCTCGCATCTTTCTTTAGCATTTTCCACTTTTGACCCCCACTCTTAAGTTTATGATATCTCTTAGACTCGGAATAAACCCAACCTGACCCCATTGTTGATAGATCAATAGGTTTGAATTTCTTCCTTTTCCTTCCTTCATCTTCTTCAGTTATCGCACCCTGCTGCTTCAACAACCCAGTAATTATTCGGCAATAAGGAATGATTGACCTCTCCGCCGAATTTCTACATATCCAAACATGATTTAAGATCAAATACCGAAGAGAAAATTTCGGACCACCGTGCGTCAAAGCATATAAGATAGGAACCTCGGGAAAACGCACTTGTTCCTTATCAGCCCTTCTTGGTAACACATTCAGAATGATAAAGTTCAACAAAAGTTTGGGCTCTATCTTCAAATTCCTTCGGTACAATGTATCATGATAAGTACCCAGCAAAAATAAATCATCCAACATTTCCATCCAACGTGGATGCTTGTCTGGACTAATTAACAACTCGTCGATGCTCGGGTTCTTATATTCTTTTGCAGGTAGACTATCAAACTTTGCAAGCCTGCGCAACGTCTCATAAGACATTTCCACTTCTATCCCATTTACTTCACCGACTAACTTCATCTTGGAGGGTGAATCATATATAGGACATCTTAATGTTGCCATCCATTCCTCGACCTCATCCAAATACACCCTCCTCTTTTCTTGATCATAGCAGTGGAATGCCGCTTCCCAACCTAACGCCTTAAATCTATCAAAAACCCCGAATGGTTCAAAGTCTTTTCTGCTCACCTCTCTTTCATAAATAAATGCCCCTAGCCGATCTGACAACTTTTTAAGTTGATCATGAAATAAAGTAGGTTGCCAGATCCTTGGTTTTGCGTTCAGAGGGCCAATCTTCCATTCCGGCTTATCAGCCGGGTCTAACCTTGGCGCCTCCGGTGCTTGTTCCATCTCTACATCAGACTCAGTATTTTGGGAAACATACTTCCTTCGTTTGTATTGCTGAGCAGGTTGCTTTCCCTTAGCCTTGGCAGCGGATGAACTTGATCCAGCGGCTTCACCAGTGCGTGCCATTTTCCTATACAATGTACAAACAAACAAGCAAAAACAAACCAAACAAAACACATTAGCCAACATGACAAAAACATCCCCACACTTGCTTGTTGTCATGGTAGTAGATGTTATTGAACATACACTTCTTCTTTGGTTTGACAAAAATTGGGCATGACGCCTCTACAATCATAACATTACCAAAAGCTCACAATTTTCATCTCAACAACACTTCTACTACCACATTATTATCACACAAAACTATTCACATACTACATTATTAACAAGCAAGTGGGTATAAACTAGGTAAGAACAAAAACCTTAATATCTTACAATGTAGCATCAAGATTAAGAAAATAGAACACATACCTTGAAATAGATGATAATATATCACAAGAAAGACAAGATCTTGAAAAACCCCCAAAATTTTCGGATTTTAGGGTTTATAATCCGACCCAAAAATGTGTTTATCTTCTAATTTACTCCCCAAAATCAGAAACTAGATGAAAAATTAGCCAAGATAGACCCAGAAATCGTTGGATTTGGTGAAGGATTGAAGGTTGTATGGATGTTTGAAGGTTGGAGACAATGGGTGTTCTTGTGGGTTAAAGAAGAGGAAGAAGATGAAAAGTGGAAAAGTGATATGATGTGCCCAGTTTTCATCTTCTTCCTCTTCTTTAACCCACAAGAACACCCATTGTCTCCAACCTTCAAACATCCATACAACCTTCAATCCTTCACCAAATCCAACGATTTCTGGGTCTATCTTGGCTAATTTTTCATCTAGTTTCTGATTTTGGGGAGTAAATTAGAAGATAAACACATTTTTGGGTCGGATTATAAACCCTAAAATCCGAAAATTTTGGGGGTTTTTCAAGATCTTGTCTTTCTTGTGATATATTATCATCTATTTCAAGGTATGTGTTCTATTTTCTTAATCTTGATGCTACATTGTAAGATATTAAGGTTTTTGTTCTTACCTAGTTTATACCCACTTGCTTGTTAATAATGTAGTATGTGAATAGTTTTGTGTGATAATAATGTGGTAGTAGAAGTGTTGTTGAGATGAAAATTGTGAGCTTTTGGTAATGTTATGATTGTAGAGGCGTCATGCCCAATTTTTGTCAAACCAAAGAAGAAGTGTATGTTCAATAACATCTACTACCATGACAACAAGCAAGTGTGGGGATGTTTTTGTCATGTTGGCTAATGTGTTTTGTTTGGTTTGTTTTTGCTTGTTTGTTTGTTTGTTTGTACATTGTATAGGAAAATGGCACGCACTGGTGAAGCCGCTGGATCAAGTTCATCCGCTGCCAAGGCTAAGGGAAAGCAACCTGCTCAGCAATACAAACGAAGGAAGTATGTTTCCCAAAATACTGAGTCCGATGTAGAGATGGAACAAGCACCGGAGGCGCCAAGGTTAGACCCGGCTGATAAGCCGGAATGGAAGACTGGCCCTCTGAACGCAAAACCAAGGATCTGGCAACCTACTTTATTTCATGATCAACTTAAAAAGTTGTCAGATCGGCCAGGGGCATTTATTTATGAAAGAGAGGTGAGCAGAAAAGACTTTGAACCATTCGGGGTTTTCGATAGATTTAAGGCGTTAGGTTGGGAAGCGGCACTCCACTGCTATGATCAAGAAGAGAGGAGGGTATATTTGGATGAGGTCGAGGAATGGATGGCAACATTAAGATGTCCTAGATATGATTCACCCTCCAAGATGAAGTTAGTCGGTGAAGTAAATGGGATAGAAGTGGAAATGTCTTATGAGACGTTGCGCAGGCTTGCAAAGTTTGATAGTCTACCTGCAAAAGAATATAAGAACCCGAGCATCGACGAGTTGTTAATTAGTCCAGACAAGCATCCACGTTGGATGGAAATGTTGGATGATTTATTTTTGCCGGGTACTTATCATGATACATTGTACCGAAGGAATTTGAAGATAGAGCCCAAACTTTTGTTGAACTTTATCATTCTGAATGTGTTACCAAGAAGGGCTGATAAGGAACAAGTGCGTTTTCCCGAGGTTCCTATCTTATATGCTTTGACGCACGGTGGTCCGAAATTTTCTCTTCGGTATTTGATCTTAAATCATGTTTGGATATGTAGAAATTCGGCGGAGAGGTCAATCATTCCTTATTGCCGAATAATTACTGGGTTGTTGAAGCAGCAGGGTGCGATAACTGAAGAAGATGAAGGAAGGAAAAGGAAGAAATTCAAACCTATTGATCTATCAACAATGGGGTCCGGTTGGGTTTATTCCGAGTCTGAGAGATATCATAAACTTAAGAGTGGGGGTCAAAAGTGGAAAATGCTAAAGAAAGATGCGAGGGCACTTTTGCCCGGTGAGGAGGATGAAGCTGAGAGTGGGGGTGAAGCGCCACCAAGTGATGATGAAGAGTACGAAGACAATCCGGCTGGAGGACATTTGGATATAGGCCAGGGGAGTTCGAGTGGGACCCATGGTGGAGGGTTTTATGACTTTACCGAGAGGGCGTATGTTGATGGTTGGGCCTTTGGGGGATCGATGCAGGAGGTAATTGAAAGTCAACGTCCCCCAACCTCGGTATTTGACACTTGGTCGGGTTCGGAACGAACACTATTTGATCATCAAACAATGATGAGCGCTAGCATGGAGCGAAGGATGCAACAAGGATTTGATCGTCAGGAATTATGGAACCGAGGACACGCTTATGCTCAGCAAGTGGAGATTAATCACAGATACATTGATGATCAGAATAGGAGAATGAATGATGATTGGCATGCGGGGAGACATGTAGTCGCAAATCCACAACCGGTGGATTACGGGTCCCTACCACCGTATGATGGAAGCATCTCCTATCCGACCCCACCAATCCACCATTCTCAATGGGTCAACCCACAGCAGCAACAACAACCCACAGATCAAGGAGGAAGCGGTGATGGAGCATTTGGCTTTGGCGAATGGAATGATTTGTTCACTTCGGTGTTCGGGCCGCCTCAGCCGCGCTACTACTAATCAGGTCGTGCTTCTTGTACATAGCTTTATATTTTGTTTGTTTATGTTTGTGTTTTTACCTTTGGTTTTCGGGTGGTTGGGTGGTGTATTGAATTGTTAATGATTTGTGATGATGAATTTGGGTTGTGAGAGTAGGTGGTGTGTTAAAAAAAAATATAAAAAAAAAATACCAAAAAGAAAGTTGTGGTTGAGTTGAAAAACAGTGGTATTGTGATGGAAATTTGCGATCATTCCTTTCCAAAACCATGCATTGGGACAATGCATCCCAAGTGTGGGGATGGGAGGAAATTTTTGGGAATTCTAAAAAATTTTTGAGGTCAAGTGCAATGTTGTAAAAATTGGAACACCTTGATTTAACCCCCATTAGACACACCGGCAACCCTTAATACCCGTTTCTTTTTCTTGGTGAGAGTTGAAGTCACATATGTAAATAAATAAATTCTTTCTTTTGTGAGAGTGGCAACGGGTGGGGGTGCACTAGAACTTGTGCTTGAATACAACTTGAATCCTTAATTGGGCATGGGTGTAGAAATGATAAGGGCATTAGGTAGCCTCATCACGTGAGTGCGAGTGTGGGTTTTTGGGGGGTTGGACCTCATACATTACATATATGAGCAAGGTAGCGAGAGGGGCGGGGGTTTGGACATTTAGTTGCCCATTTTTGAGCCTTAAAGCCTATTGTTTGATGACCCTTAAACTAGCTCCTAAATTTTACCCAACTTGACCGGTCTTTTTGTGTTTAGTTTATTCTTATATTAATAGTATTATTGAAGTGTTAAGTTTAGTATGTGTTAGTATGTTTATGTAGTTTGTTTAGCAAGAAAAATGAAAAAAAAAAAAAAACCAAAAAGAAAGGAAAAAAAATATGAAAAAAAAATATGAAAAAAAATGAGAAAAAGGAAAAGAAAAGAAAAAGCAAGTAAAGTTATGTTATGTGTTTGTATATAGTAGTGTTTCTTTGTTCGTGTGTTTGTTTTGTAATAAAAAGACCGGTAAAGTTTGCGCTACTTATATATATCCTATTCCCTACCTTCATACTTAGCCAAGTTACAACCGTTAAGTCCCTTTGATTTATACTCATGTTCATGTTAGGAGGATGATTGATTTAGGTACAAGCTTATGGTTGTGCAACCACCCGTTTGCCTTTTGTGTGTCTAGCTTATCTTTGCTAGAGCTTACTTGATACCGAGAGGAGAGATATAGTGAGGGGTGTGTTGATTGGGGTGTTGAGGATGGGTTAGTATGAGGATTGCACATTAAACTTGACTTTGAAATGATCGCTTATTCGTGAAAAGGATTTGTAATAGATTGCTTGGGACAAGCAATGGGTAAGTGTGGGGATGTGACGGGTGGTTCAACGAACACCCTTTAATAGTGTTAAAATGCTTATTTTATCCACATTTACTCGTGATAGTGCGTGGAATTGGGTGACTACGGTTGCTTTGGTTGTAGGTATAATAAGGAGCTAAAAATGACGAAATACGGGCTTTGGGAATGGACCGGAACGCATTGGAACGAGGTGGAATGGAAGAAAGAAAAAATGAAGATTTCTAAGGGTTCACCGTACCCTTACGGTCCAACCGTAGGGTTACGGTGGCTTTAGGCCACAAAATCCCACCGTAGGCCAGGCTCTAGTGACCGTCACCATTTTCAGCCCACCGTACCCTTACGGTGGGACCGTAGGGGTACGGTAGCCTCTGCAAACTTTTGTAACTCCTTATTTAAAGACCACTTAATGGTGTCTTATCATTACCACTTCCATGGTGAACGTTTCTCATCAGTTTTTTGGCGAATTTTGGCTGGAGTTCTTCATTGGAGACTTATCACAAACATTGGTTTTATGTTTTTGATTCTTATGAACATTACTATGGTTGTTTTGATGATTCACCAAGTCATGCTTGGCTAGAACTCTTGATGATCATCTTTGGTGAAGTTTTTCTTAAACTCTTTTATGTTTGTTCCTTTCATTTCTAGAACGATAATTTAGTATATGTTTGCTTGATTATTGTGGTGTTTGAACAATTGCTTGTAGTAGTTAATCAATTTCTCAATTTCTAGTCTTAATCGTACGTTCTTGGTGTTGCTAACAATCGGGATATTGCGGGAAGGATTTGGGTTGGATAATTGATTAATCGGTCATCGGGAAACAACCTCGCATTGCTATAATCCGAGTACTTTGTTCCCTTTTATCACAATAATTGTTTAAACACGAGTTATGTCTATGTAACTCTTTCTAGTGGAACTTTTGCATAAAGGTTTAAGGAAAATGGATCCAGGGATGGTCATTGCTTGTTAACTTGAAGAACAAAACCCATTTCAAATCAGTAATTTAGTTTTCTTTTTATTAAGTCTAAATCCAAAACAAACCAACAATCTTTGATCTTTAATTTTGTTAGTAGTTAAATATTAGTTAAATCGCAAAGTTATTAGTTTACACACATTCCACAAACTCTCTGTGTTCGATACCTTCTTGCCACTATTTATTAGTTGTAATTGGGAAATTTTATGTGTACCACGACAAGCACGTCAGTCATCATCTTCATTTCCATGTCCTCCCTTAATCTCCATTTTCCTGCTTCAAACCTGTAACACCCCAACCGATGGCGGAATCATCGAGGTGCCACGTAGTGACGATTGTTCAAAAGCACATGGTACTAAAATGTAAATATTGAAACAACTGAATTGAAATAAAGCACTAAATGTCTCTTGCTAAAGCATTAGATCAAACTAAGGGAAAAATCAAGTTTCATATGACAAACAATGATGTTTTTATAAAAGCTCTGTAGGATTAAATAAGTATTTTGATTTTCATGGAAGTCAAGGCCAAATGTTTCAATAAAATGTAAGGTAGAGTCGGAAACTTATACGATATAAATAAACGTAACCGAATTTGATAAATTTCCAATCTGTGTTCGTACACAATAGTATGCAAGGAAATTTCTAGATGGTGTATACCAATTAGTGCGACAAAATTGGGTACAAAATGATAATAGGATCAAGGAAATGAAAACACGAGTATTGGATTCTCGGGTCTTGGGAAGATTTCACCCATGGCTTAACCAGTGGGATTAACGTCATCCTGATCAGTTGTTTCGTTGGTATTGATATCGTATAAGTTTCCGACTCTACCTTACATTTTATTGAAACATTTGGCCTTGACTTCCATGAAAATCAAAATACTTATTTAATCCTACAGAGCTTTTATAAAAACATCATTGTTTGTCATATGAAACTTGATTTTTCCCTTAGTTTGATCTAATGCTTTAGCAAGAGACATTTAGTGCTTTATTTCAATTCAGTTATTTCAATATTTACATTTTAGTACCATGTGCTTTTGAACAATCGTCACTACGTGGCACCTCGATGATTCCGCCATCGGTTGGGGTGTTACAGATTGGTATCAGAGCCATGGTTATAGGGAATTAGGTTATTAGAAAAATAATCTAGTCTATAACCATAGGATTATAACCGGTATTTGCTTCTTTTACTTGCCATTCTCTATCTCCCTCCTACTTCTTATCCCTACTTTCATCCTTACAAGAAGGTTGCTCCCCACCATTGGATCTACTCTTAGACTAATAGAACAAAATCATCATGTTTAGCCTGAACCACCTTGAGATCTCGTCGAAGTTCTAGATTTTAATAACGAACACGTGCAATCTGGAAGGGTGAACGCCTGTATTCTGAGTCTTCTGTCTAGGCTGGCATTGCGCATATATCCCAATCAGACGAGGGACCCGGATGCCTACCTGGGAATTCTCGGGATGAGTGTTCACTTATAGGCTAAAGCATGTCTTCTTTGATCACCATTGGGTTCAATTCCTTTGAAAAGTCAACGTTCTTGTTGAGCTTTACAGCTAGACAAGGGCACTCCAAGCATTTTGTACAAGTTTTTCCAATAATACCCTCTCGTTTCATATACAATACTTTGCATATCATGATTGCTTACAAGATCATATCTTCACAATCATCAATACGTGACATCCCGATGTTTCCGCCATCGGTTGGGGTGTTACAAAACCTCATTGTTGTTCTTCATCATCTTCTCAGGTAAGATTCAATTTCTTCATCTTCATCTCCATTCTTAAGCGTAAACCTTGGATTTCATGTTTTCAACATGAATCAGATGCTTTGCGACTTGGGTTTCACCAAATAAAAGTTGCAAACTAGGAACGCCACTTTCATGTACCGAATCACGATCCGGAGCGAACCCGGAACACGTTCGTACCGCGATTCGGTACGGGCGACCCAGATCGAAGATCGTGGCACCTCTAGCGAACTATGTGACTATGCTTAAAATAGTGGTAAAATTACCTTTTTGTTCCAAAGAGTTGTATTTTAAGATAGTATAGATATAGATATAGAATATAGATAAACAAGGGAAATGTTCAAATAAATAGTCTCCAAAAAATAGGAAGTCGTAGGTAGGAAGGATATAAACGGACTTCAATTAACTCATTCTAGTAACATTGGAACCGTCTCATCGAACTCTACGATCTTAGATTTTAAGTTTTTCTTTTGAATTTCTAGCTTGTAGATTTTAGAACTTTTGTTATATTATTGTCTCCTTTTTTATATTTTCGTCCTTGTTTCTTTTTTTTCCGCAATTCATTGTGTCTTTTTTCCTTGGCATTGCGTTAAATTATTATATTTTGTGATCTATTGCATCTTCTGTATCTTTCTCACCTTCTTATTTATTTTTCCTTGGCATTGCGTTAAATTATTATATTTTGTAATCCATTGTGTCTTTTGTATCCTTCTCACCTTCTTATTTATTTTTCCTTGGCATTGCGTTAAATTATTATATTTTGTAATCCATTGTGTCTTCTGTATCCTTCTCACCGTCTTATTTATTTTTCCTTGACATTACGTTAAATTTGTATATTTTGTGATCCATTGTGTGTTCTGTATCTTTCTCACCTTCTTATTTATTTTTCCTTGGCTTTGCGTTAAGTTATTATATTTTGTTGTATCCTTACCCACCTTCTTATTTATTTTTCCTATGTTATTTCTCAATTGACACATTGTAGATCTAGTGCATTCAATTGTCATACAATATCAATCTAGGGATGACTAGGGCTGCAAACGAATACGAATAAGGTCTTGTTTGTGTTCGTGTTCGTTTGTTTAGGAAATCATGTGTTCACGAACAGTTCATGAACACTTGCCGAACGAGATTTTTTGTTCGTGTTCGTTCGTTAAGAAAACACCTGTGTTCGTGTTTGTTTGTGTTCGTTTGTTAATTTTGTTCACGAACGCAAACGAACACAAACGAACATTAATGAACAAAAACAAATGTTCATGAACACAAACGAAGACAAAGAAATGTTCATAAACAGAAACAAACACAAACGAACATATATTAACTTTGGAATAAGATATAATTCTTAAAACATCAACTAGATCCACCTAAAATATAACTAAATTATCCAAACATATTTACCTCACATATATTATTTATTTGTGCAAATAAAAGAAAATAAACAATTATAAACCATATTAAACTATCGAACATAAACGAACATGTTACCGAACGTTCACGAACATAAACGAACGAACGCAACCTCTATTCATGTTCGTTCATTTAACTAAACGAACAAATTTTTTTGTTCGTGTTCGTTTATTAAACGAACGAACACAAACGAACTTCCCGTCGAACGGTTCATGATCTGTTCGCTGAAGGTTCAGTTCGTTTGCGGTCCTTACAGATCTATTATATTATCCACCTCAATCAATGACAAATAACGTATCAAAACTAAAACAGCAGAGTAATCACAAAATAACCACACCAAATCGCTCAACAAAATCGACAACACACACAAAACACAACAAACAACCATACATCGATATTAATAATAAATAAAAAAAGATGGAAGTCTTTTATATTACCTTAACGCCGATCTGCAACTCCGTCACATCTTTGGACTTAGCCGAAACTGTTTAATAAATCAGAATACATCAAATAATTAAATTACTTACACAAACTATATGTATTTAAGTAACATGAATGAGAAGTAATATGAATTAATGAGTTAATTTGAATATACGCACCAATTGTAGCTAAAATGAGTAGGATTAATATCGAGCTTCCTTTCAAGGCAGAGTTTAGACGTAAATTCGACATTTTGTTCATGAGAGTGAACATTCAAGTGAAAGGAGTTTGACTCAGTGTTGTGTATAAATGTCTTGTTGCCACATCATTGAAACTTGGTGACGAGTTATTGTCCAATTATGTGTAGCCACGTCAGAAACAGTAGCATATATTGCGGATGCAACCTGGACTTTTATATGCATGTACGTGTATATTCACTAGAGTTAATGATCAACATCGTCCGGTTTGTCAGTTTTGTTACATCAGTCCAAAATTAAAAAAAATTATATCTAGGTTCTTCTGTTTTATATTTTGTTGTCAAATTCGTTTCTGACACTAAACTCGGTTAACTATTGTCGTTAACTATGGGGTATTTTTGTCTTTTTTGGTTCCCCCCCCCCCCCCCCCTTTAAAACCTAATTTAAATAGAGGTATTCATATCCTCAGAAGACAAAAATACCCATATGTAAAAAGGGGACAGCTAAAAAGAAAAAAAATACCCTCAGAGTTAACGATAATAGTTAACTGGGTTTAGTGTCAGGGACAAATTTGGCAACAAAATGTAAAACAGAAGGGCCCAGATGTAAAAGTTTTGATTTTGGACTGATGTAGCAAAACTGCCAAACCTCATGGACGATTTTGGCCATTAACTCTATTTAAACTATTCATCGCATTTTTAAACATGTGGAATTGTGGATTAAATAGTTTTTTCTTATTCGCACGTTACGGATGCGCAGTACGTGACATGATAAATTATAGACTACAATTAACTTGACTCTCTTCTTAACTAAATTTAAGTTGAAACGTAAAGTAATACGAATACCGTTGAATGGAAATATATTAAATTGCATCCAACTTGTTTCCAAACAAAATAACCTAGATAAAATTAAACATGTGTAGTGACATTGTACACAGGGTGATAAACTGATAAAGTATAGACTACAATTGATCCAACCCGGCTCGCTGCCGAACTAAACTAATGTCGAAACATATAGTAACTCAAATTTATACCATTCAACAAAAATGTACTGCATTTGATCCTATTTGTTTCCTAACAAAATTCACGTCAAAACGTATCTTAAAATGTAGCTTAACTCAAAACGTACAAAAAAAAACATTTTATAATTGACCCGACTCGTTTCCAAAAAAATCAAAAATGTAGACAAACTCGAATTTATACTGAACATAGCCCAACTCAAAACGTACATAAAAAAACATTTTAAACAAAAATTATGTTAAATGAATGAGTTGCATATCAAAAGTTTGAGTAATATTAAACAAAAGTTAGAAAGCATGGTGACCTTTTTGTGAAGTTAGAAAGTAAAGGGGGTCATATTTGTCAACTCAAAAACATAATTTTTGTCACGTGAATTTTGTCAAGTTAAAGAACTTGAGGGTGTGTTTTGACACATCAAAGGAGTCATGGTCGCATCACCGTATATATAAATATATATATATATCAAAAATCAAATGATGATAAGAGGAAAAAATATTTTTAATGTTTGGCATCGTTGTTTGTTTAGCATTTATAAAATGTCTTTCGGTGATGATCTCCTTGTCTATTTGTACTACGAGTAGATGCATTGCTTGCGTTGAAACACATTAGCAAATCTGCAAGCTGCAATTTTGACTAAATCGAAAACAATCCAACAAATCAAAGAGCCTCTTCATAATCAGATAAGGCATTGTCAAAATGCTATAAATAATTTAGGGTGTTTTGTTTATTAGGTAATAAGCGATTTTTGATATATTCGTCTTTTTATACGCTTAAGTGTTTTGTTGGCGATTTATTTTCATGTATGAAACATTGTCTGCTTTCATGGTGGAGTGACTACATTTTATTTCACATATAACATAAATATTATGAACAATGCAGTAAACAATAAAAAAAATGTTCATAATGTGAAAGTGTCGTGTCAAGAAATCAATAGATAAAAAATACTGAAAATTTATTAAATCAAACAAAAAAAAACGTTTACAACCCAAAATAAATTACAATAGGTAATAATAAGCTGGAACGAGTAATAAAATTGAACCAATAGAACAATAGTTATTTTCAACATGCCGTTTATAAACAATCAATACAATATATTTTTTTTCTTTTCGCTTAATAATGTTGTTAACCATATATCGTAAATTTTATTGTGAAAACACCATGAAATTTATATATCTTTTAGTTATCTTTTACAATACTAGTAGGAATGCCCGCGCGTTGCGGCGAATGCATCTGTTTTGCCCTCGCGCATCGTGTTTGTTGGTTATTCGTTATGATGAAGTAGAAAACAACGATGTATAAACTATATGTTATTAAAAACTGAAACTCATAAGTGTACCTTCTGAATATTTTAAATGGGTACATCACAATAGGTTGTACTATTCCTTGCAACACCCTTAGATTGGCCCACGTCCTTCGGTGGGACCCTTTTATGTATTTCGAAGGCAGATAAGTATGCCATCATAGAGCGGTGCTTAGCGTAGTGAAGTGGCGTTGTATCTCTTAATGACCATAAGATTGTAGTGGAAGTGATGTAATTACTAAAATGCAGTTTGTAGTGTGCAACATATTTCTATTATTTTAGGGCACCCGCGAGATGCAGCGGAGTCAATGATTTGTATAGATACTATCGTTTTATGTTAGTTTGACAAACGACGTAACAAATATATTGGACCAAACAAATTAGTAATCAATATAGTTAAAACTACCAAATCGACTGATAAGAACTTGTTTTCTTTTGGATATGTAAACAAGTGGTGACTTCGTGAGATCAGAAACTTAAATTCTATTCCTAAAAGCTTATAGTAGCAGAGAAAACAAAACACCATCGAGGATGATGATGACGTTGCTCATAAAGTATCTCTACCATATTTGCTTGTATAAACGTTAAGCCTACATATATAGCTCACTTTAATTGGTTGAAACGTGTCATGGGTTGGGTGTATTGACAAACTTCAAGCCTACATATTCATTTGTGTGTAGAAGTGTCACATCATACCATCCTGCAACCACATAAATTTAAAAAGAAGATATAAATGCATAATATATGGTGTAATTTATTTACTATAAACATTGAAAGATGTGTAAGTTATGTATGTGAAGAGTCACCACATTATTTATATACTAAATACATGACCATTATTTATAATACTAATAACATTGATACAAACATAATAAATACATGGAGGTTATGAATGTAAAGAGTCACCACATTATTGTTAATTTTCTCATCAATTTTATAATTATTTTTAAATTAATTTCTTCAACAATTTAATATTTAGGTAGAAAGACAATTTTACCCCCTGAATGACTTCAATAACCATTGTACTATAAGCAATAAATGTTGTATTTACTTAAATTTTGCGGGTATCCTTCACTGATGTTTTATAATATAGTATAAAAGATAAAGATTCGGGTTGATTCATTAGCGTGAGCGTGAATTTATGGCTTTTCGATTCTTATTTCTTAACACAAATAACTTAAGTAATTAACACATAGTTAAGTTTTTGTTTTCTCTTTATGCTAGTGTTTAATTTATTTTATGAATTAGAATTAGAATTAGAATTAGAATTTAAACAATATACAATTGCCGAAAGACAAATAATATTGTGAACCACACTTCATACAACGTGTAACAAGAACATTAAATAGACTAACAAATACCTTAAAAGTCTTAGAACAAATACATGTTACGTAATAAAGTTATATTTGAGCATGCATATATAGATTTATAGAGTTAACTATTTCGTAGCGTTCAAGGAGACCATGTTAATTGAAATTGAGGAATGTCTCCATACCTCTCCATCATCCGTCCTTCATGTCCATGTGTTCCCTGCAACATCAGTTTTCATCCCATGCAATAAGTGGAAGTAATATTTATACTATATTAGAAATGTCACACCCCAACCGATGGCGGAAACATCGAGGTGAGACTTGTGATAGATTGTTCAAAGACTTCATGACACTAGAATTCGTGACAATATGATTTAAAGATAAAATTTCATTCATAGCATAATTATCGTCTAAAAAGATAACAAAATACAAATTGTTTTCATGAAAAGAGAAATACGACATCAAAGTATAGAACTTAAACTAGCGTGAGTTTCTAGTCCAATCCTAAGTAGATTTCTTGAATATCTTGCATCAAACATTTCCTGCAACATGCATAAAATATCCGTCAACACATAAAGCATTGGTGAGCATACTAGTTTGAGTCTAAGTACATAGTATAGAAAAGTCTACTCGAATCATCATGTTATAGGCATATGCACGTAGAACCATACAAACGGCAACAACACTCGATAACACAAAAGACTTCATCTTATCATGACCCATAAAGGGGGCGGCGTGTCAACCTATAGCGATATACATGTAAGGTGGGTTGTTAACTAATCGTACATTTGTATGTAAGACTTTGAATTCTAGCATGGCATAGCATAATAGCATTTAGATTGAGCATAATAGTTTAAGAGTATGAAATCGTTTAAGTTTTGATAGTGATACATGTTGAGCCCCAAAGAATAAAGAATAAAAAGGGGACAAGTATGAACTCACCTTTGGGTGTGTTTAGTAAGGCTCCAAAGGATGAGTCTTGGGGGATTAGTTCCTTAGCCTTGGTTAACTAGAATAAAAAAAAATAAAGGGTCTTAGATTCGAGTTTAGGTTATAGATTCAAGAGAGTCAAGCAAGCCTTTTAGGCGAACCAAAACACAAACCACCATGAAGGTGATTCGGATGGTCATAAGAGTCAAGCAAGCCTTTTAGGCGAACCAAAACACAAACCACCATGAAGGTGATTCGGATGGTCATAAGAGTCAAGCATTGGTAAGGTAGGGATGTATCCACAAACCTTTCCGAGTTAATAAATTAGTAGAGTTTATATAATTTAGTATTTATATAATATAACTTAGAAAGTAGGGTATGGTGACTTAGTTTGGATGAGCCTTGGCCTTCCTTTTGTCAACCATGAACCATAACACAAGTCCCTCCATCATTGAGTTGTTGGTGAACTTGGTTGGTATTATTAACAACTTAGTGCATAAAAGATAATAGAAGATGACCACATTTGAGGCCTCAAATTGGTGCCCTACTCATGTTTATTTGCCATGGCAAATAGGAGAGAGGTCCTAGAGGTTTCCTCAAAGGGTTTGAAGAAGAGGAGAGTGAAGAAAGTAGAAGAGAGGTTGAAGGTGAAGTGAGAAACTCACTTATTCTTGAGAGAATTCTTGAGAGATTAGAGAGGATTTAGAAATGAGCAAGTGTTAGAATGGGTAGGAGTGGTGTATTTATAGTTGGAGTGAAGGGGTTGGGTATTTAATGAATTAATTAGGGTGGTTAGAAGTTAATTAGTGGTAAATATATATTTAAAAGAAAAAAAAAAAAAAAAAAATAAATATAAATGACAAAAAAAAAAATGGACGGCATTTTTTTTTTCTAACATAACATTTCATGTTATGTTTTGTTTTTTTTTTTGTATGATTATTATATATATATATATATATGTTTTATTAATAATAAGTATATATTAAGATCTTAACTAAATAAGTTTCTTGTTATAAAGCCTAAATTGAATTATAACGACGACCCGTCAAGAATTGGTAGGAGTAACCTAAACGAAACGAATAAAGGCGAACTTAGAATTTGTTAAATATAGAATTTATAATACAAGAAAATTAAGGATCACGCGACGTTATATAAAGTTTGCGTCGCGTAGAATTTATAGAATAAATAAAATAGATTAAGATTAGATGCAATTGATAAAATACTTTTCCATTGATCATAAGCTCGGGATTACAAGGGTACAAAATGGAAAGATACAAGAATACAAGAACTAGAATAGAAAATACGAAAAGTACAAATGTTACAGTCTCCCCTACTTTAGGAAATTTCGTCTCGAAATTTATTCAAGTGGCTTGACTGAAAAGATGTGGGTACTTTTTCTTCATTTGCTCTTCATGTTCCCAAGTGAATTCGGGTCCATTCTTCGATTCCCAACGAACTTTGACTAGTGGGATACGTTTTCGTTTGAGTTGTTTGACTTCACGATCCGTTATTTCCACTGGTTTTTCGACGAAATGCATAGACTCATCAATTCGTACGTCATCAAGAGGAATGTGTATGTTCCCTTCGGCTAAGCACTTCTTCAAATTTGAAACATGAAAGGTGGGATGGACATTGTTGAGTTCTTGGGGTAACTCGAGCTTGTAAGCCACTTTCCCAATTCGTTCAATGATTTTGAATGGTCCAACATACCGTGGAGCCAACTTTCCTTTCTTTCCAAATCTGACTACCCCTTTCCAAGGAGACACCTTAAGGAGTACTTGATCACCAACATTGAATTCAAGGGGTTTTCGCCGCTTGTCAGCATAGCTTTTCTGACGGCTTCGAGCAGCTAAGAGATTATCACGAATCTGAATGATTTTGTTGGTCGTTTCTTGGATGATTTCGGGACCAGTGATTTGTGCTTCACCAATCTCGTGCCAACATATAGGAGAACGACACCTTCGGCCATAAAGAGCTTCGAAAGGAGCCATTTGGATGCTGGTATGATAACTATTATTGTAAGAGAACTCGACCAATGGTAGATGAGCATCCCAGTTTCCACCAAAGTCGATTACACAAGATCGGAGCATGTCCTCAAGAGTTTGGATCGTACGTTCAGTTTGTCCATCAGATTGAGGATGAAAAGCTGTACTAAGATTAAGCTGAGTTCCCATGGCAGCCTGAAATGTTTCCCAAAGACGGGAGGTGAATCGACCATCACGATCTGAGATGATGTCAAGAGGAATACCATGACGACAAATGATTTCCTTGGTGTAGATATGGGCTAGCTTCTCAACTTTGTAATCTTCATGAATGGGAAGAAAGTGAGCTGACTTGGTTAAACGATCAATGATTACCCAAATGCTATCATGACCGGATGATGTTCGAGGGAGCTTGGTAATAAAATCCATAGCAATACTTTCCCATTTCCACATGGGGACTTCGGGCTGTTCAAGTAAACCCGACGGTCGTTGGTGCTCGGCTTTTACTTTGGAGCAAGTGAGGCATTTGGACACAAAGAGAGCAATGTCCTTTTTCATACCGGGCCACCAATAATTGCGACGGAGATCTTGATACATTTATCCGCACCGGGATGAATGGAGTATCGAGATTTATGCGCTTCATTCATTATAAGAGCACGAAGATCATCACGATTGGGAACCCAAATACGATCAAGATAATAAAGAATTCCATTTGCCTTGGACTCCAAGTGTAACTCGGCACCACAAGACATTTCTTCGTATAGAGTATTTTCATTGACCGATGTATGTTGAGCGTCTCGAATACGATTAAATAGATCATTTTGAAATTGAGAGCTACGAAGACGGTCGATTTCTCGGATGTTGCATAGAACTGCATGACTTTTTCGACTAAGAGCATCGGCTACTACATTCGCTTTACCAGGATGATAGCGAATTTCGCAGTCGTAGTCGTTTAACAATTCGACCCATCGTCGTTGTCGTATGTTAAGATCTTTTTGATTAAAAATGTGTTGCAGGCTTTTGTGGTCGGTAAAAACAACACATTTCGTACCATAGAGGTAATGTCTCCAGATTTTTAAGGCAAAAACTACGGCACCAAGTTCAAGATCGTGAGTGGTGTAGTTCTTCTCGTGGATTTTGAGTTGCCTTGATGCATAGGCGATGACTTTGCCTCGTTGCATAAGAACGCAACCAAGACCTTGATTCGATGCATCACAATAAACCACGAAATCATCATTCCCCTCGGGAAGAGCTAGAATAGGAGCATCACAAAGCATAGACTTGAGGGTTTCAAAGGCTTCTTCTTGCTTAGGACCCCAAATGAAAGGTTGGGATTTTTGAGTCAAAGCGGTGAGTGGTGTAGCAATTTTGGAAAAGTTGGAGATGAACCGACGGTAGTAACCCGCCAATCCTAGAAAGGAACGAACTTCGGTAGGAGATTTTGGTGCAATCCAATTTTTAACGGCTTCAATTTTGGCAGGATCAACATGAATACCCCTATCGTTTACAATATGCCCAAGGAATTGAACTTCTTTTAACCAAAATTCACATTTAGAGAACTTGGCATAAAGTCGTTCGGCACGTAGGAGTTCTAGAATCAAACGGAGATGTCGTTTATGGTCGTCTTCGGATTTGGAATAGATCAAGATGTCATCAATGAAGACAATCACAAAACGATCCAAATAAGGTTTACACACTCGATTCATTAGATCCATGAATACTGCGGGTGCATTGGTTAAACCGAAAGGCATCACCATGAACTCGTAGTGACCATATCTTGTGCGAAAGGCAGTTTTTGGAATATCTTCTTCGTGGATTTGAAGTTGATGGTATCCAGAACGAAGATCGATTTTTGAGAAACAAGTAGCTCCTTGGAGCTGGTCAAAGAGATCATCAATGCGTGGGAGAGGGTATCGGTTTTTGATAGTAAGCTTGTTAAGCTCACGATAATCGATGCACATACGGAAAGATCCGTCTTTCTTTTTAACAAACAAAACGGGAGCACCCCAGGGAGAAGTACTCGGGCGTATGAAGCCTTTTTCGAGCAATTCTTGGAGTTGACTAGCAAGTTCTTGCATTTCGGAAGGTGCAAGACGATAAGGAGCTTTTGCAACAGGTGTAGCACCGGGTATGAGGTCAATGCGAAGTTCAACAGAACGAGCAGGAGGAAGACCTGGTAGATCTTCGGGAAAGACCTCGGGAAAGTCACAAACGACGGGTATGTCTTCTATGCCTTTTCCCTTGTCTTTGGTTGTTACCACATGAGCCAAAAATGCAACATATTCCTTACGGAGATATTTTCGAGCTTTGGTACAAGACATGAGTTTGAGTCCTTTGGAGGCTTTCTCACCATAGATTTGTAAAGTGTCACCGCTAGGAAGCGGTATACGGATAAATTTTTCGAAGCAAACAACTTCGGCATGATGTTTTGCAAGCCAATCCATGCCTACTATGATGTCAAAACTTCCCAATTGCATAGGATTTAGATCTATGGAGAAATCATGGTCATTAAGATTCAAGGTGCAGTTTTTGATAATGAAATCAATAGAGATGGGTTCACCATTTGCGACTTCAACGGTGAAAGGTTCCGATAATTTAGATCGTGCACAAGCAAGTAAGGGTTCAAATTCTAGAGACACAAAACTCTTATCCGCACCAGTATCAAAGAGTATAGAAGCGTAAGATCCATTAACAAGGAACGTACCGTTCACAACATCATTTTCAGTTTGAGCTTGGGCCGCATTGAGGTTGAAAGCGCGACCCCTTGGTGGTTGATTTTGAGCCAGAGCTTGAACTTGAGCTTGGTTGTTGCGGGTACATTGAGGAGCAAAATGGCTAGGATCACCACACTTAAAACATGCACGACCATTGCCAATGGCTAGAGGAGGTTGGTTAGCGACTCGGGGTTGGTTGGCAACTTGAGGTTGGTTGTTTTGGGTTCTAGGGGCAACCTTGCAGTTTTGGACAAAGTGTCCATAGTGGTTACAATTGGTGCATAGACGACAAGCTACATTAGTTGGGTGGTGAAAAGGGCATATGGCACATTTTGGGTGTACTCCAGTATAAGGTTTCTTGGCAGGCACTTGGTTAAGAGGGGTTGGAGCTTGAGCTTCGGTGGATGGAATGGTAACGGCATAGTTTTGGGTTCGGGACTTGCGTTTGCGGTTATTGCTATGGGTTGATGGGGTTTTGGCTTCTTTGGTTTGTCGGTGGGAATGGTGGTGGTTTGATTGACGGTTTTTGTGGTGTTTGGGATAGTTAAGGTTCCATCTTTCACTTGGTTATCTGAGATTTTGGAAGCTAAACGAATGGCTTTTTCTAGGGTGGTGGGTTCGGCTCCTTCAACGATATCACGAACACTCGTTGGGAGGCCTTTGAGATACTTAGCTATGATTCTCTTAGTGGTGTTGAATTGGTGAGGTACAAGGACAAGGAGTTGCTTGAAACGATTGGTATAGGTTGGGTTATCACCACTGTTTTGCTTGAGTTTCCAAAACTCATCTTCGAGTCGCTCAATCTCTTGCGAGGGGCAGAACTCCTCAATCATGAGTTGCTTGAGTTCCTCCCATGGTAGAGCTAAAGCGGCTTCGTTCCCACGGGTGGCTCTCTCGCTTTTCCACCACTCGAGTGCCCTTGATTTGAAGACACTAGTGGCATGACGAGTGCGGAGATCCTCGGGGCATTCGCTATTGATGAAAACTAGCTCGATGTGGTCGAACCATTCGAGCATAGCGGTAGCACCATCGTTTCCCGTAAAAGAGTCGGGTCGATGTAGGTTAAATTGCTTAAAGGTGAAGGAGGTAGCTTTGGAGGATTCGGCTCTTGAGTCAACTGAACCGTGAGGGCTTACGGAGGCTTGGATTTTGCTAACCACATCGGGTATGACCTTGGCCATTTGCTTGGCCATGAAAGATAGCATTTTCTTGTTGGTGCTTTGCTTAGAGTTCTTGCTTGACATACGGTTTGACATGGAAGACATCTATAGAATAAACAAAAGGATTATGAGCTTTGATCAATGGTTTATTTGTATAAAGATTGCATTTTTCTTTGTTTTTAGATGTGAATTAAGCATACAATGCACATAGTGTCAAATAGTTCAAGTAGCATGTAGTTTCACATTGTTTTACAAAGCATAACACATAAGTATAAGCAAGTATAGTGCATTTAGACAATATAAAGGAGCTTTGATTAGTGTTGGTTTGCGATTATTAGTTTTGTTTGGAGATTGCTATGCGAGTCTTGAGAGCCTTTGCGAGTAGTGAAAATTAAATCGAATATATGTAGTGAAAACATAGCATGAAAACATCATTGAAAATAATATTAACATAAAATGAGGGGCTTGTTTTAAGCAAGCCATTGGAGTGTTCCGGAACGGAACTAAGACTAACCAAAGTGGTTCGAATTTACCTTTGAGTTTGAAAACATGCTTTGGCCTAATAGGTGGAAATACTCTCGCCGACTTGCGGTTAACGGTATTCACCCTTCCAGTTACTACATGTTTCTTGTCATTAGTAAATTTGAGACTTTGGCGAGATTTTAAAAAAAAAAATATCAAGGATTGAAACTAGTCGCTAAGTTGTGGATTTCACTCCTATCTTAGCGAGGTCGTTTCTTTGAGTGTGGTTTGTACACTTTGTCCAATGTGGTAAGAAAATTAATTCTAACCTTCGATTGGTAAGTGTCCACTAGAACGAGAATTGTGAAATTTCCACCAAGGTGAGGATATCACTCCTATCTTGGAGTAGTTTCAAAAACACAAAGGATTTACGCGGATTGAAAGTTATCACCAAAGTGAGGGTTTCACGCCTATTTTGGTGATTTTCTTTCGTTTGTGGTATACGAGTGTCTTCGAGTGTAGAATAATCCACCAACTAGGAAGGTAAGTTTTAAAGACCAAAAGAATGGAGTAGAAGCAAGATAGGGAGAACAAGTATTTTAAGCATGATAAAAGGAATGGTCAAAAAGGTACTTAACTATAGTCTAGGTCAAACATGGCAATTATTCCTAATTCCCTATAGTCATGGCTCTGATACCAATCTGTCACACCCCAACCGATGGCGGAAACATCGAGGTGAGACTTGTGATAGATTGTTCAAAGACTTCATGACACTAGAATTCGTGACAATATGATTTAAAGATAAAATTTCATTCATAGCATAATTATCGTCTAAAAAGATAACAAAATACAAATTGTTTTCATGAAAAGAGAAATACGACATCAAAGTATAGAACTTAAACTAGCGTGAGTTTCTAGTCCAATCCTAAGTAGATTTCTTGAATATCTTGCATCAAACATTTCCTGCAACATGCATAAAATATCCGTCAACACATAAAACATTGGTGAGCATACTAGTTTGAGTCTAAGTACATAGTATAGAAAAGTCTACTCGAATCATCATGTTATAGGCATATGCACGTAGAACCATACAAACGGCAACAACACTCGATAACACAAAAGACTTCATCTTATCATGACCCATAAAGGGGGCGGCGTGTCAACCTATAGCGCTATACATGTAAGGTGGGTTGTTAACTAATCGTACATTTGTATGTAAGACTTTGAATTCTAGCATGGCATAGCATAATAGCATTTAGATTGAGCATAATAGTTTAAGAGTATGAAATCGTTTAAGTTTTGATAGTGATACATGTTGAGCCCCAAAGAATAAAGAATAAAAAGGGGACAAGTATGAACTCACCTTTGGGTGTGTTTAGTAAGGCTCCAAAGGATGAGTCTTGGGGGATTAGTTCCTTAGCCTTGGTTAACTAGAATAAAAAAAAATAAAGGGTCTTAGATTCGAGTTTAGGTTATAGATTCAAGAGAGTCAAGCAAGCCTTTTAGGCGAACCAAAACACAAACCACCATGAAGGTGATTCGGATGGTCATAAGAGTCAAGCAAGCCTTTTAGGCGAACCAAAACACAAACCACCATGAAGGTGATTCGGATGGTCATAAGAGTCAAGCATTGGTAAGGTAGGGATGTATCCACAAACCTTTCCGAGTTAATAAATTAGTAGAGTTTATATAATTTAGTATTTATATAATATAACTTAGAAAGTAGGGTATGGTGACTTAGTTTGGATGAGCCTTGGCCTTCCTTTTGTCAACCATGAACCATAACACAAGTCCCTCCATCATTGAGTTGTTGGTGAACTTGGTTGGTATTATTAACAACTTAGTGCATAAAAGATAATAGAAGATGACCACATTTGAGGCCTCAAATTGGTGCCCTACTCATGTTTATTTGCCATGGCAAATAGGAGAGAGGTCCTAGAGGTTTCCTCAAAGGGTTTGAAGAAGAGGAGAGTGAAGAAAGTAGAAGAGAGGTTGAAGGTGAAGTGAGAAACTCACTTATTCTTGAGAGAATTCTTGAGAGATTGGAGAGGATTTAGAAATGAGCAAGTGTTAGGATGGGTAGGAGTGGTGTATTTATAGTTGGAGTGAAGGGGTTGGGTATTTAATGAATTAATTAGGGTGGTTAGAAGTTAATTAGTGGTAAATATATATTTAAAAGAAAAAAAGAAAAAAAATAAATAAATAAATGACAAAAAAAAAATGGACGGCATTTTTTTTTTCTAACATAACATTTCATGTTATGTTTTGTTTTTTTTTTGTATGATTATTATATATATATATATATGTTTTATTAATAATAAGTATATATTAAGATCTTAACTAAATAAGTTTCTTGTTATAAAGCCTAAATTGAATTATAACGACGACCCGTCAAGAATTGGTAGGAGTAACCTAAACGAAACGAATAAAGGCGAACTTAGAATTTGTTAAATATAGAATTTATAATACAAGAAAATTAAGGATCACGCGACGTTATATAAAGTTTGCGTCGCGTAGAATTTATAGAATAAATAAAATAGATTAAGATTAGATGCAATTGATAAAATACTTTTCCATTGATCATAAGCTCGGGATTACAAGGGTACAAAATGGAAAGATACAAGAATACAAGAACTAGAATAGAAAATACGAAAAGTACAAATGTTACAAGAAACGTATTAGCAAATCTAGCATGTTATATTTATAATTTTGTCCGTTTTATTTAGTTAACAATATTTATGATTCAAGATACACAACTTCTTAACAAGGATAGTTAGGAAAGCCATCAGTCACCTTCATAGGGGCCATATCATTCAATTCAGTAGAGTTGAGGTCAATATGTCATAGAACATGCTGGTTTATGAAAGCTTCATGGAGAGAAACTAAAAATGCACAAGAAGAGAAAAAATTGTACTAATTAATTTTGAAAAATATTTTCTCATCAATAATTCTGAATATTGTTTGTTTATTGTTTTAATTGTAAGTTGCACAATTAAATTACCTCAATTTGATTATGCAACGATCCAACATAGTTGATTATTACATCAAACATCACTGGCATTCCCATTGTCTATAGCAAATAACTAAATTTAAAAGGAGCAAAAACAATGATATATTATGAAGATAATTTTTTGTAATTGCCAAAAAACATATGAACAAGTAGAAAAAAATGTATATATGTATATAAAGATTAACTCATATCTTTATACCTTGTAGCATCCGGGAACCATATCTTGCAAACGTCTCAACTTCTCATTGACTTTTTTTTCTCTTCTCATCTAATGAAGACATAATTTTTTTGGACAAAACAATGTGTCAAATCATGAAATTAGCTCTAAGATTTTGTTTGGAATTATGAAAAGACTATTAGCATTCAAGAAATTGATTATAATGAAGTATATATAATAATATAGATGAGGGGTTGAAAGGTCTCACATTTAAGATGTATCAAAGGTTAGGTTGTATTTTGTGTTATAAAATTTAGACATAAGGCATAATTGGGATAAGATTTTAGGATGTGAGGTGTTGGATTATGTTAAATTTACTAATCTACCTTCCTAAGTGTCTTAATTGTCACAACTATGCTAATAATACCCTTAATTTTTTTGCTTAAATATGTTGTACATGTTGCTTGTTAAGTTGTACAGAAATACAAATTACCATATTGTACATCACTCCTCTTAATAAGATAATATAGATATTGAATCAAGCTTGTTAATGTATATAGTCAAAGGAATGCTATAAACACTAACAAAATAAAAAACTCACCAAAACCCAAAAATGCAACTAAAGCTAAATTATAATTAATGGAGTTTTCAAGGATTATAACTACTACAACACACTACACAGACTTATGTCACGACCCGCCAAAATTCAGCAATAAATTTTCAGCTTCTAGACCTTTCCGGGGCCATCTAGTCGCGTCTAGAGCTGCTTGGAAGACTCCGGAACAGCCCACAACGTTCCAGCAATCTTGGGGCATCTATAAGCATCATATACCAGCCAAGAAGGGTCTAGAAAACGCCGGAAAGGGCTACACAAAACAGCCCTAAAGTGCAGCCAAGAAGCTTCTAGAACCTTCAAGATAACACTCAAAATGCCATGATCTTACTAGAATGTATCTAGTAGACTTTGTATAGATAAATGTAGAACACTCTAGAATAAGACCAATGTAGTATAAATAGGGCACTTGGGGTCTCATTTGAGACATCCATCACAACTTGTAATCCATAACCACTTGTAACACTTTCTAGTGAAATACAAAGCCTTTTACTTGTAAAACTTGTGATCAAGTCTTACAAGCTTCTAACTTGCGACCCAACACCACTTTCAAAGACTTTCATTACTAAAACCAACGACTTTAAGTCGGCAAGGCTTACTTAGACGGTGATCTAAGGCTGCACGCGAGAAAAGAGAGTTTCTCCGTGACAAGTGGTATCAGAGCAATAACGATTCTCCTGGGATATGGCAGAACCAGGCAAGATTCCAAACACTCCAGGTGGAGACGATGTTCGTGGACGAGAAGAGACTCGAAAAGGAGGCAGAAAGAGTCGAGATGTATCCAAGGATTGGGTTGCAAGCACCGACAAACGAGTCGAGGATGTTGAAACAAGAATTGCTGAATTCAAAACACAAGTTGAAGAATTCAAAGCTGAATTCGACATATTCAAAACAAATACTAACGAGTCGCTACAACAAGTGGAACCACTAGGCAGCGAACTCGGCGAGCTAAGGGATGATGTTAAACTCGCTATAACCGTCATGCAAAGCGAGCTAAAAGAAATGTTTATGAAGGAGCTTGAACACGTTCAAAACAACATTGAAAGAAAGTTTGCTGAAAAGTTTAAAGAATTACAAACAGAACTTAGTGTTTGTAAACAAGCCTTGGCAAATAGAGGCGACACTACCATCTCTTCGAAGACCGAAGTGCCAAAACCTTCACCTTTCGTCGGGAAACGAGAGGCGCGAGCTGTTGATGATTTCATATGGGAAATAGAACAATACTTTGAAGCCGTCGACATCATGGAGGACAACAAGAAACTCAAGACGGTGACAATGTACCTGAAGGAGAACGCAGCCTTGTGGTGGCGAAGAAAACACATGGAAATTGAAAAAGGTATGTGTGATATCAAAACTTGGGCTGATTTTGTAAAAGAAATTAAGAAACAATTTTATCCGGAGAATGCCGAACATGATGCCAAGATTCGGCTTCGCAATCTAAGGCAAAAGGGTAGCATAAAAGATTATATCAATGATTTCACTACCCTTGTGCTTGAGATTCCGGACTTATCGCCCAAGGACTCCCTTATATACTTCATCGACGGGTTGCAACAATGGGCAAAAACCGAACTTGAACGAAGAAATGTTCAAGACTTGTCATCGGCTATCGCCGCTGCTGAAAACTTAAACGATCGAAACGAGAACCGATGGCAAAAATCACCAGCTACCCCTGAGACTAGTGATGGAAAAGGTGGGGAGCAAAACCCGTCAATCAAAATCAATACCGGAAGAATGATAACCGGGCAATAACCTTATATGACAAAAACAAAGCTGTAAACAAAGGATGTTTCCTTTGCGACGGGCCACATAATGCCCGAGATTGCCCAAAGAAGGCCAAGTTAACGGCCCTAATAAGGACCGGCGATGATGACGAACCTGAAGAAACTGAAGAGGTTCGGCTAGGAGCGATACAGCTCCAAGTTCTTAATGCTTTAACAGCACAAGAAGGAAAACCCTTGGCAATGACAAACCAAACCAAGCCGACTTCGATTGTGGACAACAATAAATCACAAGGGCTTCGCTTCGTCAACGTAGAAATAAAAGGGCATGTCGTGAAGGCGCTAACCGATACCGGGGCTAGCCACAACTTTATGTCACCAGACACGGCTAGAAGACTCGGCTTAAGAATCACCACACAGGAAGGGTGGATCAAAGCCGCTAATGGAGAGCCCAAATCAATAGAAGGAATCGCATGGGGCGTAAAGGCTAAGATCGGCACCTGGACTGGCAAGCTACACTTCTCGATTGTACCAATAGACGATTATGATATCGTGCTCGGGATGGATTTCTTCCGTAAAGAGAGAGCCATTCCAGTGACTTTCATTAACACACTATACATCATCAAGGAAGACAAAGTGCACACGGCAACCTTGGAGCCGGACACAAGGAAACGAGGCAAGACATTATCAGCAATACAATACATGAAGACCCTTGGGAAACTCAAGAATCACGACGAGGACGTCGCGAATTTAGGTGGGGGAGGATGTCACGACCCGCCAAAATTCAGCAATAAATTTTCAGCTTCTAGACCTTTCCGGGGCCATCTAGTCGCGTCTAGAGCTGCTTGGAAGACTCCGGAACAGCCCACAACGTTCCAGCAATCTTGGGGCATCTATAAGCATCATATACCAGCCAAGAAGGGTCTAGAAAACGCCGGAAAGGGCTACACAAAACAGCCCTAAAGTGCAGCCAAGAAGCTTCTAGAACCTTCAAGATAACACTCAAAATGCCATGATCTTACTAGAATGTATCTAGTAGACTTTTGTATAGATAAATGTAGAACACTCTAGAATAAGACCAATGTAGTATAAATAGGGCACTTGGGGTCTCATTTGAGACATCCATCACAACTTGTAATCCATAACCACTTGTAACACTTTCTAGTGAAATACAAAGCCTTTTACTTGTAAACTTGTGATCAAGTCTTACAAGCTTCTAACTTGCGACCCAACACCACTTTCAAAGACTTTCATTACTAAAACCAACGACTTTAAGTCGGCAAGGCTTACTTAGACGGTGATCTAAGGCTGCACGCGAGAAAAGAGAGTTTCTCCGTGACACTTAGCTAGGTTTTCTTTAACGGATATAAGAGCATCATTTTTTTAGGGGGGTTTTAGTGATGAGTTGGAGATTTTTGGTAGAGGTCTTATTGTGGGGGTGGTTTTTAAATCAAGTTTTTAGTAGAGGTTTGTAACCACAAACCTCTAAAAACCTTAGTTTCTGTAGAGGTGGGTCCGGTTCGGGGTTGGGATATGATTATTGGTAGAGGTCTTATGACGTGACAATGTTTTTAAGGGGTTTATGGGTTTTCTTATTGGGTGAGTATTTAGTGTTTTTGAAAAATGAGTGCTTTTCTGTGACAGCTAACTGGACATGTTTTTAGAGGTTTTTAGGAGTAATCGTGGCAAAATAGCATACTAGATTGAAAAGATGTCGGTGTAATCGCGTCAAAGTAGCATACTAGATTTGTCTGCTTTATTAATAAGGATAAATGTGAGATTCAAGGATGTGAACCAAATTTTTGAACTTGTGAAGACTATCGGTGCTCTAGAGTCTAGATTGTTCAATGGAGTTGAAATCTCAATTTCGTAGATCGCTAGATGGTTAACCTTACATTTTTTTTTTTTATAAACTAGTGTATTTTTCTTGTTTGTATCTCGAATGAATGTAACCCTATCACATATATATGAATGATGGCGTTACTATTTTGAATGTCACGTATATCTATATTATCTTATTAAGGAGGAGTGATGGCCAAGATTGTCATTTACATTTCCGTACAACTTAAGAAGCAACATGTACAGCATACTTAAGCAAGAAATCTAAGGGTATTTTGGTCATAATTGTGACAATTAAGACACCTAGAAGTTAAAATTGTAATTTTATCATAACCTCATACTCACAACTTAAAAACTTATTCCAACCTTACCCCCATGGTATATGATTGATCAAAAAACCATTAATGTAATAAATTTCTTAAATGTAAGAATGTGAAGAGCCTATGAACATCATAAATTATGCCTAGATTTTTTAAATGGCTTGGCTTGGTTGGTTTAAGAAGAAGAAGTTGATTTAATTGGGGGAATAACAATGAAAGGAATGATATACCTGAAAAGGAATTGGTAAACCGGAGAGGGCAAGGTCTTTGAGAAGTTCACAGCCTAATCCACTAGCACCCACTACATATATTCTTGAAGAATATACACACATATTCTTGAATATCGTCCCTCAACTACATAAATATCAACAACGGAGAGGTTAGCTTATTAGCTTAACTACATAAATAATTAATTGATTTAATATAATATTGGTAAATGAATAATTCAACCTTTAGTGGTTTTTTTTGTTTTTATAGGCCCCTAGCCCAATTTACAGCCCCTTCCTATCACCGTCTTAATTCTTTGCTCCTAAAAAAAAGCCATATCTATGTTATCTATATCTATATTTAATTTGGAGTTTTTTTTTATTTTTGCTAATTTGGGTGCAGAATTTCAAGATGGTTACAAAAAACATGTATGAGGTACCTTTACAATCAGTATTAATGGATTTACATAAATCAGAATTTCAAGATGGGTGCTGATGTGCTCAAAGTGGTTTAAGAAAAACTACTAAATTAACCTAAACTAGACACTCTAAGTTTTAAATTTATAACCTAAGACTCTCTAAACCTAAACCACACAACCGGCAAGTGTACCGGTCAGTGCAGTACAGCTAAAGTAAGTCCGAGTATCGAACCCACGAGACTCTACTGGAAAACGTAAACTAGACTCGACTACTTATCTACAAACTGACTTAATAATGTTTTATTGCTTAAAGGGGGTTTCTAACAAACTAATGCAAATAAATAAAAATAAAACTTAAATAAACTATAGACACAAACTGAAAACCGCAACTAAGATCAGATGATGGGAAGGCACTACCTAGGCTAGAATCCTACACATGAATGACAAACTTCTAATGGCCATGGAACTGGTGTGGAACCGGGATCTTAAAATACTAAACTTACAGGATAAACTAGAGGACCCTCGACCCTTCTCAAGGAGAAACCTAAGGTTACCTATAAGCCGTTAAACCACCGGTTGAGAGGTTACCCTTACAGGCTTACCTACTCGAATCTTAAAGTACCCGCTAGACAGTCTACCTTACAGCGCGAAAGTCACAATACACCCGAAAGTGCAAGGGGTAACTACAATATTTCTGATAAGACTTGGCCTACAAGGAATGCTAAGGAAACTAGGAAGATCTTCTTACAAAGCATCTAGATCTAGCAATTTAACACCCTAGACAGACCAACAATCTCGCACCTTACAGCTATAGAGAATTGGTAGAACACTTAGAATTACCTAATTAACAATTACAACTCCTATGGATAACCTGCAGAAATTAACCATAAACTAGCTGCTAACACCCAGTCCGCAACCTAACCCGCATTCATACATGAAAGACATTCACAAAAACGCAAGTGGAGTTTATAAAAATTAATTAAACAAAACTAAATACGCATACACATCAAACCAGAAAATAAAAAGTTCTTTACTTTAAAATTCATCCACAACCAAAAGTTCCAAAACCAAAAGAAAATAAATCAAACAAGTGCAATCATCATCGGCTAGGTAGCGTCAAGGTTTAGCCAATAAAAGTCATGATAAAATCAAAACAATAAAAGCAAAACATATTCATGGTGTTCACTACGGGTTTGAATAAATAAATATTAATAATTAAATTAGAACCGACCCGTGCTCGCACCTGTGCTTTAACCTGAACCTCTACCTCTAATAATTCCTCTCCAAGGTGCTCTGTTCTGTCGATCTCCCTCTTAATAATATTCGCTGCCTTCCAATTTATGTTTTTTTTTCTTTCGGCTCATGTCCCTCAAATATATTTATATCGAAGTCGCCGCTTCTTTGTTTTTTCGACAAGAATAATCCTCTCCAATTTGGAGCCCTTGTTTTCATTAATGGGCATTGGGCCATGAAACCCAATTCACGATTCTTTTATTATTATTATTATTATTATTATATATAGCACTATAGCTCCGTGCTCTTGACTCGGGTATTATTGGCTTGACCAAAGTTGCTCGTTTACGTTCCAACGCCAATGAACACCTACCAAAATATAAAATAAAATAGATAAATACTAAAAAAGACCCAAAACTAATAAAAATCTATAAAAACCTATACTATATAAAATAGACCGGTACAAGCCTAAAACTAATAAAAACACTATTTAATTGACTCAAAAACTATACAAACTTTACATTGGAAATAGATGTATTTTACAATACATCAAATATCCCCACACTTATCTCTTTTTCGTCCCTGAAAAAGAATTATGCTATGGAATCACAGTTAGGTTTACATCCAGTTTCAAAACATAGGTTACTTAATTAATAATCTACTAACGTGTTGATTGCGATTGCAGGTATACTGATCCTCTTAAACCCAAACCGGTTTTCAAGCCCCTTTTTATTTATGTTAAGTTCATGTTGATTAGTCTATCTAGGGTCTCACTCAAAGGAAGCCACAGTTCCTCCTAATCCCGCCTCAAGCTTATGAAGCTAAAGGAACGACCAATTGACCATTTCCCAACCGTCTTATGTAGAAACCAAGAGAATTTAAAATCACTTTTTTTTTCGGCATACTTAACTCAGAGGGTGTGACCAATCCAAGTCGCTATCCCAGTGGCCAGGCACCTTAAGCTTCAGCATTTTTTTTTTTTGTTTTTTTTTAATCTCAGCATACTTAACTCAGAGGGTGTGGCCAATCCAAGTCGCTATCCCAGTGGCCAGGCACCTTAAGCTTCAGCATTTTTGCTTTGATTTCTAATTTTTTTTTTAAGTGATTAGAAATTCTAACGGTTTTCTACTTATAACGGTGCTTCTTATACTATTTTTGGCGGTTTCGGTCTCCCCGTTTCTCCTAGATGAGAACCCACAAAATAGCCTAACATAATTAATTTATTACTTTTCAAAGGAAACCTTTCTACCGGCCGAGCCTACCCACATATCCTAAATCAGACACGTTTTCAATCAATTTTAATCTCTTATTATACATACTATTTGAAAACCGGACACCTAACTTTACCTATCATCTTCCATATTTTATATAAAGCAAACTTCAAAATCAGGGACATTTTTTTTTAAATTTTTTGATTTTTTTTTTTTGGACTTTTAATTATTTTTTATTTTTTTTTGCTTTTTTTTTAACTCAAAACGACTCTATATACAGACTACACGACAGTTTCCATCCCCACACTTAAACTCTACATTGCCCTCAATGTAGGAATCGAAAACGACTCAAAACAAAAAACTAAATTCCGAATACAAAAATAAAAAGACAAGGGCAAATTGGAAATGACTTAGCTGGTTTCGCGTAAGCTCCAAAAAATCTAGTCCAATCCAGCTCGATCGTATAGCATTTCATTCGCGATCGGCTCTGACACAATGGTAAACTCTGGGCTTGCCTTGATAAATGATAAAAAGCTTCGGAATCACCCGAATGGAGATTGGGTACGGGTGGTGCAATCCAAACCTGCGCAAAACGAAACAGACAAAACCCGAGCATAATACCGACTCATACATAAATAGATGACTCAATACAAAAATAAAAAACCGACGACAAAGAAAAAAAAACTCATAAATAAATAGATAAATATTTACAAACTCTACAAAGCGTCCCCACACTTAAACTTAATCAGGGGGCTTCTCTTTAATCTGGACCCGATCCAACCCATTTACTTCCACCCGGTCCTTATTAAATAACAAAAATATGCTAGTGGAATTGAAAAATATTTTATCGAATTTAAATGGGTCGGGCCACCAATATTTAAATTTACCTGGACCAAACCTGATTTTTGGCATGTAATGCGGGGACTTGTTATCCCTACAACACCTGGCCCTCAGCCTGTGTCGGTCCACGTGCCTCTTCGCCTTCTCCCGTGATTTTGGGTGATCAAGTGGCACTCTATCTTCTAAAGTCTTCACGGGCCAGCAGTGGTGCTCTTCCTCTTCAACCGCTTCTTCTTCAACTTCCGTTGGTGACTCTTTTATTTCCACAGTCGGGTACCCTTCCAATAATGCCTCTAAGATGTCGAGGTCACCCACTGGGTCAAAATCTCTGTCTACTTCTGGAATAGGCAAATCACCCAACTCGTCACCAAACTCTGCCTCCCATGATGGTTCCTTACTTACCTCATCTTCAACCATCACTATTTCCTCATCCGTTTCTTCTTCATCAGAGTCACTCCCGAAATCATATATAGTAACTTGTGGCACCGGAGGTGGGACTTCAACGTCCATTTTCGTCTCCGGCTCTAACTGTGATTCAGGGGGAGCGCTACAAACTGGGTGCAGATAAATTGTTTCCATCTCCACTGGAGGCGGATTTGTTCCTGGGGGAAGTGGGATTAACGGGCCGGAGCCAACATGATGACCAACTAAGTTCCCATTTTTATCATAGCAAGGAATCTTTAGAACTATGGGACTTGGTCTATTTAGACGCTCGATTATGGCCTTACGTTCCCTATCTCGCTCTTCCCTGTATGATCTAAGCCATTCATCAAATTCCTCTTTTGTGTTCAGTTCTGTCCAATGATGCTGCAGGAAATATGGCGTGGTATACGTATTCGCACGATAACCTGGGGGATACCTTGATGCATTTGGGCATTTCACGGTAAAATGGGGTCCTCCACAGATCTCGCACATGATTAAAACAAAAAAAAATAAAAAATTAATATAATTATATAACAAAAATAAAAGACAGACTCTAAACAAACAACAAGTAGCACGGATATTGCAGATAAGTGTAATCGAAGCTAATAAACGCAATCGCCTAAGAGTCCCCAGCAACGGCGCCAAAAACTTGATGTGCTCAAAGTGGTTTAGTAAAAACTACTAAATTAACCTAAACTAGACACTCTAAGTTTTAAATTTATAACCTAAGACTCTCTAAACCTAAACCACACAACCGGCAAGTGTACCGGTCAGTGCAGTACAGCTAAAGTAAGTCCGAGTATCGAACCCACGAGACTCTACTGGAAAACGTAAACTAGACTCGACTACTTATCTACAAACTGACTTAATAATGTTTTATTGCTTAAAGGGGGTTTCTAACAAACTAATGCAAATAAATAAAAATAAAACTTAAATAAACTATAGACACAAACTGAAAACCGCAACTAAGATCAGATGATGGGAAGGCACTACCTAGGCTAGAATCCTACACATGAATGACAAACTTCTAATGGCCATGGAACTGGTGTGGAACCGGGATCTTAAAATACTAAACTTACAGGATAAACAATAGGACCCTCGACCCTTCTCAAGGAGAAACCTAAGGTTACCTATAAGCCGTTAAACCACCGGTTGAGAGGTTACCCTTACAGGCTTACCTACTCGAATCTTAAAGTACCCGCTAGACAGTCTACCTTACAGCGCGAAAATCACAATACACCCGAAAGTGCAAGGGGTAACTACAATATTTCTGATAAGACTTGGCCTACAAGGAATGCTAAGGAAACTAGGAAGATCTTCTTACAAAGCATCTAGATCTAGCAATTTAACACCCTAGACAGACCAACAATCTCGCACCTTACAGCTATAGAGAATTGGTAGAACACTTAGAATTACCTAATTAACAATTACAACTCCTATGGATAACCTGCAGAAATTAACCATAAACTAGCTGCTAACACCCAGTCCGCAACCTAACCCGCATTCATACATGAAAGACATTCACAAAAACGCAAGTGGAGTTTATAAAAATTAATTAAACAAAACTAAATACGCATACACATCAAACCAGAAAATAAAAAGTTCTTTACTTTAAAATTCATCCACAACCAAAAGTTCCAAAACCAAAAGAAAATAAATCAAACAAGTGCAATCATCATCGGCTAGGTAGCGTCAAGGTTTAGCCAATAAAAGTCATGATAAAATCAAAACAATAAAAGCAAAACATATTCATGGTGTTCACTACGGGTTTGAATAAATAAATATTAATAATTAAATTAGAACCGACCCGTGCTCGCACCTGTGCTTTAACCTGAACCTCTACCTCTAATAATTCCTCTCCAAGGTGCTCTGTTCTGTCGATCTCCCTCTTAATAATATTCGCTGCCTTCCAATTTATGTTTTTTTTCTTTCGGCTCATGTCCCTCAAATATATTTATATCGAAGTCGCCGCTTCTTTGTTTTTTCGACAAGAATAATCCTCTTCAATTTGGAGCCCTTGTTTTCATTAATGGGCATTGGGCCATGAAACCCAATTCACGATTCTTCTTTTATTATTATTATTATTATTATTATTATTATTATTATTATTATTATTATTATATTATTATTATTATATATAGCACTCTAGCTCCGTGCTCTTGACTCGGGTATTATTGGCTTGACCAAAGTTGCTCGTTTACGCTCCAACGCCAATGAACACCTACCAAAATATAAAATAAAATAGATAAATACTAAAAAAGACCCAAAACTAATAAAAATCTATAAAAACCTATACTATATAAAATAGGCCGGTACAAGCCTAAAACTAATAAAAACACTATTTAATTGACTCAAAAACTATACAAACTTTACATTGGAAATAGATGTATTTTACAATACATCAAATATCCCCACACTTATCTCTTTTTCGTCCATGAAAAAGAATTATGCTATGGAATCACAGTTAGGTTTACATCCAGTTTCAAAACATAGGTTACTTAATTAATAATCTACTAACGTGTTGATTGCGATTGCAGGTATACTGATCCTCTTAAACCCAAACCGGTTTCCAAGCCCCTTTTTATTTATGTTAAGTTCATGTTGATTAGTCTATCTAGGGTCTCACTCAAAGGAAGCCACAGTTCCTCCTAATCCCGCCTCAAGCTTATGAAGCTAAAGGAACGACCAATTGACCATTTCTCAACCGTCTTATGTAGAAACCAAGAGAATTTAAAATCACTTTTTTTTTCGGCATACTTAACTCAGAGGGTGTGACCAATCCAAGTCGCTATCCCAGTGGCCAGGCACCTTAAGCTTCAGCATTTTTTTTTTTGTTTTTTTTTAATCTCAGCATACTTAACTCAGAGGGTGTGGCCAATCCAAGTCGCTATCCCAGTGAAGAAGTTAGGACAAAAAGGTAATCAGTCAACAAAAGGAGGAAGAGTTTATTGATCTTATTAATGATTTGATAAAATTCGGCATGTGAATGTTGTTGAACTCATTGGTTACTTGTTCTGAGCATGGTCAACGATTATTAATTTACGAGTATTGCGGCGGTTGGGCCCTCCAGGATGCGTTACACGCAAATGATGATTATAAAAGCAAATTTTCATGAAGTATGCGCATAAGATTGGCAAAGGAATTCTCTTGCAACCAGCAGGTTTGATACCTAGATTTACTTGCTAATATCAACGTGAATTATTTGATTATTCGTTTGTTGTTCGATTTTTTTATACCTTTTATAGTAGTTGATGATTGTCTTGTGCTAAGCGATGCTATTAATTTCTATTTTTTGATTCGCCAACCCGGTGTGCATATATTTGTAGTTTCTATAAAATTTAATGAACTCTCATAATCTCACTTTCATGTGGTGTCTTAGCATAACTACAATAATCATATTTCCTATTTTCACTTTTATTATTTGGTGATTTTTATTGGCTATCTGAATCTATGATGACAAAAAAAAAGGAACTATGGCATCAAGCAGTGGAAGTTAATCTCTAGATGATACTAATATTTTTGCCACTATAATTATCTACAAAGTTTTATTTGGTTTGTTGTGCTAATATTTTTGATACTATATTTTGTTGAATAAAGTAAAATGTCGCAAACCCGGGTTATGGTTCGTAATCAACATATATAATATAAATCGAGACACCCGCCGCAACGCGCGGGCATTCCTTCTAGTAAGTTTAAAAAAAATTAGGGTTTTGTGAAATGTAGCGTGATTACTTAGTTTTTACCTTTGTCTTCTGTGTGTTGTGGCTCGCGAGCCATCTGCCGCGAGCCACAACTTGATCCACGTGGCACGTGAACACGGTAACATTCACGCGTGACAGCTGTCGCGAGGGACCACACGCGACCACTATCGCGTCCGTTAGCGGGCTCCAACCGTTTGAAATTTAATAATATTTAATTTTTTTTACCTATTTTCATTTATTACACCTAAAAAATTTAACTATATAAATTTACTTCTTCTTCTTCACCAAACCATCACCATTCTTCACCTACAATTCTTCAAACCTTCATCTTCATCTTCAAAATCAACCTTCAATCATGGTGCAATGGACCGAAGAGGAAGAACTAGCATTGATAATCGCTTATAATCAAGTGCATGGTGACGGTGCCTCAACTAGTCGGGGATTTCGTAGTCGCGGGCCACAGTGGCACAAGGTCTTAGAGGAGTTTGGTACCGTTGTCGGGGGGGGGGGGGGTACCAAACGTACTTGTGACTCTATCTCTCACAAGTACGCGGAGTTTAAGTCGAAGTGTAAAAACTTCAAAATCACGTACGAAAAGGTCAACAGAGATCTCCCTGGGAAAAAAAAGACGTGTTCCTAGACTTTACGCACGTGGAGTACCTTTCGGAGGTTGGGCATGACTTTCACCACGTTTCGACGTGGCAAATGTTACGTTCGACCTCAACCTTACGTTAGGTTTTTTCTTTTTTTAATGTAATGGGTTTTTTTAGTGTAACGGTTTTTTATTGCAATGTATTTCTTTTTTATTTAATGTTATGTTTTAAAAAATGTTTGGGAAAATATTTATGTTTAATATTATTTATTTGGTAAACAAAAAATATCCGCTCATCTTGACCTATAACGGGATCAAACTATCAGTCCGTAGTCACAATTCATTGCCTACATAGCATATAATATAAGGGTTATGGGATTCACACACCCTGTGACGTCACTTTTTGGGGGTGTGACATCACATTCTGAGGTATGTGACAACCTCTTATTAATGTGTAATATAGGCCAGGGTGTATAAATCCTAATTAAGTGGTGTATGAATTCCATCAAATGTTACTAAACCTCTACTCTAGTCACACAATGACACAAAGTCTAATTATTTTTCTTTTTATTTACAAAAGTGCCACCAACCTACCATATCTATTGTGTCGGTAGATGAAGTATGATCATCAATATCTCAAAACTTATTTCTATTTTCAACTAACGCATTTATTAGTTGTGTCATCATATACTTTTTCCTGTTAAAATAATATATACTTTTTACCACGAGCTTATAGCTCTGTGGTTGGGGGATGTGACAGAACATATCTGACCGTTTAATCAGGAGTTTGATTTCTAATCCAACTGGTTTTACAAGCTCTTTACCGTCGTGCTTTCAGGGGTGAAGGGTCGGATTTTCTCCGAAACAGGTGGTTTGGTGTGTTAGCTACCCGACGCATTCTAGGGCGGGCACCTAAGACGCGTCTTCACCTAGGAGCGTATGAGCGCTTTCATGATTGTTGGGTGCCCGGGTTGCTGGCACGTCAGTTTGTTAGCCGTTCAAAACAAATAATTTAAAGGTTGCTAAACGTACCCCCTCTCATTTATTTTTGCTGAACATACCCCATTCCTTAAGCTTCACATTAATACAATTCAAACCTTTTTATTTTTATATATATATATATATATATTGCTAATATTTAATATTTTGTTATCAACTTAAAAAAAAGCTTTTTATGTTTTATTGAATAATGTTTTAATGTTTTTTAAAACAATATTTTATTGTTTTAAAACCTTTCCTTTTAATTTTTCCTATGTACGCCTTTTTTGCTTATTTTGATATTTTTGAATGTTTTTTAAAACAGTTTTATTGTTGTAAAACGTTTTCTTTTAATTTTTCTAAGTATGTTTTTTTCTTATTTCGAACAAGGAAAACACTTTATTTCAAATATTGATTTAAATTATATTAGAGAGCTTTTGCAAATGATTTTTGGTAAAAGTTTTTAACATTTAAAAAAAAAGATCTTATCTTTTATTAATGAAGTATAATGGTTAGCTAACACTTAGATGAAGTATAATGTTAAAAAAAAAGTTTTTAACATTTGATCAACACATTTTATTCTTATCTCAAGTGAACTTAAATGTTACAACTAAACCCAATAAAAAAGTTTTTATATACCAAGTAAAAGAGGTTGAATCCTTACAGTTTCATAATTTCCAAATAGTTGTATGATTAGAATGAACACGTTGACATTGAAAATAATTTAAAACCTATAATTGATTAGGTTCTATAAATAGGGATTTATGAAGTTTTATTATTAGTTTTACCATTCATAAATTTTAAATTTATTAGAAAATGAGAATTTTTAAAGGATTAAAATTTAACAAATTTAAAGTAGTATTTTAAGAAATAGAGTACCAAAAGTAAGAAGAGAAGATTCATTTAGCCCACCCCATAATTTACTTAAAATAAAGATATCTAAAATTAACTCATAGTAAATAAACTAGGTTTTCCCTCACGCTACATGACGAGAGTTTGGTCCTTTTTCCTTTATACCACGCAATGTGACTTTGGTCGTTATCGGTTTAACATATCAAAAACCATAAAAAATAGGTGTTAGTTATTAAAATATTATTATAAAGTTAAAACAAATACTTAAAAAGGTTAAATCAGTATTCATATATTCATTTAGTATTTATTTAGTAGTTTGTAAATAATATATAGTTAATTAATTAATCAAAAGTTATATAATCTATACATATAATAAACCAAAGCCATTTTAATGACATGGCACTCAAAGAGGCATTCTCTTTTCTTGAGTGTGCCATGTGTCATCCCATGTGGCATTGAGATATTTTTAGGAAAAAAATAGTTTAAAAACAAAATTGGATTTTTCACCCTCATGTTTCCTCCTATAATTTTTAAACGTTAATATCTTTAATATACGAGATTTTTTAAAGAAAAAAAATTACACCAAATTAACGAGCGTTTTATTATCTTTCCAACGAGTACCATAGTGCTATATAAAAAACGGAAAAAAAAAATTGTGGGGTTTTGTTCATACAGAAAAAAAACACAAAGTGTTCAGGTAAATCATTAATCATGTATAGACAAGTCACTAATTATGTTTAAATCAGTAAATATGAATTTTTTCTTTTCAACCAGAGTAGAGTTATACGTTGTTTTAAGTTAGGTATCAATATTAGTATGTTAGAGTTGTACATTTGTTTAGTCTTTAGGATATGTGTTAATATTAGAGTTACATTAAAGTTCTACATTCTTTTAGGTTAGGTTAGGTGTTAGCATTGGAGTTGTACATTGTTAATTTGTTTTATGTTAGATATTAATATTAAAGTTAAACATAAGTCTATTTCATATGTAAAATTGATGTATTATATTAAATTTCTCAACCCGAGACACTCCCGGGGTATAATCTAGTATAGATATAAATAAAGAAATATCTAACTAGTGGCTTTTTGGAAAATCTTGTAGTGCTTTGCATTTAGCATCTTACCCCACCATGTTTGTACAACGGGTATGTCTGCCTCTCCTGCTTCATACCACTAACCTTACTTTGCCTAGGTACAACAATTCATGTGTAGTTTACTACATCAGTTCAATAAATAATAATATCAAGTTATTATATTTCATATGTACAAATTACAAGCATTTTATAGTAAATCAAAGTCCTTACAGTCCTTAAAACAAGGACCGCCGACAACCAAAACAACCATTTACATCATGTACAAAGATTCTGATAATGTGGCCTAGTGGTAAAAGGGCCGTTCTCTCTTTGGGGGAGCCGGGTTCGATTCCCACGGGAGGCATGTGATGGATACCCTCACCCTTGTGGTGGGGTAGGTGGTTGGGAAGTGATGGAGAGACCTTTGACCCTTGTGGTCATGGGTTCGACTCCTGATCCCTCCAGGTTTTACCGGTTCACTACCGTCGTGCCTTCGAGCGGGTTTGTGGGCCGGGTTTTCCCTGGAACAGGAGACGGGTGGGCCAAAGGGCTCTGTCCGTACGGACTAGAGGCCGTCTGGGGCCCCTTTCGGCCATTGGGGGCCGCGTACAGAGTGCCCGGCAATACTTTAGTTGATCGTTCAAAAAAAGAAAAAAAAACAATATGTACAAGGCGAAATAACCCAATCATTCCACAATAAATTTTTGAACCTACTCCTATATTTGGCCCAAAAAAAACGACAAGGGCTTAACATTCGAGACAACCTCTTGCACCTTCGGATCCTTGTTGTTGAAGATCTTCTTGTTTATTGCTCCCCATAACTCCCAAAAAGTAACAACAATGATACCTTGTATCAAACTCCTGCCCCACTTATCGCCTTCATATTGTTTGTGCAAGTAAAACCAATGAACACACAATCATGTTTTTCTTTCTTTAAACATGTCATATAGTTGATTCCCGGTAATTTCATTAAAGTCTTTTGGTTAAATTAATAAGTCCTGCACAACTTCTATACAGTATCAACGTGCATAACATGAACATATTTGACTTAAAACATGTTAACCTAGAATGTTTGTTAGCTTATGCTTAGACAATTAAAACCGATGGTATAATTGCTTTGCCTTTTCAAATGTGAGGGTTTCAACTCCAATGGGTAATAAAAAAATTAGCCGATAAAAAAATTACAATAACAATACATCTTGATTTAAAGAATGTTATGTACTTAGGTATTGTTCACTAGTTTTTATGTTTCTCGTAATTCCGTCGTATTTCTTCAACTCATCATAGAATTATGTTTCTGATTGATTGTTATCATTAGTGTCACACCAACTTAAATAAACTATCCCAATGTATAAGAATATATTGGAAACCCTTGTTATAGTGAAAACTCTGGAAACTCTAACTTCCCGAGCTTTTTTTATATGAAAATTTTAGGGTATGTAATATACATGATTTTAAGCATTTTGAGCCAAAAAAAATAAAAAAAGCGCCGAGCACTTTTTTTTTAAGAAAATAAATAAGTTTTCGGGTAACACATTGTTAACACAACTTCTATACAGTATCAACGTGCATAACATGAACATATTTGACTTAAAACATGTTAACCTAGAATGTTTGTTAGCTTATGCTTAGACAATTAAAACCGATGGTATAATTGCTTTGCCTTTTCAAATGGTGAGGGTTTCAACTCCAATGGGTAATAAAAAAATTAGCCGATAAAAAAATTACAATAACAATACATCTTGATTTAAAGAATGTTATGTACTTAGGTATTGTTTACTAGTTTTTATGTTTCTCGTAATTCCGTCGTATTTCTTCAACTCATCATAGAATTATGTTTCTGATTGATTGTTATCATTAGTGTCACACCAACTTAAATAAACTATCCCAATGTATAAGAATATATTGGAAACCCTTGTTATAGTGAAAACTCTGGAAACTCTAACTTTCCGAGCTTTTTTTTATATGAAAATTTTAGGGTATGTAATATACATGATTTTAAGCATTTTGAGCCAAAAAAATAAAAAAAGCGCCGAGCACTTTTTTTTTAAGAAAATAAATAAGTTTTCGGGTAACACATTGTTAACACATGTTAATTTCTCTTAACACGTGTTACCCAAAAACTTATTTAAAAAAAAAAAAGTGCTCGGCGCTTTTTTTATTTTTTGGCGCAAAATTCTTAAAATCATGTATATATTACATGCCCTAAAATTTTCAGGCCCTAAAAAGCTCGAGAAATCAGAGTTTCCAGAGTTTTCACTATAACAAGGGTTTTCTCTAGATCCCTACCCCTATCCCAATAGCTTAATAATAACACCAAAGTAGTCCAAACAATGAAACAAGGCACAAATCACAAAGCCATGGAAGCTTATGCCAAGCCCTTAGCGGGCGTGAAGGAAAGCAACAAGATGCGTCATATCGCCCATCTTTTTTAGTTAAACCGCTATAAACTTAGTTAAAAACTCACTTCGTAAATGAAACCTAGTTCAACTTTAAAGCTAAAAGCCTTAGACTGTCCGTTGTGAGCCGCGAGCGAGTACCAGCGCGAGCAATGTTTCAGTCTGGTGCTCACCTCCAGCCATAAAAACCCTGGCGCGAACACATGCAAAGAGCCCCCACGCGAGCACACGCGATGGTGCTCGCGTGCGTTAACGGGAGAAAATGAGCACATGTCGCGACAGTGCTCACCCCTAACCACAATGAGGTTAAGTGAGCACAGACGATGTGGTTACTCGAGAGTATAGTCGTTAGCTCGCGTCTGCTCGTTTCGCAGCCCACAACGGATCAGACGGTCTTAAAAAAAATCTTCTAGTATACATTTGAAATGACAAAAGTACACATATCATTTACTTTTCATTGATGACTCTTTCAGCCTTTAGCACCAGATTCTCCTCTTTTCCCCACTTTCAACCAACACACTTTCAGAGACTTTGAGACTCACAATTACACAACTCAAAACCCTATTCCTCCTCTCAACGGTCATATAATAATATAACCATACACTCTTCTTTTTATAACACTTCCATCAATCCAACAACAACAAAAACAGCCAAAACAAAATGAGCTTTTTCCTCCTCATCCCCCTCTCATTCCTCCTCCTCTCCCTATCAAGTAAGTCTTCAAACTATAACTTTTAACATTAATAATAATAATAATAATAATTTTATTTTATAGCTTTTATTGTGAGATTTACTGAGTACGGTTGTTGTCGGTTTACAGGTGCTACAATTGCGCCAAAACCCGGCGTCTGCTACGGTCAACTCGGTAACAACCTTCCATCACCATCAAAATCCATCAAACTAATCAAATCATTAAACGCAGGTCGTGTCAAAAATCTATGACACAAATCCTAAAATCCTTAAATCATTAAAAAACACTAATATTCAAGTATCAGTTATGGTTCCCAATGAGCTAATAACCTCTATAGCCTCTAACCAAACCCTATCTAACAACTGGGTACGATCCAATATCCTTCGGTTTTACCCGAAAACCAAAATCCGTTACGTTCTCGTTGGCAACGAGATCCTCTCGTTGCCCGATAACGTAACGGTTAACAACCTCGTACCCGCAATGCGGCGGGTACGAAGGTCGTTGACTTTTTTTAAGTTAAAAAAAGTCAAAGTTGGGACGCCGTTAGCTATGGATTGTTTGGAGGTGTCTTTCCCGCCTTCTAGTGGGAAGTTTCGGTTAAGTGTAACGGATTCCGTTATCACGCCGTTATTGCAGTTTGTTAACCGGACTAAATCTTTTTTCTTTATTGATGTTTACCCGTATTTCGCTTGGGCGTCCGACCCGGTTAATATTAAGTTGGGTTACGCTTTGCTTGAACCGAATGTTTCGGGTTATACCGACCCGGGTACCGGTTGGTGTATGGTAATATGTTGGAGCAAATGCTTGATTCGGTTTATTTTGCTATGAAACGGGTCGGGTACCCGGATACCCGGTTGTTTATCGCGGAAACGGGTTGGCCGAATGGCGGTGATATTGATCAAATCGGGGCGAATATCTACAATGCCGCGGTTTATAACCGGAATGTGGTTAAGTTATTGACACGAAAACCGTTTGGGGGTACGCCGTATAAGCCGTTTGTGACGTTGCCGTCGTTTGTTTTCGCTTTGTATAATGAGAATGAGAAAACGGGGTTGGGTACGGAGCGGCATTTCGGGTTGTTTTACCCGAACGGGTCGGGTATTTACCCGATTGATTTGTCGGGTAAGAGGTTGGATTCTCGGAAAGGGTTGCCAGTGCCTAGTAATAATGAGCCGTATAAGGGGAAGATTTGGTGTGTGGCGTTGCGTGGAGCGAATGCTACCGCGCTTGGTGGTGCTCTGTCGTATGCGTGTGGACAGGGGAATGGTACTTGTGACCCGATTAAACCGGATGGGAAGTGCTTTAAACCCGATGCGGTCAGGTGGCATGCGAGTTATGCGTTTAGTTCGTATTGGGCGCAGTTGCGGAAATCAGGTGCTACTTGTTACTTTGATGGTCTTGCAGTCCAGACAACCAAAAATCCAAGTAAGTTGTTCATATTATCCTTTCAATTAAAGTTGTAACCTTTTCCACATGCAGTGGCGGGTCTAGAAACATTTTTCAGTAGTAACGTTTTTCATTTTTTTTTGTTTTAGTAGCAACGTTTTTTAAATTTCGTAAAAAAAGACCAAAATATCCACTAATTTTCCACTACGCGCGCGAAGTTGAGCCGCAACGTCCGTACCCCCTGGTTGTGTGCTGTATTCGCCCCTGCCAGTGGCGGATCTAGAAATTAATTTCAGTGGTAACGTTTTTCATTTTTTCATTTTAGTAGTAACGTTTTCCAAATATCGTAAAACAAAAACAAATTTTCCACTAATTTTCCACTACGCGCGCAAAGTTGAGTAGCAACGGACGCGACACTTAACTTCAAACTAGGTCCGCCCCTGTTTCGACCCCCACCTCCAAGTACATTATTTTTTTACTTATATTTACTTTAAGACCATTTTCACTCTAGGCGAGAAAGAAAGTCCTAAATTTACTGCTCATACAACCGATGTGTGACAAGTTTACAGTTCATTACATGTTAAAATGCCTTAAAAATGTCAAACCTTAGAAAGGTTACCTTGACTATTCTCTAATATGTATTATAACTTAACTTGAACTCCTTACTCTTATTAGCAATTTATTATTTAGGATTGATTTCATTTTGCATACCTTGATTGACTATTGTACGAATATATCAATAATATCTTGAATTATTGTTTGTTTGGATCTATACAACGTGTTCTGACATAATATTAAATTTATGTTTTACAGGTTTTGGGCCATGCAAATTCCCAAGTGTAACATTATGAGATAAGGTCAAGAAAACTTACTTGATGACGAGGGAATATCAGAAATTGGATTTTAGCTATTTATTTTGATCTTTTAGACCACTAGACATTTATCATAAGATCTCATCGGTGACGTTGAGTATGGGTTGCATTTATATCTTTTTTGTTGTCACTAGAACGTAGAGTTCATTAAATTTAAAATATGTCATATTTCGCTTGGTATGTGACATTATACTATGTATTGTTGTGGTGTTGCAACAAAGGAATTGTTTGGAGGGCATGTTAATTGTTACATGTATCTAACCATCTAGTATTTGTTGAACAAGCCACATCTTCGAGTAACTTATTAATTTATTTGTCACACGAATTCTTAACTCGCATATTGAACAAAATGTAAGCAAAAATGATATTCAGTTTGACCTTTGAATTTTAAATTATTTACTTATCAATACTGGTGCCTAGCCCATCATATTTATCGGTGTCGAGGGCCCGATCAAAAATAGAGAGATAATATACCTACTCACCTAAGACTAGCAAGAGTAAGAAGGGTGTCGAGTCCACGAGGAGTTAGTGGATGGTAACAAATTTGTGTTGATGTTGAACTTAAAAGTTATTGTTGAGTTTGTTTTTAATTAATTCTAAAACTTAAATGAACAAAATTAAATAACAAGTTGTCACGTATATGAGGAAATATAGTCACTTTCGGTTTTGGGGTCTAATCAATTGCTTAACTTGTAGTTTACTAGTACGTCTAACAAATCACATAGACATGATTCGTGCACTTTTAACAAAAACCAAATAGTTCATCATTAATCAATCACATAGGCCATGATACAACACAATGGAGTTTCTCCACAATGGAATGACATCTTGGTGATTAATAATAAACTATAACAAAATACATCGATTCAATCACGTAGGGACATAATACAATCCTATAGAGTTTCTCTATAAAAGAATGACCATCTTGGTGAATCAAACGTAAAATGTCTTTTAGATTAATATTAAAGTAGCAACACAAACACAATTGCAAATATTACTCAAGTATGAAAACAATTGTCTAATGTTCAAACACATAATAAAACAAAGTCTTACAAGAGATAAATAAAGACCCCTAACCCGATTATGACTACAAGTGAATTAGCCACTCATAATTGAGTTGATCAAAACAAAAGCATATGTGAACTCCATAAGAAATTGACTAAAGATTGATGATAATCCAATTGTGAATGTCTTTGTTCTCCAAAATAGTCTTTGTTCTCCAAAATAATTTCTGCCCAGTGGCTACACTTTTTCTTTCCAACCCCTCCCCCCCCCCCCCCCCCCCCCCTACCCACCCACCCCAAAAAAAAGAAAGAAAAAGAAGAAATAAACAATTGGATGTGCCCATCTTTCTTTTTCTATTGGCCCAAGATGTACATTAACAACGCATCTGCTCTTTTAATATTTGTTTCCATGTAATTAGTACTTAAGCCCATGTATAGTTGTCTTTAGTAGTTCCAGCCCAATTAATTAATCAGCTTCAAATGTGAACTTAAGAGGATGTCATTGCAATTTTCTTTAGATATTGCTTTAGCTCGATGTCGTCTTGAAACCTACAAAACATAAAAGCGATACTAAGTAGTATATTTTGTAACAAATCGATACAATTAAAAGTTAAATAATATGAAATAACATGTATACAAATTGCACGAGTTAATAGCCATTTTCGTCCCTGAGGTTTGGGCCAGTTTACCACTCCAGTACAAAAGTTTTTTTTTTTTGCAATTCCTTCCCCGAGGTTTGGATTTTATTGCCAAATTCGTCCTTTTCACTAACCCAGTTTAAAAAAACTCGTTAAGTCCAGGGGTATTTTTGTCCTTTTACCTATAATTATAATTTTAATAAAAAATCTTACCCCACCCCCACCCCCACCCCCACCCCTATATCTCTCTGTCTCTTTCTCTTTCTTTCATTCACTCTCTCTCTCTCTCTCTCTTTCACTCTCTCTCTCTCTATATATCTCTTTCACTCTCTCTCTCTCTCTATATCTCTCTTTCACCCGATCAACCAACTGTGTAGGGGATTGGGATGGTTTGGGCTGAAAATGGTTGAGGGTGGCGTCGGGGGAGGAAGGTGGTGGGCTGGAGAGGTTATGTGGGTGGTGGTGTGGTGGGCAGAGGCAAGGCGGCGGTGGTTTTGGTTTTTGCAGGTGGTTGTGGAGGCGATGGTTGCAGGGGACGGCGAGAGAACAGTGGGGTTGTGGAGGCGATGGTTGCAGGGGACGGCGAGAGAACAGTGGGGTTGTGGAGGCGATGGTTGCAGGGGACGGTAAGTGTAGTATTAGTTGTATATGTAATGAATATGTGTACGTATGTGTGGAATAAAGGAATTATTATTATTATTGCAAAAACGGCTAAAAGGAAATGAGATAGGCAGAAAATGTGGAGAGGGAGGCGGCGAGTGGCAGTGATAAAGGTGGTGGGAACAGAGGAAGTGTTAATTAACAATAAAGTTTTGGAGAGATGAAGAAGAAGAAAAGGAGGGACTTTTTATAGCATTTATTTATTTATTTGGTGTATGGAAGTTGAAATGTTATTACATTAAACAATTGAAAAAAAAAAAAACATCTCTTGTTGTAATTGTTTCTAGATTCATTATGTGATCAACAGAAATGAATCAAGGATGATGATTGATATCTGTGCAACGATGAGATTAAAAATGGTACTGGGAAGTGTGTGTATATATTATTATTATTATTATTATTATTATTATTATTATTATTATTATTATTATTATTGTTGTTAGTTGGAGAGAGAGACAATGAAAGAGAGAGAGAGTGAAAGAGAGATAATATAGGGGGTGGGGATAGGTTGGGGTGGGGTGGGTGGGGTAGGGATGGGGTGGGGTAAGATTTTAATTAAAATTTTAAATTTTAAGTAAAAAGACAAAAATACCCCTGGACTTAACGAGTTTTTTTAACTGGGTTAGTGAAAAGGACGAATTTGGCAAAAAAATTCAAACCTCAGGGAAGAAATTGCAAAAAAAAAAAACTTTTGTACTGGAGTGGCAAACTGGCCCAAACCTCAGGGACGAAAATGGCTATTAACTCCAAATTGCACCGATCACATATTAAAACCAAAAGTAACATTGTTTTTACATAGATCCCGGTAGGAAAACAATTAAATATGTTTAATCTTCTACTTATATTATATTTAGCTTTCCTGTCCAATGTAGATCCAATTTGATCTCTTCTAGTGCGGTACTAATTACAAAGATTTAACTTCGTTATTATATTACGATAAATTAATCACGTCTCATTTATTTTATTATTTTAGGATACACAAATTAAACCCCCATTCTTTCAAATTATACTCGCATTGGCCCTTCCAACAGTCGTCTAAGTAGCACTCATCTTCCTTCTACTTTCATTGTCACTGGCGAAGCATAGTAAGGGCGGGGAGGGGTGGCCGACCCCCCCGGATTTTCGCGCAGAAGTTCCGATTATATAGTATTCGTATAGAAAATTTTGAAAATATAGGGTTTCGACCCCCCGAAACGGGTTTTCGACCCCCCGAAACTAGTGACTTCCGACCCCCTAACCTTCGGGTCAAGCTTCGCCAATGTTCATTGTAGTTTTTGAAACAAGATGGGTGCAATCTTTCTTATACCCTTTACATGTCTTCTTTTTAGTAGGTTTAGTGGATGTGTAAGTTAACTAATAAAAAAACTATAACCTTTTTATTCTATATATTTTTTTATTAGGCTGTGAGGTATGGAGAAGGGGGAAGGGGATGACACATAGGAAAAAGGTGGGACCAGGGGGAAGGAGAACGGGAGGGACGGGGGCAGGGGGCGGTGTAGGCAGTCGGAGACGGGGGTGGCAGGGCGCGGTGATTGGTGGAGGATTTGGTGGGTGATGGTGATTGGTCAGTACCTTTCGTTCGCAGAGGGACGTGGGGGACGGGGGGAAAGGGGACAGGGGCATGGGGCGGTGTGGGGTGGGGGTGGGGACGGGGCAAAAAGTGAGGGACGGGGGGTTGGGGCGTCTCCATACCCTTCAGCCTTAGTTAACTAACACATCCACTAAACCTACTTCTAAATATTAACATATGTGTCGCGAATGACATCACACCAGGAGTGTGCTACGGGCAACTCGGTAACTGTTGGGTGTGAAGTCCTTGGGTTAGTTATTACTATTGAACTTGTTTTATTGGATGTTTAGAGAGCCCATTTAGGTTTTCTTGTTCACCAAGCCTAAACCCTAGATTAGTCTCTATATATATCCTGTCTATATAATTTTAATAGTTGTCAGAGCTTAATAATAAGGGGAATTGGATTTTAATAACCCAAACTATTCAGAATTGGCCACTGGCACCCCAACTAAAAACTTGGCCGTATATAACCTAAACTATTAACTTGTTGGAATCTAACACCCAACTAACTGACGCCGTTAGTTGGGTTGCTGACGTGGCAAGGATTGCTGACTTGGCATGCTGACGTGTCAATCCACTGTGTATTTTATAAAAAAAAATTCCACCTCATCATCATCATCCATGTGTGCCTTAAAAAAAAAAAAAAAAAAAAAAAAAAAAAAAAAAAAAAAACTGGATCTGATAAATCACGTTTGAACCCACATCATATTCATTATCATAAACCAAAACTCACATCATCATCATCATAAACCAACTTTCAATCAAAATCCATAAACATCATCTTCACAAACATCAAACCTAAACCTAAAAAAAAAAAAAAAAAATCTGATATATGAGCTCCCTTCACAAACATCAAACACAAACCAAAGAACCTTCACAACCATCTCCGGTGAGGCACTGTCACCGGTGTTCATCTCACAGATCTGATAAGATCTAAAAAAAACCCACAAGATCCGATTATAACCTCACAGACGGAACTTTATCTCGATTTCCACAATCAATCCCCAAAAATAACCAGGAGGGTACGGATGTTTCAGATTCAATGGAATCTGATGCATCTTGAGCAGCGTCTGCAACAGCTTTAATGGCAACCGCCATAGCCTTAGGCACTCTAGCAGCGTCTGCAACAGCTTTAATGGCAACCGCCATAGATCGGATTATTGAAATGGGTTTGTAATGAAGGTGGACGGGGGTGGGTCGGTGGACGCGTACGGTGGTGGTGGTAGTGGTGGTAGAGAGAGATGGAGGTGCGGTGGTATAGTAGATTGAAGGTTTGTTTTTGGTTGATGTTATGAAGATGAAGAAGTTATGAAGATGATGATGCTGATGTGGGTTAAATAAATCAGATCTGTTTTTTTTTTTTTTTTTTTTTTTTTTTTTTTAGTGAAATGTACACTTGGATGATGAGGTGGAATTTTTTTTTTTCTTTTTTTTATGAAATACACATGTGGATTGACACATCAGCATGCCACGTCAGCAATCCTTGCCACGTCAGCAACCCAACTAACGGCGTCAGTTAGTTGGGTGCTAGATTCCAATAAGTCAATAGTTCAGGTTATATATGGCCAATTTTTTAGTTGGGGGTGCCAGTGGCCAATTTCGAATAGTTTGGGTTATTAAAATCCAATTCCCCTAATAATAAATCCCTAGTTGCAGCCCGTGGACGTAGGTTCCCCACTGGAACCGAACCACGTAAAATTCTCGTGTTCGTGTGTCGTGCTTTATATTTTCTCGTTTGTTATTGCGTGTTCGTTGTAAATCGGTTATTCCGCTGCGCCACTTAATCCTAATAAGTGGTATCAGAGCTACGGCTCGTTTGATTCACGTAACAATTCGCAAGAGGTCTGGTTTGTAAGAAGAGCTTACTTTGCTTGTGATCGATCCAACCTGGAAGTCATTATTTTTGTGTGTCGCACAAAGAAAAAAAGTTTCATAAAATAACATAAAATAACCGTAGAAGGGGCGGCACAATTGAAAAGGAACACAATTACTTTTCTGTCGTGACTTGGGTTAGATGTTCAAAAGCAACAATTCTTGTTTATTATTGTTTTCTTTTCTTGTTGGCCTTGTTGGTCAACGAAGGTAAAAAAAATTTGTTTTTTTTTTGCTTGTTTCATTAGTTTGTCGTTACTTGAAAGAAAAAGAATTCTAAAGAGTGCCATTGCCAAACAAACAACAACGGGGAACCGATAGTTGTGACACCGCCGCCGTTTACAACCGTTTTTTTCTCAGCCGCTATCAGGAGAGACAGGTTCATTCGTTCTTGTTTTCTGATTGGGTTTGTTCGGGTTGTTGTTCGGGTTTTGGGTGTTCAAGTTTCGGGTTATTATTTGGGTTGTTCGGGTTTGGTTTGGTTGTCAGTTTTTTACCGGTTATTATCAACTTGGAACTGGGTTACTTTGATCTTATTTTTCGTTTGTCATTATGGTTGAAGACGAAAAATTGGTGATTGAAAAGTTTGACGGTTCAGATTTTAGTTGGTGGAAAATGCAGATCGATGCATTGTTGGGTCAAAAAGACTTAGATATGGTACTGGAAGAAAAACTGGAGAAAATGGATGAAGCTGAAGAAGCTCTGTGGAATGCCAAGGACAAGAAAGCTAGAGGTGTTATTACATTGTCATTGACGAGGAGCATTGCATTTAACATCATGTCTGAAACCAGGGCTCGTGGTATGATGTTGGCTCTGTCAAACATGTATGAAAAGCCGTTTGCAGCTAATAAAGTGTTCTTGATGAGAGAGTTGTTCACGATGAGAATGAAAGAGGGAAGCTCAGTGACCGAGCACATAAATAATTTGAATTCTCTTCTGTCCAGATTATCGTATGTGGGAATGAGATTCGATGATGAGACCAAAGCTGTGATTTTGCTATCTTCACTGCCTGATAGTTGGTCCGGGACGGTGACAGCTGTCACTAACTCAGTTGGGCCTGAAGGGTTAACATTTGAAAAGATCCAGGATTTGGTATTGGGTGAGGATGTTCGCCGCAGGAATACTAAAGGGTCGTCTTCTGAGATGTTACATGTTGGCAGGGGAAGGGGAAATTGTAGAAACAGTGGGAGCAGCAAGGGTCGGGGCAGGAGCTCGTCTAGGGCCCGTCCAAGTGTGCGTTGTTGGGACTGCAACGAAAAGGGGCATTATAGGAATGAATGTCCGAAGGAGGATCGAAGAATTCTGGTAGATTGAACACTGCTGCAGTAAGCGATTCTGAGGATGACGCTTTGATACTGTATGTTGAAAGCAGTGTGGAATCCTTGGTCATGGATTCCGGTGCATCATTCCATGCTACCCATAGCAATGATGGCATGCGGAATGTTAAAAAGGGCGATTTTGGCAAGGTTAGGCTTGGAAACGGTGAATTTCTTGATGTGACTGGCATGGGAGATTCGGATCTGGTTACTACTTGGGGCACTACTTGGACTTTGTGTGACATCAGGATTATTCCAAGGCTTGAAACGAAGTTGATCCCCGTTGGGCAGTTGGACGAACAAGGTTTGGACGTTAAGTTTGGTGGTGGAAAGTGTAAGGTCGTTAAAGGTAATCTCATGGTTGCTAGCGGTTTCAAGAATGGGTTGTTGTATATGATGCCTGTTCTGTCTGGGGAAGTGACCGCCCCTGTTAAGACGAACGCCAAAGTCGGGCTCGCCGATTCGACAGTTAAACGAGTCCAGTTTGCAGAAAAGGACCCTGGGACTTCAGGTAATCAACTTGAGCGTATTCGGAGGTCTGAACATGTACGGGATTTTTGTAGCAGTGGGAGCACGGGGAGTGTTCCGACATCGTCTAGAAATCGACGTTGGGTTCAGAATACCAGGATTCCGAATGAAATCTCTCCTAAGAAGCTTTTGCTAGTGGGGAGTGTTCCTCTGAGACTCCCTGTATCTGATGGTTTGTGTCTATGGGGATCAGTTGGAATTGAGGATGTGAAGACGGGGTCTTGTGAGACCGGGTTGAAGGCATCTGGGGCTTCAACGGCCTTTCTGTTTACTGATGATGATTGGTCGGCTGTAACTAGGTTGATTGGGGATACATGGTTTGAAGTTTGGTTTGTTCTTGGGAGCTGGACGTGGAAGACTTCTATTCCTGTGTGTGTTTGAACTTTACAGATTACTGAAGACATGGATTGCTTTGTGCTTGTTGGCGGACTTGGTGTTTATCACAAGGCCTTCAAGTGGGAGATTGTTGGGTGTGAAGTCCTTGGGCTAGTTATTGCTATTGGACTTGTTTTATTAGATGTTTAGAAAGCCCATTTAGGTTTTCTTGTTCACCAAGCCTAAACCCTAGATTAGTCTATATATATATCATGTCTATGTAATTGTAATAGTTGTCAGAGTTTAATAATAAATCCCTAGTTGCAGCCCGTGGACGTAGGTTCCCCACTGGAACCGAACCACGTAAAATTCTCGTGTTCGTGTGTCGTGCTTTATATTTTCTCGTTTGTTATTGCGTGTTCGTTGTGAATCGGTTATTCCGTTGCGCCACTTAATCCTAACAGTAACAACCTCCCGTCTCCTTCTAAATCCGTCAAGCTAATCAAATCCTTAAAAGCGGGCTGAGTTAAGCTCGATGACGCCAATCCTAAAATTCTCAAAGCACTAAGCAACACCAACATTCCAGTGACAATAACCATACCCAATAAAATCATCACCGCTATCGCCTCGAATCAAACCCTTTCCGACGAATGGATTCGCACCAATGTCGCCCGCTTTTTTCCCCAAACCAAGATCCAAACCGTTCTCGTGGGCAAGCAAGTCCTCTCGCAACCCGACAACGTAACCTGGACCAATCTCGTACCCGCAATGTACCATATTCGTAAATCATTAGTTTCACTTAACATGAAAAGAATCAAAGTTGGTACATCACTAGCCATGGATGGATTGTTTGAACACTATTTCCCCTCCTTCGATCGCGATTTTTCGATCAAACATGGCGAATAACAACGTTATAAAGCCGTTGTTACGCTTCATTATGCATGGGCATCTAACTCCAAACACATTGACTTCAACTATGTACTGCTTCAACGTAATGCTAAAGGGTATTGGATGAGGCAACGGCCTTAGTTTATTCCGATTTGTTCGAGCAGATGCTTGATGCGGTTTTCTTTGCTTTGAAAGATGCCGGGTACCCTGATATTCGATTATTCATAGCGGAAACGGGTTGGCCCAGCGGTGGCGATAGTGACAAAACCCGGGCAAATGTTCGCAACGCGGCTGTGTACAACCGGAATGTGATCAACATATTGACGGGAGAACCACAGAGAGGTACGCAGTATAAACCCTTCATCCAGTGGTGGATCCAGGAATTCTTTTCAGGGGTTCACTTTTGTTGATGCTCCAATTCTAATGACTGAACATAAAAAATTTAGGCCAGGTTGACGGTTTGTTTCGGGTAAAGCTCATCACATAATAAAAATACAATACAATAATGAAAAAACATCGTCATTAGACATTTAAAACACGTAAAATAAATACGATAGTCTTGAAAAATAAAACACAATACCTATAGTTGTTCCCTACGAGTTTTCATCACTCATTTTTCAAACGTGATGAATGCTTCATCACGTTTCCTTCGTTTATATCCAGTTTGTATGACGAGAATCAGAAACCGGGTCCAGAAACGGAGCGGCATTTTGGGTTGTTTTGTCCCAATGGAACGAATGTTTACGCAATAGAGCTGTCGGGTCAGACGCCGTAATAATTTGATGAAGAGTATTTAGAAGTAAGTTAGTTTCCTAAGAAAATGGAAATGGGAACATCTTCTTTTCTTTAAGTATATTATCATAAGTTGAAAGTAATGTGACATTTGTTAAGTTCCTAATAATGGTTTCATTTTTATCTTTATTACTTAACATTTTTTTTACGTTAGCTTGTTGTTGCGAAAGAACAAGAAACACATATGTTGATTTAATAAAAGCATATCAGCTTGTAAACGAGATGATTTCGAGCTTAAGTTTTAGCACGGGAGAAGATTTGGAACCGATTCAAGTCGAGTTGAGCCGTGCTTGAGCTCACTCGATCTGGATCGGTTCAACAAAGAAATCAACCAATTTAAGGTGCAAAAAGGACCGTGACACTACACTAAAATCAGTTAAAGAAGATTATCTTCGCTAGTTTTCTTTGTAATTATATTTAGAGGACAAATTCTTGAATTAGAGAGTGAGTTATCACATTCTAAATTTTGCTGTAGTCTTTATTGGAGATTATGACTACTTGACTAGTTAAAGTAGTCAAAGTCTTCCTTGCTTTGTGCTCCAAGTGATCAATAATGTTGACTTTGACCATTGATCAAGAGTCAAAAGTCAAAGTCAAAGGCATAAATCAGAAAATATTCTCAATCTTTTATGATTATTAGTTGTTTTGTTCTCTTATAAATAGCTACTAGGAATTAATAGCAAGATGTACACAACAATAATAAGAAATATTCTCAATCTTCATTATTCTCTAATCCTCTCTAATTACTACACCAATTCTGTATCAATGTAGTTCTCTAATTTCCAATATGGTATCAGAACAGTGTTCTTGATCCTGAAACAATTTGCTAAAAAAAGTGTTTTTCTATTTTTTGAAAGTGGATGAATTAAAAAAAATAAAGGAGGTAATGAGAGGGGTGGAAGCAAGATGGAGGAAATCGAAGACCAAGAAAAGAAAAGTCGAGTCCTTTGGACTCGCGAGAAAGAAAAGTCAGGTTCTTTTGAACTCGTGAGAAGAAAAGTCGGGTGCTTTGAACTCGCAAAAAAAAGTCGATTTTTTTTTAACCCGCAAGAAGAAAAGTCGAGTTCAAATCTTTGAGTTCGCAAGAAAAGTCGGGTTCAAATCTTTGAACTCGCAAGAAGAAAAGTCGGGTTCCTTGAACTCGCAAGAAAAGAAAAGTCGAGTTCCTTGAACTCGCGAGAAGAAAAGTCGGGTTCGTCGAACTTGCAAGAAAGAAAAAGAAAGTCGGGTCATTTGAACTCGCAAAAAAATCGGGCTCAAAACCTTTGAATCCGTCAAGAAAAGAAAACACTCTAACTTGAAGGGGAGTGTTTGAAAAGGAAGAAATATTACTTGGCAAGTTGGGCATTCGTAGCCTTCACGCTCCAACTTGAGGGTGAGTATTGGAGATTACGACCACTTTACTAGTTAAAGTAGTCAAAGTCTTCATTGCTTTGTGTCCCAAGTGATCAATAATGTTGACCTTGACCATTGACCAAGACTAGAGATTAGCCTGCTTGGATTATGCCCCAAAGTTTAGTTACTTCCTCATTTTATGTACTTCCTTTATGTATTTATATAGGAGGTTGTTTCCTCCTTGTATTGTACAAAAATATTACTATCAATAACAAAACCATTCTATCTCTACACTTCTTGTACTAAAACCACCTTGCTGTTTTGAGAGTCGGTGACTAGAAACCGAGCAGCCCCCCGGCTGCAGGGATGAAACCAAACCCAACCAAAATCAAACCCCCAAGATCAAACCCAAGTCACCATGTCAAGAAGACGGTGGCTCAAACCAAAACAGACTGCCATGTTAAGGAGACGTAGTCCAAATCAAAACCAAAGTCACCATGTCAAGAAGACGGTGGCTCAAACCAAAAACAGACTACCATGTCAAGGAGACGGTAGTCCAAATCAAAACCAAGTCACCATGTCAAGAAGACGGTGGCTCAAACCAAACAGGGTTGCCATGTCATGGAGACGGTAGTCCAAATATTGGAGATTATAACCACTTGACTAGTTAAAGTAGTCAAAGTCTTCCTTGCTTTGTGCCCCAAGTGATCAATAATGTTAACCTTGACCATTGACCAAGACTAGAGATTAGCCTGCTTGGATTATGTCCCAAAGTTTAGTTACTTCCTCATTTTATGTACTTCCTTTATGTATTTATATAGGAGGTTGTTTCCTCCTTGTATTGTACAAAAATATTACTATCAATAACAAAACCTTTCTATCTCTACACTTCTTGTACTAAAACCACCTTGCTGTTTTGAGAGTCGGTGACCAGAAACCGAGCAGCCCCCCGGCTGCAGGGATGAAACCAAACCCAACCCAAACACAAAATCGCTTCCGCATAAATTTCTATATGATATCAAAGCAGTGTTTTTGATTCTTGGAACACTCTGCTTATCATCTACAAATCTTTCGCAAGAAACTCCAAATCCAAACCAAAATCAAACCCCCAAGATCAAACCCAAGTCACCATGTCAAGAAGACGGTGGCTCAAACCAAAACAGACTGCCATGTTAAGGAGACGGTAGTCCAAATCAAAACCAAAGTCACCATGTCAAGACGACGGTGGCTCAAACCAAAAACAGACTGCCATGTCAAGGAGACGGTAGTCCAAATCAAAACCAAGTCACCATGTCAAGAAGACGGTGGCTCAAACCAAAGAGGGTTGCCATGTCATGGAGACGGTAGTCCAAATCAAACAAAAAAAGGCTGCCATGTTAAGAAGACGGTAGCTTAAAACAAACCAAAACAGGCTGCCATGTCAAGAAGACGGTAGCTCAAATCAAACAAAAACAAGCTGCCATGTCAAGAAGACGGCAACTTAAAACAAACCAAAACAGGCTGCCATGGCAAGAAGACGGTAGCCGAACCAAAAGCCAAACAAACAAAAATTGTGAATTTGAAATAATGGTGGCTCACAAACAAAAACAACTCCCTTTTGGCTCGAATGATTCGAATAACCATTTGGGAAAATCAAAGACACTTTTGGTCAAGTTGAATTTTGGATAATCCCACTATTCAACTTGAGGGGGAGTGTTAGAAAGAGATGGTTTTTAGGGATCAGTCTTGCATCATTTCCCTAATCAAAGATCACAAGTCAAAGATCCATATAGTCAAAGATCTCAAGTCAAAGTCAAAGGTCAACATTATTGATCACTTGGGGCACAAAGCAATGAAGACTTTGACTACTTTAATTAGTCAAGTGGTCATAATCTCCAATAGTCTTTGAGAATATTTCAATATTATTTCATGAAAAGGAGTTTCTCCATTTACCGGGAGAATTTGTTAACATTGTTGTGAAAATGTTGGACTAGAAAATCTACAAAGTAATAACGTATGGTTAATGTTGCTACCACTTGTGTTTTTATGGTATGATACATGGAACACAAAGGACCATTTTGCAATTTAGGCGACCCAATCTTTGGATATACTTGCAAGAAGAAGGAATAGTAAGAAGATGCATTGTATTGGTAGTGTGGTGTGGTCAGTGGTGTGTACAAAGGAGAACACTTGGGGGACAAAAATAAATTGAAGTACGTTGAATGCGCTTGTGCGCTCTTTTCATAAGTCAATTGGACATAGGGTTAAATTAGTGAAAATGAGAGTACTTTAACTAACTTTGGACAAATATTAAACTCTTGCTAATATTAGTACTATTTTGTGGGTTTGTTCTTTGTTTTAAGGACTTTACAACAAAACAAATCAAGTCCAAATCACAGCTAATATAAGTAAGATATCAATGCTCAAAGTTGAGACTAAAACATGTGAAAGCATAAAAAGGAAAACCGTGGAAATGTAGGAACTTGTCCCACATAAGAGGAGGAAACAAAAATGGAGTGGCTTATACAGTAGAAAACTCCTCACACCAGTGGGTTCTCGAATCGGTGCGAAGCACCTTTAATTCGTAGATGCACACGGTGTATGGGCAAAATCTGGCGTTTTAATGGTGCACTGTGCAATTCGCACGTAGGGGTGTAAAAGAGCAGAGCCGAGCCAAGCCAAGCCAAGGTGGGCTCGAGCTCGAGCTCAACAGCAATCGAGCCAGCTCGGCTCGGCTCGAAAATGTAAAACAAGCCAATATGTTTAGCTCGAGCTCGACTAAAAAAACTCAAGCCAGCTCGAGGCTCGACGATACAACTAGATTTTTTTTAAACATATTGTATTAAAAACAAGAAAATATTATCTTTCCATAATATATTATTATAAATATTTGAAGGGATACGTCGCCAAAACAATGATACCATATCAAATAAAAAGCAATACATTCTTTCCAACTGCAAAAAGTCAAGACATAAAAAGAAAGAAGAATGATTGATCATACACCAACAATAGTTGCGTCCATAAATGTGTGACGCTTGTTCTCCCGCCCGTTCTACGTCGATGGACGAAGACCACGTCAGACACACTGACGCTGGTCCTTCCGCCCGTTTTACGTAAGTGGAGCAACATGCGTTTGCGACTGTTCAGACACACTAACGCTAGTCCTTCCGCCCGTTTTATATCAGCGAAGCAATATGCGTCTGCGACTATGACGCCAGCCAGGGGCGAAGTATTTTGAGGGCCAGGGGTGGCCCTGGCCCCCCTGTTTTTTGGCGCAGTAATAGAAATTTACGATTTTTGTAGGTAAATTTAGTCCGGGTTGAGTTCGGCCCCCGCCGATTTGCCACTACCGATCTAAAAAAATTGAGTCCGGCCCCCGCCGATTGGCGAACCAAGCTTCGCCACTGACGCCAGCCAACCCACCCATTCTACGTCAGCACCCAGCCTGACACAAAACGAAGCTTCCTCGACATGAGACATAAATGCTTCATCAACACGACTGAAAGATACCTTTCAGGGCAACATCGAGACACACACCCCAGGGCAGACATGCCCTGGGCAACTGTTCCTGACGTAACAGGCTGCCCGTCAGAGTCTGCAGCCAATCAAAGGTCGCGCCTGGTCTGACTACCAGAAAGGACGACAACGTGGCAGCTCCCCAACCAAGATATCTCTGATAGAAGACTTTATCAACCCCACTTGTCTCCAAGGTTCTAGAAGAAGTGATGATTACTCACCGCCTCAATAAGCCAACCGACGGACGCCACGTGTCCGCCAACCTTCTGCGTCCACTCAATGGACGCCACATGGATTTTTGACAGGACGGTAACATCTCCCCCTTTTCACACAAACCACCTGCACGAAATTGGGCTTATGAATTTGGGCCGGAGATTTAGAGACCCCTCTACCTGGCCTGGGCCCCATCAAGGGTAGAGGTCGGGTTGGGTTGAGAAAGTTGGAAGTCTAGGTGTTATAAAAGGAGAAGCCTCTTCTCTTTTATTGGCATCTTTTCTCCCTCGAGAACTCCCACTGAAAAGCCTACGAGCACATCATACTTTTCCAACCCTTGTTTTTATTTTCAACGTTTAGAGGATCGGCTCTTCTAACCGGTTGTCTCTTAACTTCCTTAGTCTTATTCATATACCCTTATTTTCAAATACACACTTTCTAAAATAAACTCACTGTTTATCCTATGGATACACTACTTGGATCAGCCCTAACTCGGTGATCTAGGATCCGTGTTTCTTCCATATTAATTATGGAATATGGAACGTCGGTGGTCGGTTACTTGATTTTAGGCACAATTAGGGTATAATAATATGGAAAGGATATTTTCAATTTAAAAAAAAACATCTCTTGTGAGTCAAAATTTCAAACATATATATACCATATATTATTATTATTATTATTATTATTATTATTATTATTATTATTATTATATAAAACATATGTTTATTGAGCCACGAGTCGAGCTAACGAACCGAACCACGAGCCAAGACCCCTATCTCGAGTTCGGCTCGATAACAAAACGAGTGTTTTCGAGTTGAGTTTTTTTTTATCGAGTTTCGAGCGAGCTGCGAGCATTTTGTACACCCCTATTCGCACGCATGCATTGCCTTGTGTCGCCTTTGTATTTTTTTAACCTGGTTTGAGGACCTTGGGTTAGGTTTGGCTGACCATGGTTTTTGTCAGGTGCGAGTGGGTGCAGGTTCATGGGTCAGGTCCTAAACAACTGATGACGTCAACGGTAGCATCTACCAACATCATTAATTGATGTCGAATTATGCAACACTTCTAGCCAAAACCACTATTGGTTCCAGCCAACAGTTGTTTGACTAAGTTGGCTGGTTAGTTTTTTGTGATCAACCATTTGGCCCATTAGTTATTTACCTTCCACCGGTTGTTTCCAAATCAGTTGTTTCAGTGATCAGAATTTGGCACATCAGTTGTTTGGCACAACAATAGTTTTCAAAAACTTGTTTGTCGTTCAAAATGTAGCTCTTTGGATCGTATTTCGATAGTAACGTTGATTAATCGATCATTGGACATCCTATATCCAACAAGAAGAGAGGTGAGGGTAGGGTGACAAAAAATGAATTTAATCAAAAATAAATAATTAAACGGTCATGAATTTACATAAATACCCTTGCTTCTGACATCCATTTTAATGGGAGATAGATGGAGGAAAGCAGAGTGTTATGAAAAGTGACCACCTGGGAATTAGGATGCGATATTTCTGACGGGGGATGCAGGTTGATCCTACCATCAAACCATAGAGATGTAAATTGCAGTTTACTCTATGTTTATGTGACATGCGGATGGTCAATGTTGTAGATGGTCACATAATCGGTTGTGGTTCTTTAGCCACTTTTGAAGAATCTTGTTTAGATACAATTGATGTGAAATTCTACTATAATGTGTTTATTATCTTTATAATTTATTGTTCACACACACACATAACATTTGATGATAATAAGAAATATTTGTTTTGTAGGTTTCGTGCCATGCAAGATCCCAAGTAAAAATTTTCTTACAGCTTGCTGGAGTATATTTTTTTTATCGGCGAACAACTGTGTGGCAACCACCCTTGCGGGGCGCCGTGCCCAAGAATCGACTACTCGATCTTCAGCAGCCCTCGCCTTCTCCCGATGCGCAGAAACCTGAGCCCCACCCGCCCAAAGGCACGACAGTGTTATAGAACTCGGTAAAACCTCGCCGCCCGTCAGATTCGAACCGGCGCCACCCGTATTCGATCTTCATCCGAATACCAATCCATAAATGATGGAAGTGGGGATTGAACCTTTGATCACATAGGTGAAACAAAAGCCACTCCACCACTATGGATTGATCTGGAGTATATATATATATATATATATATATATATATATAGGGGATGGTTATAATAAAAACCCTCCAAAATGAGTAAACCATGTAAACCCATTTGTAGCCATTGATCTAAAGTGATCAATGGTCTAGATTCATTCTATATTATTTTAATATATTTATTAAGGTAAAGGACAAAAAAAGGGCACAATGGTCAAATGCCATTTTTCTGAAAAAGCACATATGACAAGTGGACCCCACACATGTCACATCATCTCTCTCATACTTTTGTGACCATTGTCCTAAATCTGCCAGATACCCGTGTTACATATGTAACATGTGTTGTGTTACGTAGGTTAAAACTGAGTTGCCAGTGTATATTATTTAAAAAATGTTGATTTATTATTTTTTTTATTATACCATGTTTTTTTTTCGTTTTATTGTACCAGCACCAGAATTGTTGCATACGTAACGAGAATTAATATGGTTATAGGCATTTTGTTACTTACAAAGTGCTAAAACCAAACAAAACGGTCATTACAAAGTGCTAAAAACTTTATTGATAAAAAAACATTCAAATGTACACAAGAATTGTTTCTTACAAAATGCTAAAAAACAAACAAAACGGTCATTACAAATCAACCAATGCTAAAAAAAGTATCATAAATAAAAAAAAATGTCTACACTTCATTCTTGATAATCATCTTCATCTTTAATGCAAAAAATATGCTCACCTGCAAAAATAAAACAAAAATCATCAATTTACATGTAAAAGACCCCCCCCCCCCCGCTTAACGTATGTTAACCAACTGGATTACAAAAAAACATACGAAACTGATACAAAAAAACATTGTTTTATACATTTAGTTATCAAAGATTATCAAACATACGAAACTGATAGCAACTTAGTTCTGCTGTTACATACGAAACAGACGCAAACATAGATTTGATCCAATGATTAGTGACTTTTGTTTTAATCAATATATGGTAAAAAAATCAGAAGCTAATTTATAACAACTTAGTTCTGTTGTTACATACGAAACAGAAACTAATTTATACCATAGTTTTGTTGTTACATACGAAACATGTGCAAAAATATACGAAACAGATGCAAACATACATTCCACACATTATAATACTCATACAAACATGCACATACTGGTAAAAAACAAAAGCAGACATATTGTTGCATATGTTAACAGACATTAAAATTCACCAATTTTGATTAAAAAAACATATTAAACAAAAGCAGACATATTGTTGCATAGAAAATAATCTGACTGCAAAAAACATATATGCTACACACGTAAACAGTCTAACATAACACAAAGATTATACGAAAATATAGCCGATAAAAACACCCTAACTAAACAACAAGATACTACAAACATAAAAACACAAAACGAAAAATCATTTTCGATGTTTAACATAATAAGTCACCCAAAAATAAGAGATGTTAGTAACACACAAAAAAAACAACAATTATTTACAACTTAAAAAAATAAAAATACAGACAATACTTATGTACACGTGAAACAACAATTATTTACATGTGTAACAAGAAAAACACAGACAACACTTATGTAGTCTGCAGTAAACATAGAACAGAATTTGATATGCTAGAAAACAGAAAACATAATTTGACTGCAAAAAATAGATATGCTACACACGTAACAGGCTAACTAAACACAAAGATTATACGAAAATATAGACGATAAAAACACCCTAACTAAACACAAATATACTACGAACATAAAACACAAAACAAAAAATCATTTTAGATGGTTTAACATAATAAATCACCCAAAAAAAGAGATGCTAGTAACACACAAATAAACAACAATTATTTCCAACTTAAAAAAAATAAAATATTAAACCACCTAACCCCCCAACCCTCCCCCCCCCCCCAAAAAAAAAAAAAACTAGAAACACAAAAAAAAGATATATATTAAACCACCTCCAAGCCCATCATCCTCTGATTCGTAATCCTATATAAGAAAAATATAGACGATAAAAACAGATGTGCTGCACATGTAACAGCCTAACTAAACACAAAGATCATACAAAAATATAGACGATAAAAACACCCAAACTAAACACAAAGATACTACGAACATAAAACACAAAACGAAAAATCTTTTTCGATGTTTAACATAATCAATCACCCAAAAAAAATATTAAACCACCTAACCCCCAACAAAAAAAAAGGGATGCTAGAAAAAAAAAACAAATGACTAGACTATTTCAGAAAAAACAAAAAGAATTAAGTTGGAAATAATTGTTTCAAAAAAAAAAAAAATGACTAGACTATTTTCAGAAAAAACAAAAAAAAGGGATGCTAGAAAAAAAAAACAAATGACATAGACTATTTCAGAAAAAAAAAAAAAACACCAATATGTAAACTTTAATAACACACCAATATGTAAAAAAAAAACACACCAATATCTACAGATCAGGAAGGAGCAGAGGAGGATGTTGACGGCGAGAATAAAGATGATGATGCACCAGATCCACTTTCTACAGTGCTTTCTTTCTCTCTCTATATCTCCAATCTCTCTTGTTTTGATGTGCTGGAGATGTGAGAGGCAACACAGATGTGGAATGAAGCTGAGAGGACACGTTGAAGACTTGAAGATGTGGGCTGAAGGTGGTGGTGGTGGTGGTGGCGGTGGTGGTGGTGGTGGCGGTGGCAGTGGCGGTGGTGGCAGTGGAGGTGGCGGTAGGGGTGGTGGTGGTGGGATTAATCTTGAAGATGGTGGAAGAGAGATGAAGAGAGAGAGAGAGAGAGAGAGAGAGAGAGAGAGGGAGTTGTTTATATAGGAGGGGGAGAGAGAAAATTCAAATTAGAAAAAGAGGGGGAAGGGTAAATTTACTAGATTACCCTTTTTATTAAAATAATAGAGGTTGAGGTGGATTAATCTTGGCCTTAGGTTTCCATGGTTTTCTCATTTTAGAAGGTTTCCATTATCCCTTTCCCCTATATATATATATATATATATATATATATATATATATATATATAGGGTAGGGTTCAATTGAGAACCAACCCTTAGTTAGGAACTTTAGGAACCAATCTCATCCATCCATCTTCAATGGCATGATGGTAAATATGTTAAACATTAATTAACTTTTTAATTAAATCAAGGGGTAATATTGTCTTTTGGTATGTGAGTATTAATAGGTTATTTAGTATACATTGTAACTGACAAAAACCACAACTAATATCATTTGTGCGTTTATTGTGTACATCAACAAAAGCGAAGAATGTCCAGAATGAAGTGCATCGACTCATATACATGTATGTATCAAGATCCAATTTTTTTTTTTATTTTCTTTAATCGATCGGCTTTTGTGTATAAAATTTTATTTTTTTTATAAAACGACGTTTATGTTTTTAGGGTTTGAAAAATCTGATTTTACGTTTTAGTTTTTGAAGATCGCATTATCGAACGGCAATTATATTGAATATATATCCAAATATGTTATTGAATTTTTTCTTGATTGCTAGTTGTCTGTAGAAAATTTTTGTGTTTCCAATTGAGATAATCCATCTATTAAGGTTGTAAATTGTTGTTGATTTATAAAAAAGGGTATTTGAAACCCTATTAAAACATTGTAAGGTTTTAATTGAAGATCGTCGACTGTAGTATAATTTTAATATACACCAGTGTATATAGAATGTAAACATTTCTAATATATGTATTAACTATACATTGGTGTATACAAAAAATAGACTTTATGAGCGTACACCAATTGTATACACCAACATTTTAGTTAGGTTTTGGATATTCCAATTGTATACACCAATATACCTCAGTGTATATATAATATGCACATGGGTACCATATGGATTAAGTATACATTGGTGTATACAATTGACTATTTGATTAAAAGCATGTTTAACTTCAGTATACACTATTTAAGATGGTTCTATATCAGCAAAGTGGTCTATACACTAATGTATACTTGTTCAGTATAATGGTACAGTGTATATTTGGTCAAAATATGATGGTACACTGGTGTATATTGTACATTATTCAATAATACATATTTTATGTTATACACTGATGTTGAATTATTCAATTATGTGTTCAACAGCATAAATATGATGTTACCTTACAATGTTCAATAGCATAAAATTAAAGTATACACTGATGTATATTGTATAGTATTCACTAATGTATATCTTCAAGTATACACTGATGTATATTGTATATTATTCACTAATGTATATTTTATGTTATACACTGGTGTTTAATTTTACTATTATGTGTATACAGGTGGTTCGAAAGTTTCTTGTAAACCGGAAAATGAATTGACTTTTACCCAATTGTATGTCCTCAGAAGCAAATGAAGAGCGGGATCGTATTATGGAGGAGGCGAATCAGCTTGCACGTTTGAAAAGGCAAAAATTGATTTGAATGTTCTTATGTGGTTTAGTCTTTTGCTGTTTTTGATGGATTAGTCTTTTGCTATTTTCCTACAACTTTTGTAATTCCTGCAAACTTTTGAACGATGCGCCTAGATTTCTTTTGTTTTGGATACATCAGCAATTATTGAAGTGGAATGGTTTGTTTATGCTTTATAGTTGTACAAATAGGTAACAGTATCAAATTTAAACCAGGTATACATCAATGTATAATGAGTAAATCATTGTTTGTGCAACGTAATGTATGAAAATCAAATATACACCAGTATACGTACGTGTGCAATGGCTGGTATAAAACATTTTATACTAACATCAGATTCAACTAACTAAAAATCAAATGTTAACTGCATATATTATTTGTATTTCTAACAATGTATATATAGAAATGTATAAAACACTATCAAAAAAGAGCAAACCAATATATACACCAGTGTATATGTAATTATACAACCATTGTATATAGGTTAACTAGTATCTACTATACAAATGCTATTATACAACGGTGTATATAGGTTAACTATTATCTACTATACAGATGCTATTATACAACGGTGTATATTAGAGCAACGAGAACTTTCGGCTTTTTCCTCAATGTTTGCGTCACCTTCAAGCGATTTTGGTGTCACTGCATTGGAACACAAAATGTACCTATTTATAGTCACACCATTTGCTTGTTTTCGTGTAGACAAACGAGTTCCAAATCCGGCTGCCTCACCATAATTTTCATACATTATGATAGCTTCGTCCAACGTTCTAAACTTGGCACCTACAAATGGTTTAACATTGTCTGGTACAACAGGCGTCCAATATCTCGTCCCACCGGGAGACTCATATACGTTGCTGGACGAGGAACCTACAATAAAAAAATGTACATTAGAAATTAATTTTACCAATATTTAAACGAAATACGAACGTTACATCGAAATACGAACGTTACATCACAATAGAAGGTAGACGGGCAACAAGTTGCGCCGCCACCCTTTTTGAATTGCGAACACTAGTCTACTAAAGACAAATCCTTGCCCCCCTGGAGATGAACTATTGCTGTGGACGACCCGTTGGACCCTGGACAAGAAACGAATAGCTTCTGGCGCTAGGGAACCAAAGGTATCAAAGGCCAAGGGGATAAAGACATGTTGGTTCTCTGCACAGGCTTTAGCATGCTTATCCACCTTTTTCGATTCCGCCTTTCTTAAAGCTTGCACAGCTACAAGGCCTGTTTCCCTTAACCCAACCAAGGGAGATACCCCTGTGAGGTCCACACAAGCATGTTTCCCCCTCTCCCAACCAAAGACAAGCAGATCCGCTGGTCGCAGGGTGGATCTCCCTTCCGCAGGGTCTGTGAGAAAATTTACAGGGGCCTCCTTTTTGGCAGAAATCCCAGCTCTTCTCAGGATGTCCTCCAAAACGTCCCTCACCCAGTCATGCCGGTATTTGAACCCAGGGAGCTCTTTGCAATGAATTGCGTGCTCCCCAATATTTAAAAAATAGAATCAGACATGCTACAACTTTTATACGGTACACCTGTGTATATTAATTAACACATATGATTTGTCATACTGCTGTATATTGTATTAGACGTATGTATATTAATTAAAAAACTAAATTTTATACACTGGTGTATAAAAATATGAAACTATGAAAAAGTCATATAGTATCTGCTCGATGATAGAATTAACATACACCAGTGTATAATAAACCGTCAACACAAAATACTATCAGTCTATCATATTGCACTAGTGTATAATAATTAATATATTTGTTTTTATACACTGGTGTATGACAACCTATAAATCTAAGAAAATAATCATACTACGTCTGTACGTTATGCGACTAACATTGTAAAATACACAGGTGTATAATTCTATACTGATACTAATTTGTACGTAAACAATTAAACAACTGCATACATCAAACTGCTATTTCGCACAATCAAAACATAACTCAATAATACAAATCACAAAATTCGACAAATTCAAAACCGAACTCAAGAAATACAAATCGAAAAAACTTTGATTTCGAACAAAAAACAATGTAAACAAATAAAAAAAATAAATACATACCTTGATTGTCAACACTACTTAGCAAAAAAGGTTGGGATTGTGTTTCATGATCTTCAATGTCGTGAGGAACTGATTCAATGTTTTCGCGAATATAATTATTATCCATCACTTAATTATCTTGGTCGATGGAAGCCTATGCTTTTTTCTATTGTATCTTCTGTAAATCGACCTTGAGTTTTTGCAGGAGACAATAGATGATAATGGCTAGAGATGAAAAACCAATTAAGATGTTGAGAAATTTTAAGAAGGTAATTGAATGTTATTCGGTAACTTCCATTAATAAAACTTTTATTTTAAATTAAAATATAAAAGATAATTGTTTAATTACCTAACTGCCCCCTAGATCAAGATTAAAGATTAGTGACTCAGATTGGTTCCTAAGTTCCTAACTAGTCCCTTGGTTCTTATTTGATCTTTTTCCTATATATATATATATATATATATATATATATATATATATATATATATATATATATATATATAGTCCAAAACGACAAAGACTTTAAAGTTCAAACAAGAAAAATGTCTTATGTATCGACTATCGAGGATTCCAACTCCAAGGTAACTAAAGATATCTAGTCGCTTAGCTTAAGAATATATCGAAAATGAAATCAATGGAATGTTCACAAATGACAAATCACAATCGGGTGATTTTATTCTAAACAGCATCTCCGTTTGATTAATAAATGTATGGATAAGGTTGTAACTTTGCTTCGAGGGTTCTAGCCACTTGCTAGAAGCTATTCTATTCCCACTACCAAATAATTTTTTCTCCGCCGTTAGAGGGAAAAAAAAAAAAAGACTTGATGACAATAGAATATTCGGAAAGGGAAATTTGACGTATTTTATACATTTCTTTATTTGTTGTATGTTTTAGACTTATGAGACGTTTACATATCATTAAATATTATCAAGGACAAAAGGAAATCACGATTATAAAAAGTTGTCAATGCTTGTATTAGACCCACCGTAGTGGGCAAAATTTTGGGCGCTATTTTACAAAATAAAGCTCCCCACACTGCTACGGGGGGCTTTATTTTTGAAAAGTGGCTTTTGGCGTTATACAAATAGCGCTCATCACATTTTGATGTGGCCAATACCCACGTGACACGTGGCGGAGAATCAGAAAAGGCTTTATAAATGGGGCTTTATTTTTAAACGGGGCTTTATAAATAAAGCCCCTACCACTACACCCCTTTTTCCCTTTATCTCTTCATGCTGACTCAACTGTCACGTGAACCAATCAGAAAGGGGGGCTTTATATATAAAGCCCCCCACTACACATGGTCTTAGCTAAAGGGTATGTATATTTGGAGTATTCCGGCAGGGATCATCTAATCATTACCATACCCATCGTATACTTGCAATTTTTTTTTTAAACTAACATCATACCGTGCCCCATACACAAATATATGTCCCTTTCCCCGTTCTATATAACTCATGTTTTGGGTTTATCTGTCATGTTCAAGTGCGTTCCTCACCCTAATATTTGTCGATGATAAACTATATAATTTGGTGGACTAGCTTGTTTTTGTCTTTGATCAAAAGGTATAACAATTCCTAAACAAATAAATCAGTGAATTGAAAATATTTTTAAAATTAGTGGGTGAGTTATAAACGTCAAAATTTGAAGGTAATAAGTGAGAATATATCTTCTATTATTTGAAAATTGCGATTACCATTTATAGGTTGAATGTTTAAGTTGTAGAATTTTGGAGCATAAAATAAATTAAAAAAATATTCAAATTTAGAGTTATTCCTACTCTTGTGTGTTGATTGTCTAATAAATGAGGGACCCTTAGTGCAATTAGGCAAGGTTAGTCTTTGGAGTTTGGATATATCTGCAACTCCATAAGGTCGTTCGGAAGAACAAGAAAGGAGATACAATGTATGTATGGTGTATTGAAATGAGTACAAAGAACACATAAAAAAAGAAAGAAATTGAAAAACTACCACTTTCCTTGTTACCTAAGCAATTCAATCATATGATATTGTTTATTAAACAAATCGTTTTATTTATTAAGCAAATCTCTTTCCTTTACTTATATCATAATACATGGGTAGTGTAGAATGAACCCAAGCTAGAGCTAGGGCCTTCAAAAAATAAGGTCTTATTTTCTTTAAAAAATTTGTATCATGTGTTAATCATAGTTTTATAAAAATTAGCACATCATCTATCTAAAAATAGTGTTAAATCAGGCTCCAACACTGTTTTTTTGGAACTCGGTCAACACATTTGAATATAAATAATGAAATTGTATATACATCTTTATAGTGTTTAACTAGATGCTTATAATTTTGATTGTTGTCTTTATGTAGTCTTTTTAACTAAAACAAGAAATACAAATATATCGTGTACTAACTTAATCTATCTATCTATACATATAATATTTGAAAGTCATTTTATACACATGGCAATCATTCACCCACCTAGCAATCATCTCTCATCTCCTTATTAAGCCACATGACATTATGTGAGATTTTATAAAATTTTCTTTTTTCTTAAATCAAAAATCATTCATTAAAGATATAATTAATTAATATGTTGACTTTTGACCACTCTCATTTATCACAATTCTTTTTATGTACGTTACTTTTTAGTTTTTTTTTTCAAAGGTATTTTTTCCATATAAACCTAATTTCAAAACACCCTACTATTCCAGTCGATTTTTTCTCATCCCATCCTAGATCATCATCTCTCGTCCGATCATCCATTATCATCGCTCCTTATTAATTTGTTTGCCGTCGATTCAAGGTAATCGTATTAAGTCGATCTTCTTTGTTGGTTATTCAATTAAAGATTCAGGTCTGTTAATACTTTTGAAACCGATTTTCAGAGGATGATTAACATAGTGTTATTTTGAATATTATGTTGTTATTCATTCTGATCTATGTTTAATATGCACATTGTTATTATTAGGGTTTTTAAACAATTGACAGACACTTAATCAATTTGTTAGCTTCATATAAGATCTGAAATCTCTAATAGTGTTTGATGTTTTTCATATATGTGCACATACTTCATTAGGTCACAGGTCTGAAACCATATCTCTGGAGGGATTTTGACGGTGAAGAGTTCAGATTAGATGGTGGTGTTAAAGTGAATAACAAGATGCAAACCTTTGAATTGGTGGCCGCCGGAAATCGTGGTCAGAAAAAACGACGGTGCTTTGGGTTGATTCTCATCTTTTTAATGTTTTAAATCACCTATCATTTCTTAAATAACGAATCCTATTTGATGTTTTCAAATCATGTTTGATGCTCTGTCATCTATGTTCATCTTTTCAATTTTTTGGTTTGTTTCTTCTTCAATCACTTTTTAGTTTATATAATCTATGTTTTAGTACTTATTGACTAACTTGCTGTACATGAAGGTATGAATATGAAGACTGCACTAACCATTGGCAGGCATGGAAATTAGAATTAGTTGTGTCTAAAGACAAAGTAAAAGTAAGGTTTCTTACATATATACTACTATACTTTTGAATGATTTAAATTTTCTAGGTTTTGATTTGTTTATTTGATTAAGACCAAGGTGGGCTCTCATTGACAAAGCATACATGTAGTTCTGAACATAAATTCTTGAAATCTCATAAAGCTACTAATGATATAATGTAGTTTTTATAAAGTTACATAATTTTAGATATTTGTGTGCGTATTGGTAATTTCGTGCTTGACATTAGATAAATAGAGAATAGCAAATAATCTTTTGATATGTTCGTAGAAGAAAAGTAACACTTGAATTTTTGTTGAGTAGGTGAATCTTACTCGAGAAGAAATTGTTTGATGCGGATGTGTCAGAGGAAGATCAAAACAACTTGATTAAATTTTTAGAGAAAAAAGAAACTGAATATATGCGCCTTCAAAGGCACAAAATTGGAGTTGATGATTTTGAGCTACTGATCACCATGATAGGGAAGGGTGCTTTTCGGTGAGGTATGGTTACTCTGCCCTTTTTACAGTTTCCATCCGTTTATGTTCTATATTTTTATTATGGTCGACGTTTGTTGTTCTTTAGGTGGTCTCTTGGTGCTATTATGTTTGAAATGCTTGTGGGCTATCCGCCTTTCTACTTTGATGATCCAATGTCAACTTGTAGAAAGGTAGCTTCAATTTTCATTGCTTTTGCAACCAATATAGTAACTTCTGCGTCTTTTTCTGTCATTTACAAGCGCTATTTGCTTTATAGCACCTCGGTAGTTTTGTGTAACGTTCTCCTTCTAAACATGATTAGAAAACTACCAACTTACGCATCAAATGGTTTTCCTATGTTATTTCGATCCCCAAGCACACAAGTCAACATGCATTGTAACCTTTACCAACAAACTTTTACATCATTTTTGGTAGTCGGTAACATGTTTGATCACCTAATTCTATCGATCACCAAGTTCTTGCTTCTCTTATTTGGTACTTTTCATTATTTGGCATTGTTTTTGCTCCTAACATATGACTGGTACTAATGTTCTTGCACATGCAGATAGTAAACTGGAAAATGCATTTAAAGTTTCCTGAAGAAGCGAGGCTTTCATTAGAGGCAAAAGATCTAATTAGCAAACTGCTTTGTAATGTCAATCAACGGCTGGGATCGAAAGGCGTAGATGAAATAAAGGTGTTGTATGGTGTGTCCTATTCTAGCTTCTTGGAACTGTTTTGAGTGTCAGTTTTTTAATACATTGACTCACTGAAAAAGTGTTAATTTTATCATGCTCATAATTGGTTTAGAGGCATCGATTGGGATAGGATTTATCAAATGGAAGCCGTATTTATTCCTGAAGTTAATGATGAGTTGGATACTCAAAACTTTGAAAAGTTTGAAGAGGTATCTTAGTTTTATGCATAGTCTAAATGGGCGAAGTGGGTACCTGGTCGAAGCAGATTGGGTTGACCTTATTTTTTTTGTCCAAAATCTTAGATGGTTATATAATAAGCAATGCGTCTAATATGATTATGGCAGTTCACTGATAATCAGTTATTTTTTATATTATAAAATGACGTAGGAGGTTGTATGTACCAAGTCTTTTGGTCGTCTTTCTTGTTTAGCTGTTTTTTAAATCTCTTGTCATGCTCATGTTTCAGTCTGAACACCAAAGCCATAGCTCATCAAGATCTGGACCATGGCGAAGGGTAACATATATAATATGCTGTGTTTGTTTCTAATAATATAGTACCACACGCACACGCACACGTGCACACATGTATATATCTAATGTTACTTGCAGTACAGGTTGATCAGCATGACACTTTAGGATGATATATGTTTGTCTGACTAAATAAAAAATGTTATTGTACAAGTTACAAGTACAAGATTATTGGTTGATTCAATACCGAAAACTGTTGTAGGTTGATAGGATGTGTCTACAAGAACACTTGCAGTATCACAAATAGTATAGCCATTATGAGGATTAGGAATGTGGATATTTTATTTTCTTAAAACTCTTTTTAATACCGTTTGATTTCATGTATATGTGTGATGCATTCCTCTGATATTGTTTGATGTTTTTATTGTTAAAATCAACATTAGTATAATCCACAAGGTTACACCAAGATGGCATGGGAGGGAATTGTTGGTGCTACAGATGCAGCACAGCGCAACAAACAACAAATTATCGAATCTGAGCATCTAATGAAAGCCCTTTTGGAGCAAAAGGATGGGTTGCGCAAGACGGATACTAACAAAGGCTGGGTTGGGCAACACATCAGTTTTACAAGCTACATATAACTTTATAGCTCAACAGCCAAAGGTATTATTGTCACTATGCTGTCAGTGTGAGTTTTTGAGCACTGCCCATGACAATCTGTGACTCTTTTTGCAGGTCAGTGACCCCAGTAATCCTCGGTTAGGGTCAAGTCTAGGTTCTTTACTGGAAAATGCAAAAAAATTTAAGAAACAAATGGGAGATGACTTTATTTCTGTTGAACATCTTGTATTAGCATTTCCTTCGGATACACGATTTGGAAAGCAGTTGTTTACAAGTTTGAACCTAAGTGAGAAATCATTAAAGGATGCCGTTGAGGCTGTTCGTGGAAATCAGAAAGTAACTGATCAAAGTATATACATTATATATATATATATATATATATATTGCTTCAAAGATTAATACTTTATTCTTTTACCGAATTTGTGATCATGATATCTCTGTTATTGAACAGACCCTGAAGGGAAATACGAGGCACTTGACAAATATGGTAGTGACTTGACTGAACTTGCTAGAAAGGGTAAACTTGATCCGGTAATAGGCCGAGATGATGAAATCAGACAGTGTATTCAGATATTATCTAGAAGAACAAAAAATAACCCTATTATTATTGGTGAGCCTGGTGTTGGTAAAACTGCAATTGCTGAAGGGTAAGTTATTATTGTGCATGTACATGTGCTCTGTTTTGGTACACATTTTCCATATAAATTATGGAAATTTACATATCATGCAGATTAGCTCAAAGAATTGTTCGTGGAGATGTTCCCGAGCCTCTCAAGAATCGTAAGGTTAGACAACTTTCCGAGTTCTAATATATAATTTGGTCACTAAGTTGGCGTTTATTGTCAAAATCACAAATTTGTTTTGATAATTTCAGCAATTGATCTCTCTGGATATGGGTTCTTTGCTTGCTGGTGCTAAATACAGAGGAGATTTTGAGGAACGGCTTAAAGCAGTTTTGAAGGAGGTCACAACTTCTAATTGGCAAATAGTTTTATTCATCGATGAAATTCACACTGTAGTTGGTGCTGGTGAGCAATTTTACAAGGTGTTTGAGGTCACAGCTCTAGCAGTGGTTGGCTTCAACTAATAATGGGAACTGATGATGAAGACCAGAGTGACTACAAAGTCTGATGATGGTGATTATCAACAGTAGTTGGGTTTCGACTGTTGATCTAGAATCTGGTGTATTATCTTATTGTTTTAGAACTAAAGAATAATATAAATTACTTTTAATATGATTTCTGAACCCCTCATGTATTTCATTATGATAATTAACCATGTACTTGGTGAAATCCAGTGTGAAAACACGGGAAGACTATCTTCGCTTGGATTCCAGTGATGTGGATATCACCAGTTAACCCATATTTTACCATAGGGACCAATGGTGTATTTTTTTCTAAATTTGAATAAAATATTTCTACTATATTTTTTTATACGTTTTAACCGCTCAAAATAATTGTAATGTTTGGAACCGTGTGTCAACGCAGAGAAAAGTCTAGTGTAAATAAAGCCCGAAAGATACAAGTCATGATATTTTAAGTGACTTCACATTGTTTTCACTCCATCCGTTTGCTAATCATTCTAGTCACCTTGATATTGCCTCCACTCCAAGTCATGATATTTAAAGTGACTCCACCATTGTAGGCTTAACACTCTGTTTCAGAGTTTTATTAAAGGATGGAAGAGAAAAGATCTCCATCCTCTTCCTTTATCTCAAATTCCTTCCAAATTGAAAAGATTGAAAATCACCCTAAAAACCTCTTTATTATCAGATGACGTGGGTCCTAAAACGACCACGTCTAAACCCTTGTCAAGAAAATAAAGCAAGGTAAAAAGTGTTAAGGTTTGCTGGACTTCTTGGAGCTGAATAGCTAACATAAGGCAGCATGGCTGCCATACGGTAGCTATGCAGCAGAAAGTGAATAGTAAAAACATTGGAAATATAAAAAGGTGCTTTGGCTTATTACTATTGGCATAAAACAAAACATCACACAACTCCAAGCCTGCCTAGGAAATAGTAAAAGCTGAAAATGCACTAAAAGGGCAAAGTCTCTGTGATACCCCGCAATTTCAGGTTCTCACTTTAACTAAACTCTAGTTACATTCCTTGCATCCTACTTAACTAGGGTTAGCTAGATAGGACACACGTTGCACAATTATAGGTTAATAACTGCATGAAGTGGTAATTCGGGGAATTACCATACTGTATACATGATTAGTGAACCTCGGACGTTGGTGAACAATGAAGTTAAATAATTGCGAATTAATTGATTGAGATTGATTGCAATTACGTGCTTTTATGATACTGTGTGAAACTATGTGCAAACTGTATGTAATTACGTGAACTTAAACCGAATATGTTAATAAACATCGTAACAGGTGGACCGGTAGGATGGTTGGGGTCTTAACACATGGGGTTACATGTATTATGGTCCAAAATAGCGAAAACATCGATGAAAACACGTTATACAACGAAGCAGGTAACCCGACGCGGGCCGAAGAGCTGTAAGCGGCCGCTCACAGCCTTCGAGCGGCCGCGCCCGGGCACCAGACTTCACCAAACCGCCTTAAACTACTATTTAAGCAACCTTAAGCCTCTTGTATCTCCTAAACTCAAACCCTAATCGCCCCCACTGCCCTATTTACGAAATATCAACCCCTAAACACCTGCTAAGGCTCAAGAACATCGATCGGGAAGCTTGGAGAGCATTCGGTTGATTGTTTTGAAAGGCTTGCGGTATAATCTTCAATCTTTTGTATTTTAATCATCTTAAATATGTTATAAAACCTTATAACTAAGTTTGTCCAGGTCTGAAACCTTTTCATAAAGATTAAAACTCGAAGTTTATAAAGTTTGAATGGGTTAAACATAATCCTATGCGATTAGAAATTGATAGGTTGCATGATTATGCATGTTCTTGATGTTTTAGAATTCTAGGGTTTGTGAATGATGATGTTTGTGATGTATAATTAGGGTTTTGATCAGATGTGGTTCTTATTAATGTTGTATGATGATTATTAGGTGTTATTGATTGATAATATTAATAGAATATAGTCAACCGTGTATTTAATGTTAATAGAATATAGTCAACCGTGTATTTAATGTATTAATATTGTCATTACTATGATTGACCAATTATTTAGGAAAGGTCATTATACCCTTCCATTTTGTAGGAGGCTCCCCTCTGTATTTATTGTACAAAGTTTAATGAGAATGCAAGAGGTCAATTTACAATAAGCACCTTGCACCTTTCCTAAATAATTGGTCAATCATAGTAATGACAATATTAATACATTAAATACACGGTTGACTATATTCTATTAAATATGCAACTAGGGTTTGATATAATTGATAATATTGCATGATTAGAATCTGGACAGAATCTGAATGTCGACTTGTATGGTTTGTTTCGTGGCTTGAAAATAATTGTTTTGATCGATTCTTTGCATGAATAGATTGTACATGGTCTTAGCTTTTTAGAATGGGCAAAATCATCTGATTTGGATGTCGTTTGATATGTTTTTGGAATTTTCTTTGATTAAAGGTCATGTCAGATTTTCGGATTAACAAACTGAGTCAACTTTAAACAATCATAACTCGAGTTTTACAAGGAATTAAGTTATGAAATTTGGACAGTAGGTTAACATTGGAATAACTTGGCTTTTCCAAGTGGATTCATCCAGTTTGGATGAATACACGATTTTTGGGAATTTTTCTACTAACCTGACCTGCTGTAGAAACTTTCTGGACATATCTGTGATGTACGATTTTTCATGATTTTTGTGTTTGGTTTTGAGACAAAACAAAAATATGAGTTATCAAATGAATCCCAAATAATATTCAGTAAAAATTTGGGAGTTTAAATCCCTGATTTAGTATTTTAAATAAATTAGTTTTGGTGACGCACAATCTGTCCTAAAAACGCAGATTGTGTATTTTGTGTTTGTGTAACTAATTGGAGTCCTATGTGGTATGTGTTTGATATATATTTGAATGGGAACTTATATGAGATGCATATGAAGTGTAAAACTAATGGTAACCAACATATTCACCAACGGGTCCGTAGGATTTACTTATGCATGTAGAATCACTAGGTGTCACTTACACGCTTTTGAACATTTAAACGTCTTGGACAAACGGATTATATGGTGTAATGGTATTACACATATACTCACTTAGTGACACATGTACTAGGGAGTCGGTAGCACACCCTACTTTGGAGTTGGATTTATTTGCTTGCATTCTAAGGTGAGTTTCACTACTCTTTTCTCAAAAGCATGCGTCTCGGGTTGAGACAACTTACTTAACATTTTCTAGTCCGGTTTGGGACTACTATTCTCTAGTCCGGTTTGGGACTACTATTTTCTAGTCCGGTTTGGGACTACTTACACATCCCGAGTTGGGATGCTATGGATCTTGTGTGGGTCGGTTTTTGACTCCTTGTGTGAGTCGGCTTTTACTAGTTCGCAAACTGTGTCCTTGATGAACTAAACCAACTCTATCATCTGTAAGTCCTCACGTACCGAATGAGTTGCGGGTTATGGCAAGCGGGTTATTAGTTGATAGCGCTATTAGGTCTTACAAACCTCACACCGGCTCGGGGAGCGCGGGCGTGAACTATAACTTAACGAAACTTTATCATTGTGGATAGACAATGATGTCAGGCATGCGGCTCACTTTTGTGGCTACACGTACATAGCAGTTCGGTATATTCGGTGTTAGTTATCATGAATGGGCTAGCTACCCTTGACATGCGACGAACTAGTGTTTACACGGTTCTTGGAACCAACTCAATTACTTGTTTATGTGGTTTTGGAAACCAGCGCAGTTACACACTCATCTACTTTACTTAGTGAACTCACCAACATTGTTTGTTGACCCACGATTTACATGCTTTTGCAGGTAGTTAGCTTCCGGTGCCAGGATTAGAAAGCACTGCACACTTCACTGCATCTGGGGTCTTGGGCATACACCTAAATTACATATTATGCTTTTACATGTTCTTTCATGTAGTTTTAATTTGGGCACGTTGTTTTTCGCATGGTTTTTAAAAGGTTTAAATTTGGTTTACGCTTCCGCAGCTTAACTAAACTTGGTTTTTGAAAACGAACTAAATGGTTTGGGCATTTAGAGTTCGTTCATATGACTTATGGCTATTGGATCCTGGTATGTCATGCGCCTCGCGGTATAAACCCCGCAGTGGAAATTTGAGGGTGTGACAGTCTCACTGCTGGCAGCATAAAGAGAGTCAACCATGACCAGGTATAGTAAGGATGCTACCATAAGGGAACTCCTGGGCAGATTTCCATTACCTATATAAGGAGACCCTTGGGTATGCATTCCACACACATTTCTCACTACTCCTTTTACTCTCATACTCTCTACTTTATCACTCCCAAAGAATATATACTTATTCTCACGCCGGAGTCCAAACGCAGGAGACCCCCTCCTGCGTTAAGGCTAACGGTGTCTGTTACCTTGTGCAGGTCCATTCCAGGAGCCAGAGGATCCCCTAGATCATAACCTTAACCTAATACACCTTTAACATATAAACCTAAACATCTCATAAACTAATCCCGGTCATTTTCCTTGTTGTAGCAACAAGTGGCGCCCACCGTGGGGCTGTCGCTACTTTGAACAAAGCTGTTGAAAGTTCTTCAGTCCCATTTGTTCCTAAGTAACCTTCTTTTGTGATGACCGGTGGAGATAACCACCAAGACGGGGGTCTTCAAGAAACTCCGGCCAGCAGTCACACCTCCGGTGATGCTGCAGGCCATGAAACACCTGGAACGGACGGACCACACGTCGAACCGTCTCTAGGAGATATGCTCAATTATCAAACTCCACCAGCCTCAAGGGCTGTTTATTCATCTCCTAGAGATGACGTGTTGTTACCTATTGTAACATTACGCATTTAATTCTTGTACGTTACGCACCGACATTAATAAAAACGTCAAGTTTCATATTTACCCTCGCAATTATTATTATCGTCGCATTTATTATTTTTGTCGCTTCTATGGAACCCTAATACTATATATAATATTATATATATAAGTGTGTGTGATAATTAAAAATCAAAAAAATGTTTTGCCTTGGCCGGGATTCGAACCCGCGCCAAGGCCGGTCCAAACAAACACACGAGCCCAACCAGCTGGGCTGGCCTTCTGTTTGTGATAAACCCAGACAAACAATAATCTTATACGCGCTTTCAAATCCTCACAGTTGACTAGAAAAGTCAACTGTGGGATTCCTTGTTGTGCAATCCGTAGTTTTAACGCGTAATCGTGCTATATTTGGTATACTCGTGCTATTACCGGCCCATTACAACTCAATTGCATCACAATTACACGGCATTGTTGCCCTAATGATCTTTATTGGCCGCGTATTATCATAAGGAAAGTCAACGATCCAATTAACCCTAACCCTAATCTATTAGTATAAATTGAGGCCTCCTGGACCTTGAAAACTCGCTCATACCTCTCTCTCAATCTCTATTTCTCTCTATTACTGCCCTGATCGTTGTTTATTGCTCGTGGTTGACTTTTCCTTTGACCCGATCATCATCATCATTACCACACTGTGAGTTTAATTTATTTGGTGGGTTTAGTTCATCGGCGTTCCAGAAACAATAGCCCTAACATTAATCGGGCTATTGTTGTCTGAATCAATCAATTGATAATCTAGGGTTCGTCGACTTTTATTTGGGGATAAACCAGTATTTGCATATGTTATTTATTAATATTAAACCAGAATTCATCACAACCACCGGCCTAGGCCAGGTGGTTGAGACACTGGGCTTCCACACGGGTCACCCGGGTTCGAGTCCCGGCACTGACCAGCCTTTTTGCATTCTTTTCTTTTCTTTTCTTTTTACTATATAATTAATTATATATATATTAAATCCTTTTAATCTTATAAATTCTTTTTAAAATACCAAAACTCTTTTATAAATTCTAAAAAAATTATTATTAGTTAATCTGATATAAAAGATTTATTTACAATTTTTATTTTCCAGAAATTCTTTTATTTAATAATTATAATAATTAAATCATTTTCAAACTATTATATTTATAAAAATCCATTATTATATCAAAACAGTTTATTTAAATTCTCCAAAAATTATCCTAACTTTTTATAAAGTTAAACTTTACTGAAATAATTTTTAATTCAGTAAAATCATTTATTTATTATTTTAATCAATTTTTGTAAGATTTAATCATATTTAATTCATAATAAATCCAATTTTTATCATTTTTGCACCAAAATTTTATACAAATTATTTTTAATCATTTAGATCAGAATTATGATTTTTAAAATAAGATTTCTTTAATTTTTGTATTTTTAAATATTAAAGTTAATAATTGGCTATTCTTAAATAAATAGATTTAAAAATCTATTTTAAATGAAATAATTTTATAAAAATTATTTTATTGCTTCAAACACTTTAATATGCTCATTCAAAATTCAAACTTTATAAAAAGACTATTTTTCATTAATTATCCAATTTTCTTTATTTAATTAACATTTTTAAATTAAATTTAACAAATTGATTATCCCCAAATCGAAACCCTAGGATACACATATTAGTTTATATAGACTTAGACTTATTATATATTACCTCATTATAGGGTAATATTTGGAATTACTTTGGGCAACACAACTATCATATCTTTTTCAACAAGTTAACATTTGCTAAGGTGAGTTTACATAGCCCCTTTTATCACCACTTTTGGGGTGAAACATGTTATAACACTTTTCATTGCAATTCAATCATCAATGTGTTTGTGTGTTTTCTATGTTGCATATTGTCTTGAACATGATTAGAGTAAGCACATTCTAGCATAATCATTAACATTGATCAGCCGACGGTATACATTGATAGATCTATTGGACTGACAATCCCACCCGGATACGTGCCTCCTACAAAGGTTACGTGGGTGTTTGTTATCGCATAACATTATTCATTGGGACCATAAGTGTATGGTATGTATCATTTTATAACAGTCAGCAGGGTTGATTATGCACTCGATTTATTTCTAATATGTTCTCACATATGGGCTAGATTAACATGGCACATGAATTGCATAACATTTTATTCATTTATCATCAAAAACCTATGTAATTCTCACCAACTTATGTTGACCCAAAATACTTTCAAAATTAACATGTTTCAGGTAACAATGAAGCTGAGGCTTGAGTTAGCATGAGGATTTATCTTGAAGTTATTTGAAGTTTTTGAAGTTATTATTTGGATGTTATGTATTTGAATTCTTAGACATTATTTCACATTTTGGATATTATGTTTGAATAAATTATTTAAAATTTATATTATACCATGTGCTACTGAAAACAATCATCAATACGTGGCACCCCGATGTTTCCGCCATCGGTTGGGGTGTTACAGATTGGTATCAGAGCCTTGGTTATAGGGAATTAGGTTATTAGAAATAATCTAGACTATAACCTTAGGGACTAAAACAGTACTTGCTTCTCCTACTTGTAACCCTAATTGCTTCCCTAATCCTATCCTTATCCTATGCCTTAAACCTACATGTGACTACTCTTAATTGTCTGCTGCAATCCTGATCCACCATTAGATTAATAGGACAAAATCCTCAGGTTTAACCTGAACCCCCTTGAGATCTCGTCGAAGTTCTAGATTTTAATAACGAACACGTGCAATCTGGAAGGGTGAACGCCTGTATTCTGAGTCTTCTGTCTAGGCTGGCATTGCGCATATATCCCAATCAGACGAGGGACCCGGATGCCTACCTGGGAATTCTCGGGATGAGTGTTCACTTATAGGCTAAAGCATGTCTTCATATGTTATCAGAATTTAGAATCTTTGATAAGTCAACGTTTTCGTTTATTCGTTTTAATTAATGAATAAATGATTACATTCCTTATATGAACTCTCATTCATTTCATTGTGTCTATTACAGATCATGCCTCCTCGTCGCAGCACTCGCAACAGCAATGGTGAGAACCCCGCAGAAGGTAGTGATAACCATAACCACAACCATGACCAAGTTCCTAACCACAACAACAATGGGGTCGATGCTCAACTGGCTGCGATCATTTCTCAACAAATGGCGCAGCAAATCGCAACTCTGGTTCCCAACTTGCTTGCTCAGGTCATCCAATTGAATGGGAATGGTCACAACAACGGGAACGGGAATGGCAATGGCAATGGCAATGGTAATGGACCCCAAGCTTGCACCCTCAAGCACTTCAACTCTTGTAACCCTCCAAAGTTCAGCGGTGAAGAAGGAGCAACTGGACTTCTCCAATGGTTTGAGGGTATTGAAAATACCTTCATCAACAGTGAGTGCCCCAATAATTTCAAGGTTCGTTACGCCATGAGTGTTCTCCATAAACGAGCACTCACATGGTGGAATGAAGAAAAGCGTACTCGTGGGGCCGAAGTTGCTCTTGCTATGACTTGGGACCAGGTCAAAGAGATCATGAAGGAGGAGTTCTGTCCTCGAAATGAAGTCAAAAAGCTTGAGGATGAGTTTCACACCTTGGCTCAAGATAGTGGGGAAAATCTTGCCTACAACACCCGCTTTCATGAGCTTAGCTTATTGTTGCCACACAAGGTTACTCCTCTGCCGGTAGCCATCGAGAAGTACATCGGTGGTCTGCCCATGCAAATCCAGGACACTGTTTGGGGTAGAAATCCTGCAACTCTGGAAGAGGCCAAACGTCTAGCGGCCACTCTTACTGATAATCATGTGAAGAATGGTACTCTGGTTCGCAAGGGCTCTAAGAAGACTGTTGCCAAAGATACTCCACAGCCTGCAATTGAAGTCAAGCCTGAGACCTCAAGCAACAAGAAGCGCAAGGCTAGAAACTATATGGTTGCTGCTACTCCACCTGCTGCCCAAAACCCAGCCAAGAAACCATACACCGGACCTCACCCTCTGTGCAACACTTGCAAGTATCACCATCCCACACAGGTGCCATGTCGATTCTGTACTAAGTGTCAAAGGTATGGTCACCTGGTGAACGTCTGTCGATCTCCTGCTGCCCAAGACAACAACAACCCAGCTCCCAACCAAAACCAACAAAACAACAGGCCTACTCGTGGTCAATGCTACGAATGTGGTAACCCTAATCACTACATCAACAACTGTCCTAACCGTAACCGTAACCAAAACCAAAATCAGAACCAGAACCAAAACCAAAACCAGAACCGCAATCAGAACCAAGGTGCTCGAGGTCGCGCCTACAATCTCAACGCTAATCAGGCCCGTGACAACAATGAAGTGGTGAATGGTACGTTTCTCATTAATAATCACTATGCATCCATATTATTTGATTCAGGAGCTGATAAGTCATTCGTGTCACTGAAGTTTGAACCTTTACTTAACTTACCCCACACTAATCTAGAAGACCCTTTTGTGGTAGAGGTAGCTAACGGGAAGTCTATTTCGATCGGTTCTATTATCCGTAACTGCTTGTTGAATCTCAATGATCATACCTTCCCTATCGATCTTATTCCCATGCATCTTGGTAGTTTTGATGTTATAGTAGGCATGGACTGGTTGTCAACTCATCGTGCCGAAATTCTGTGCTTCGAGAAAGTCATACGCATTCCTCTCGAATCTGGTGAGATTTTGAAGATCTATGGTGAGAAACCCTGTGGTGAGCTTAAGCTTATGTCTTGTACTACTGCCCAAAAGTACTTACGAAAGGGGTATACAGCCTTCTTAGCTAACGTGATAGAGAAGAAGGACAAAGGCAAGAGTATCCAAGACATTCCTATTATTCGTGACTATCCTGAAGTCTTTCCAGAGGATTTACCTGGTTTGCCTCCTGCTCGACAAGTGGAGTTTCGTATTGATCTTGTTCCTGGTGCTAATCCTATTGCTAAAGCTCCTTATCGTCTTGCACCCTCTGAGATGCAAGAACTTGCTAGTCAATTACAGGAACTTTCTGATAAAGGGTTCATTCGCCCTAGTTCTTCCCCATGGGGAGCCCCTGTCTTATTTGTTAAAAAGAAGGATGGTTCTCTTCGGATGTGTATTGACTACCGTGAACTCAACAAACTCACCATCAAGAATCGTTATCCACTTCCTAGGATTGACGATCTCTTCGATCAACTTCAAGGAGCAACCCACTTCTCGAAGATTGATCTCCGTTCTGGTTATCATCAGCTTAGAGTCCACGATGAAGATATTCCCAAGACAGCTTTTCGCACTCGCTACGGTCACTATGAATTCATGGTTATGCCTTTCGGTTTGACCAATGCTCCCGCGGTATTTATGGATCTGATGAATCGGGTTTGTAGACCCTATCTCGACAAATTCGTGATCGTTTTCATTGATGATATTTTGATTTACTCTAAGTCAAAATCCGATCACGAGCAACATCTTCACTCTATCTTGAGTCTCCTAAAGAAAGAACAACTGTACGCCAAGTTCTCCAAATGTGAATTTTGGCTTAAGGAAGTTCAATTTTTGGGACATGTCATTGATATGAACGGAATTCATGTTGATCCTGCAAAGATCGAAGCTGTGAAGGATTGGAGTGTTCCTACCACTCCAACGGAAGTCCGTTCTTTTCTTGGGTTGGCTGGTTATTATCGTCGATTCATCGCCAATTTCTCCAAGATCGCTGTTCCTCTCACTACCTTAACTCACAAGGGTAAACCCTATGAGTGGGGACCTAAGCAAGAGGAAGCGTTTGAAACTCTTAAGCTGAAACTCTGTGAAGCTCCTGTCTTATCTCTACCTGATGGTAATGATGATTTCGTGGTCTACTGTGATGCATCGAACCAAGGACTCGGTTGTGTTCTTATGCAACGAGGAAAGGTTATTGCTTATGCGTCTCGACAACTCAAGATCCACGAGAAAAATTATACCACCCATGATCTCGAATTGGGTGCTGTTGTCTTTGCACTCAAGATTTGGAGACATTATCTGTATGGGACCAAATGTGTGGTATTCACGGACCACAAAAGTCTCCAACATGTCTTCGATCAAAAGAATCTTAACATGAGGCAACGACGTTGGGTTGAATTACTTAACGACTATGATTGCGAAATTCGCTACCATCCTGGCAAAGCGAATGTTGTGGCTGACGCACTTAGTCGTAAAGAGCGTGTCAAACTCCAATGTGCTAGAGTTCGTACCGATCTCCAAGATCGCATTCTCCAGGCTCAACACACCTCAGTCACCCAAGGTAACATGTACGATGAAATGTCTTGTGGTGCTGAGACTCAACTTGAAACCAAACCCGATGGTCTTCTTTATTTTCTTAATCGACTGTGGATTCCCGACCGTGATGATCTTCGTACTTTTCTCATGAACGAGGCTCATAAGTCTCGTTATTCTATTCATCCTGGAGCTGACAAGATGTACCAAGATCTTCGTTATTCTTATTGGTGGCCTGGTATGAAGAAAGACATTGCTCTTTTCGTTGCAAAATGCCTCACTTGTTCCAAGGTTAAGGCTGAACATCAACGACCATCTGGTATGCTTGAACAACCGGAGATTCCTGTCTGGAAATGGGAGAGCATAGCTATGGATTTCATTACCAAACTCCCTCGCACACCCAAAGGTTTTGACAGTATTTGGGTAATCGTCGATCGTTTGACCAAGTCAGCTCACTTTCTACCTATTCGTGAGAAGTATTCTGTGGAAAGGTTGGCAAGGATGTACGTAAGTGAAATCGTATGTCGACACGGTATACCTTTGGACATTATTTCTGATCGCGACGGTCGTTTCACCTCTCACTTTTGGGAATCTCTACAAAAAGCTTTGGGTACTAAGTTGAACCTGAGCACTGCTTATCACCCTCAAACGGATGGTCAGACTGAACGAACCATCCAGACACTTGAGGACATGCTCAGGGCGTGTGTCATCGATTTTGGTGGCGCATGGGATTCTCATCTTCCATTGGTTGAGTTTTCATACAACAACAGTTATCACGCCAGCATTAACATGGCTCCTTTTGAGGCACTCTATGGTCGGAAATGTCGTTCTCCTGTCTGTTGGACCGAGGTTGGTGAAGCTCGCATTACTGGACCCGAACTAATCCAGGAAACCACAGACAAAATCCAGCTTATTCAGGATAATCTTCTCAAGGCTCGTAGTCGCCAAAAGAGTTATGCTGATAAACGTCGTAAACCCTTGGAATTTCAAGTTGGGGACCTTGTGCTACTTAAGGTATCCCCTTGGAAAGGAGTTATTCGTTTCGGTAGAAAGGGAAAACTAGCTCCTCGATACGTAGGCCCCTTCAAGATTCTTGACAGAGTTGGGAAAGTGGCTTACAGACTTGAGCTTCCACCCGAGCTAAGCAATGTTCATCCGACCTTCCACGTTTCGAATCTCAAGAAATGCTTAGCTGATGAGAACCTTCATGTTCCGCTTGAGGATGTGCAAATCGATGAAAGCATGCACATTATCGAGAAACCCGTCGAGATTGTTGACACTGGAGTTAAGAAACTCAAGCGCAGTCGTATTCCGATCGTTAAGGTTCGTTGGGAATCTAAACGAGGCCCAGAGTTCACTTGGGAACGTAAAGACCAGATGAAGTCGAAGTATCCGCATCTTTTTCCACCAGACTCTCCAACTCCAACTTCGGGACGAAGTTCCTAAAAGTAGGGGAGACTGTAACATTACGCATTTAATTCTTGTACGTTACGCACCGACATTAATAAAAACGTCAAGTTTCATATTTACCCTCGCAATTATTATTATCGTCGCATTTATTATTTTTGTCGCTTCTATGGAACCCTAATACTATATATAATATTATATATATAAGTGTGTGTGATAATTAAAAATCAAAAAAATGTTTTGCCTTGGCCGGGATTCGAACCCGCGCCAAGGCCGGTCCAAACAAACACACGAGCCCAACCAGCTGGGCTGGCCTTCTGTTTGTGATAAACCCAGACAAACAATAATCTTATACGCGCTTTCAAATCCTCACAGTTGACTAGAAAAGTCAACTGTGGGATTCCTTGTTGTGCAATCCGTAGTTTTAACGCGTAATCGTGCTATATTTGGTATACTCGTGCTATTACCGGCCCATTACAACTCAATTGCATCACAATTACACGGCATTGTTGCCCTAATGATCTTTATTGGCCGCGTATTATCATAAGGAAAGTCAACGATCCAATTAACCCTAACCCTAATCTATTAGTATAAATTGAGGCCTCCTGGACCTTGAAAACTCGCTCATACCTCTCTCTCAATCTCTATTTCTCTCTATTACTGCCCTGATCGTTGTTTATTGCTCGTGGTTGACTTTTCCTTTGACCCGATCATCATCATCATTACCACACTGTGAGTTTAATTTATTTGGTGGGTTTAGTTCATCGGCGTTCCAGAAACAATAGCCCTAACATTAATCGGGCTATTGTTGTCTGAATCAATCAATTGATAATCTAGGGTTCGTCGACTTTTATTTGGGGATAAACCAGTATTTGCATATGTTATTTATTAATATTAAACCAGAATTCATCACAACCACCGGCCTAGGCCAGGTGGTTGAGACACTGGGCTTCCACACGGGTCACCCGGGTTCGAGTCCCGGCACTGACCAGCCTTTTTGCATTCTTTTCTTTTCTTTTCTTTTTACTATATAATTAATTATATATATATTAAATCCTTTTAATCTTATAAATTCTTTTTAAAATACCAAAACTCTTTTATAAATTCTAAAAAAATTATTATTAGTTAATCTGATATAAAAGATTTATTTACAATTTTTATTTTCCAGAAATTCTTTTATTTAATAATTATAATAATTAAATCATTTTCAAACTATTATATTTATAAAAATCCATTATTATATCAAAACAGTTTATTTAAATTCTCCAAAAATTATCCTAACTTTTTATAAAGTTAAACTTTACTGAAATAATTTTTAATTCAGTAAAATCATTTATTTATTATTTTAATCAATTTTTGTAAGATTTAATCATATTTAATTCATAATAAATCCAATTTTTATCATTTTTGCACCAAAATTTTATACAAATTATTTTTAATCATTTAGATCAGAATTATGATTTTTAAAATAAGATTTCTTTAATTTTTGTATTTTTAAATATTAAAGTTAATAATTGGCTATTCTTAAATAAATAGATTTAAAAATCTATTTTAAATGAAATAATTTTATAAAAATTATTTTATTGCTTCAAACACTTTAATATGCTCATTCAAAATTCAAACTTTATAAAAAGACTATTTTTCATTAATTATCCAATTTTCTTTATTTAATTAACATTTTTAAATTAAATTTAACAAATTGATTATCCCCAAATCGAAACCCTAGGATACACATATTAGTTTATATAGACTTAGACTTATTATATATTACCTCATTATAGGGTAATATTTGGAATTACTTTGGGCAACACAACTATCATATCTTTTTCAACAAGTTAACATTTGCTAAGGTGAGTTTACATAGCCCCTTTTATCACCACTTTTGGGGTGAAACATGTTATAACACTTTTCATTGCAATTCAATCATCAATGTGTTTGTGTGTTTTCTATGTTGCATATTGTCTTGAACATGATTAGAGTAAGCACATTCTAGCATAATCATTAACATTGATCAGCCGACGGTATACATTGATAGATCTATTGGACTGACAATCCCACCCGGATACGTGCCTCCTACAAAGGTTACGTGGGTGTTTGTTATCGCATAACATTATTCATTGGGACCATAAGTGTATGGTATGTATCATTTTATAACAGTCAGCAGGGTTGATTATGCACTCGATTTATTTCTAATATGTTCTCACATATGGGCTAGATTAACATGGCACATGAATTGCATAACATTTTATTCATTTATCATCAAAAACCTATGTAATTCTCACCAACTTATGTTGACCCAAAATACTTTCAAAATTAACATGTTTCAGGTAACAATGAAGCTGAGGCTTGAGTTAGCATGAGGATTTATCTTGAAGTTATTTGAAGTTTTTGAAGTTATTATTTGGATGTTATGTATTTGAATTCTTAGACATTATTTCACATTTTGGATATTATGTTTGAATAAATTATTTAAAATTTATATTATACCATGTGCTACTGAAAACAATCATCAATACGTGGCACCCCGATGTTTCCGCCATCGGTTGGGGTGTTACACCTATTGAACGAATAGACATCACCCCGGAGGGAGTACGAAGAAACTTCTTGCAACTCCGAGACCTCTTAAATGGTTATGTGCGGGAGGAAAGGTCCAGGGGTGTGAAAGTCAGGTTGTCTTACGACGAAGAACCTACCGTTACCCTCTCACCATTTCCTCCGTTATGGGGTACCACTACCTCCCCAATAACCCAACGTATTGACACGAATCCTCACCCCTATTTGGATAGTCAGGGAGGTATTCTTTCAGGGGAAGGTCCTAGCAGAACCATACTCTCTCCCGGGGTCCAGGAACACACGACAAGACAGTTGTTGGAAGCCACACAAGTGTCCTTGTCGTCCTCAACACCTCTCTCCTTTGCGGAAGCTCTGAGGTCCCTGCCTCTGGCAAGTAGCGCAGTTGCCACCTCTTTGGCGGGAGCCGGATGTTACGTTGGGGGACCAGTTACTTCTTCAGCAGCAATGTACCTCAACTACTCCCAACCTCAGCATGCACCTTATATACCGCCATATTTCCCTACATGGCACGGAGGGTACCCATGGCAGTACCCACTTCCGTTAAACCAAGTACCAGCAACGTCTCTTCCCGGAGGTCAGGGGACAGGTATTCCCCAACCCCTGGTTCAAACCTCCACGACAGAAACCCGAACTAAGGCTACCCCCTCTGAGCCATACCATCCCAAGTCGTTAGAATGTTTCGCCGAACACATAGCACATTTTGACTTCCCCAACAAGATCAAAATGCCAGCTAACGTGAAGACGTACGATGGGACCGAGGATCCCGACGACCATCTGAACGTTTTTTCTGGAGCAGCCACTGTGGAGAAATGGAACAACGCCGAGTGTTGCCACATGTTCATGCAAACATTGGTAGGTCCGGCCAGTTTATGGTTTTGTGGCCTCCCTGCCCGTAGCATCTCCTCCTTTGATGATCTAAGGAGAAGTTTCACCTCGAACTTCAATCCCCTGAGAAAATGCACTAAAGATGCTGCTATACTGTACCAAATCCAATAGGGGGAACATGAGGATCTTCGCAGTTTCATCGAGAGATACAAGAGGGAAGGTTTGCAATATAGTGGAGCCACAGAAAAGATTCGAGTGTCGGGATTCATGGGGGCCATCCGCCCTAAAAAGTTATTGAGAAGGTTTCATGAAGACGTTCCCCAAACCATGGAAGAAGCCTTTGAGAGAGCGGAAGCCTTCCTTCGGGGAGAAGAAGCTCTCACTCGGCAGGATACCAGGAAACGAGATCGGGGAAGTTGGAGAGACAGCTCGACAAGCTCCCGAAGAGCCAACTTCCAACCCTACAACGAGAGACGATCTAGAAGACCATTCGAATCAATAAGGAATGAGGAAAGACGACGGTCTCCCAGACCTGGAAGATATCAAGAAAAAGAAAGGCACGTATTCACAGTCCTAACTAAGACCCCTCAGGAGATACTCTCCACTGAGGAGGTCAAGTATACGTTCCGACCTCCCAGACCCTTGTCCAAGCCCGCCAATAAGAGGGACGCCAGCAAGCACTGTGCTTTCCACAACGACACCGGACACCACACAAACGACTGTTACCAGCTGAAAAAGAGGATAGAAGAAGTCGTTAAGTCCGGAGAATTGGCTCACTTGATCAAGGACATCAAGGGAAGGAAATATGAGGGGAGGAAGGACAAGGAGGTCAACATGATCAGATACGAGGGAGCCCAGTAGGTCAAGAGAGCTCAGACCGAGCCCTGGAACAAGCAATACATCTGCCTCCCTCCTGCTCCAGATGAATTGATCATTACCCCTGTAATAGTGGAAGCCGAACTGGATGGTTTCCCAATAGACAGAGTGTATATGGACGGAGGTGCCTCATCAGAAGTAATGTACGAACGATGTTTCGAGTCACTAAGCCCAGAAATCAAGTCCAAACTCAAGACGTCAGATGCTTCCCTCGTGGGTTTCTCAGGGGAACGTGTACACCCCCTGGGGAAGCTCACCCTAAACGTCTGTTTCAGAGATGGGGACCTATCCAGGACGGAGGAGCTGACCTTTTCTGTAATCAGGTACCCGTCAAGCTACAATGTTCTAATTGGCAGAATGGGCATTGCAACCTTTGATGCGGTGGTTTCGACAACGCATGGCCTTATGAAGCTCCCAACGCCCAATGGGATCGCAACCCTGAAGCCATCAGCTGAAGCCCTTTTAATAGCTTCTGTAGAAGAGACACAAGCTCCCAGAGAGATGAAAGCACCAGCCAGTGGTCCCGTCAGGGAAGTCAGCATAAACCCTGCCTATCCGGAGCAGACCATAAAAGTAAATAATCTGCTCCCTGATGAGGTTATGTTTGAACTAATCAATCTTTTGCAGGATAGCCGAGATGTGTATGCTTGGTTTTCCGGAGACATGACTGGGGTCCCAAGAAGCTTGACAGAACACTCCCTTAACATAGCTCCCTCCTACAAACCTGTCGTTCTGAAGAAGAGGAGCTTGGCACCTGCCCGGAGCCAGGCTGCTTGCCAGGAGGTAGAAAAATTGGTAGAGGCAGGGATTTTAAGGGAGGTACAGTACCACTCGTGGGTGGCTAACCCGGTCATGGTGGCCAAACAAGATGGTTCCTGGAGGATGTGCATAGATTTCAAGGATCTCAACAAAGCTTGTCCCAAAGACTGCTACCCACTACCCGAGATCGATTGGAAGGTCGACTCCCTCACTGGCTTCCAATACAAGTGCTTCCTGGACGCCTATAAGGGGTATCACCAGATTCAAATGAAGCAGGAAGACGTGGAGAAGACAGCCTTCTACACAGATAAAGGGATCTTTTGCTACCGAAAGATGCCCTTTGGCCTGAAAAACACAGGAGCTACCTACCAAAGGTTAGTTGATCAGGCCTTCTCGAAACAAATTGGGAGGAATATGGAAGCCTATGTAGATGATCTGGTCATCAAAAGTGAGTCAGGGAGAGCAATGATAAAAGACATTCGTGAGACCTTTGATAACCTCCGGGGCATAAACATGAAACTCAATCAAGTCAAGTGCTCCTTTGGGTTCGAGGAAGGAAAGTTCCTTGGTCACATAGTCGGGAAACAAAGCATCAAAGCAAACCCAAGCAAGATCCAGGCTGTCCTAGAGATGAAGTCACCCTCCACGAAGAAGGAAGTGCAGAGCCTCAACGGTAAAATTGCGGCCTTGAAACGTTTCTTACCTAAGTCCGCGGAAAAGTCCTTACCTTTCTTTAAAACACTCAAGAATTGTATTGACAAGAAGGACTTCCGTTGGACTAAAGAGGCAGAGGCTGCCTTCCTTGAGCTTAAAAAACACATAGCTTCCCTGCCAGAAATGGCAGCTCCTGAAAAGGGGAAGTAATAACAGTTTACTTGTCTGCAGGATCTGAAGCAGTTAGCTCGGTCCTCCTTGTTGATAGAGGAAAGGAGCAAATACCCGTCTATTTCGTCAGCAGGGCCCTCAAAGATGCTGAAATCAATTATGCTCCCATGGAGAAGCTTGTACTAGAACTTGTGCACACTGCTAAGAGGCTAAGACGATAATTCCAAGCTCACCCAATGAAGGTAATCACTGACCAACCCCTACGTTCCATGCTTGAAAAGCCGGAAGATTCGGGGAGGCTGGCCAAATGGGTTGTTGGCCTTATGGAGCACAAGATAGAGTACGTACCTAGGAGGGCTTACAAAGGACAGGTGTTTGCTGATTTTTTAACCGAGCTACCCGTCCTGCAGACGGAAGAAGAGATGAATGAGGTTGAGGAAGAACAACCTGACCTCCAAAGGAAGTGGTGCCTTTTCACTGACGGAGCCTCAAGTGTAGAAGGTTTCGGGGCTGGTCTCCTCATTAGAGACCCCCACGGAACTGAATACACTTATGCCCTCCGTTTAGACTTCCCCTGCACCAATAATGTTGCTGAATATGAAGCCCTACTGGCCGGTTTAAGGTTGGCAAGAAACATGAAAGTACAAGAGTTGAAGGTGTTTGTTGACTCAAACCTGGTAGTCAAGCAAGTGAATGGAGGATACACCGCTAAGGAACCTTCAATGATCAAGTACAAGGACAAGGTCAAAGAACTCGTCAAGGAGTTCAAAACCTTTACATTAGAGCAAGTATCGAGAACCAAGAACAAGCAAGCAGATGCCTTGAGCAAGCTAGCTTCCTTAATGTTTGCTCACTTGACAAAGAAAGTTCTGGTTGAGGTACTTAGAGAACCCTCCATTGATGACAAAGAGGTCCAAGATATAGTCACGGAAATGGAATCCACATGGATGACCCCAATAATGTCCTACCTAAAAGAAGGGAAGCTGCCAGATAACGAGCAAGAAGCAAAACAGTTGGTCATCAAGGCAAGGCAATACGTGATTAAAGATGGCAAGCTCTACAAGAAGGGATACTTGGCACCCCTACTCAGGTGTGTCGGACCCAATCAAAGTGACTATCTCATCAGGGAGGTACACGAGGGAATATGTGGCATGCATGTTGGGCCCCACTCCGTGGTATCGAAACTTATGAACCTCGGTTACTATTGGCCAACCATACACAAAGATGCCTTTGAAACGATCCGAAAATGTGAAGCGTGTCAATTGCAAACACCGGTGAAGACCAACCCGAAGCATGATCTTGTACCCATCATCTCTGCCTGGCCCTTCTATAAGTGGGGTATGGACATAGTGGGTCCTTTCCCACCGACCCTGGGAAGACTGAAGTTCCTTTTGGTAGCTGTTGACTATTTCACCAAGTGGCCGGAGGTCAGACCATTGGCCACCATATCGGGAAAGCATGTGGTGAATTTCGTATGGGAGCAGATAGTCTGCAAATATGGACTACCAGGAGAAATCGAAACCGACAATGCGGAACAGTTTGCCAACAAGCCCTTCAGCAGCTGGTGCACCGAGCTGGGCATCAAGCAAGTCTTCAGCTCGGTAGCTTACTGTAACATCGCAAAAATTTTCAAATTATATATATATATATATGTATATATATATATAAGTTAATAATAATAATAATAATAATAATAACAATAATAAAACTAGTTTGTTAAAAACTTAACCCAACAAACCAACACACTCTAAAACCCAATATCCCTCTTATTTTTCCAGCCCATCAGGCCCAAGCCACCAGGCCCATACCAGCAGCCCAAAACCCCTACCATCCCTTCACTTTAAAAAAAAAAAAAAACAAAAGAGATGTTTCAGCTGGGGTTCGAACCCGAGCCGATCACCACCCAACACAATCACCGAACCAACTGAGCTGCATGCCTTGTCTTGCTTTAATTCCAACTCATTTGATATAAATACACAAACAACTATCCTTCCCTCCTTCCCTTTCCCCTTCGACGCACAGCAGCACAGATGAATATATTTTTTTTTTCTTTTTCTGACCATTTAATTGACTCCATTAACGCATTTTAACCATGTTTGACCATTGATTCGTGATTGCCGGCCTATCAACCATCATTACACGATCAATTACAGTTTAATTCTTACCAATTTTAAAACAATTACGCGTCAATATTCAAGTCGTGGTCAAAGCTTGCCATTTCGATCAATCAGACCTAAACACTATAAATTGAACCTTGTTGGACCTTCACAACTCGCCACTCAATCTCTCTCAACCTCCAATTTCGATTAACAACCCTCTGTTATTGGTTTTCTGTTCGTATTTTGACCGAGCCATTGACTGAATCAAACGAGTTCAAAACGTAATTGTAAGTTTAATTATTGTTGTGGGTTTTGTTAGTCGACATCTGTACAATGTTTACCCTATGGTTAATTAGATTAACATTGTGTGGATTGTCTGATTTGGTATTCTAGGGCTCGATATCAATTTTGGGGAAGAACACTTAGAACAGATGTGGTATATAACTTTAATCAACTGAAACCAAACACAACCACTGGTCTGGACCAAGTGGTTGTGCTTGGTGCTTGCCATACAGGCCACGAGAGTTCGATCGATGGCAACAACATCTTCTTTTCTTCTTTTGTTTTGTTTTATCAAGTTTCAATATATATTACTTGTATTTTAAAAATTCATTTTAAAATACTAAAACACTTTTAAAAATTCTACAAAAAATTATCTTATATTAATCTGATGAAAAAGTTCAACTTACAATTTTTAGTTTTCAAAAATTTATTTATTTAGTATATATAATAAATAAATCAAGTTTATTCTATTTTATTTATAAAAATCTATAAAAATATCAAAACGATCTTATTAATTTCCACAAAAATTATCCCGAGTTTTTATAACATTAAGCTTTTCAGAAATGATTTTTATTTCCGAAAAATCATTTATTTAATATTTTTAATCAATTTTTGTTAGTTTTAATCATAATTAAATCATAATAAATCCAATTTTTAATATTTTTGCACCAAAATTTTATACAAATTATTTCTGAATATTTAGAACAGAAATATAATTTTTAAACTGATAAATCTTTAATTTTAGTAATTTTTAATTATTAAAGTTAAAGTTTGACAATTTGTAATAAATAGATTTAATAATCTATTTTAAAGAAAATAATTTTGCAAAAATTATTTTTATACTTTAAACACATTCTTGTGACCATCTTAGATTTAAAATTTATAAAAAGACTTTTGGTTATTTATTTACTAAATTTCTCTTTATTGTCGAATATTTTCAATATTAATCAAACGAGCAATTATCCCCAATTCAAAGCCCTAGAACATATACATTTGTAGACTAGATAGACTTAGACATATTTATTACCATATTATAGGGTGATACTTGACACATTTGGGCAACACACTATTTTCAAGAGATAACATTTTGCTAAGGTGAGTTTTACATAGCCCCTTTTCTATTTATCACCATTTTTGGGGTGAAACATGTTACAACAATATTTATGCAATTCAATCATCAATGTGTCTATGTGTATTTCTATGTTGCATTATGTCTTGAACATGACTAGGGTAAGCACAATTCTAGCATAAACATTCATCAGCCAAACGGTATACATTGATAGATCTATTGGACTGACAATCCCACCCGGATACGTGCCTCCTACAAAGGTTACGTGGGTGTTTGTTACTGCAATATAAACGAGTGAACCATGAGCGTATGGGATGTACCACAATTACAACAGTCAACAAGGTTGATTATGCACTCGATTTACTTCTAGTATGTTTTCGCATATGGACTAGATTGCCATGACACATGAATTGCACAACAATTTTATTCTATTATCAAAACCTATGTAATTCTCACCAACTTTTGTTGACCCAAAACATTTTCAACTTAACATGTTTCAGGTTCTATTTGCTTGAAGATTTGAATTGATGCTTGAAGATATGTGTATAGCTTTATTCAATTTGATGTACAAATTCTAGAACAATTGTATGTAATTCATTTAAATCATTTAATGGAATTTATTATTCACCATGAGCTACTGAACAATCATCAATACGTGACATCCCGATGTTTCCGCCATCGGTTGGGGTGTTACACTTACCCCCAGTCCAATGGACAGGTTGAACGTATGAACAGGAGGAGCATTGTAGAAGGTATCAAAGCGAGGCTAGGAAGGTATGGCAAAAAATGGGTTGACGAGCTCCCAAGTGTTATCTGGGCTATCCGAACCATGGAGAAAACAAGTCATCAGAAGACACCCTACAACCTCGTCTTTGGAAGCGAAGCCGTCATACCAGCTGAAATTGGGGTAAGCTCAGGAAGAAGCACACGACGAGATGCACAACACAATGGTAGGGAGGTCCTGCTCAACCTGGACCTCCTCGAAGAATCAAGAGATCAAGCCTCCATCAGAGAAGCTAGATACAAAAAGAAACTCGAAGCCTACTACAATACGAGGGTTAGAAAGGAAGTCTTCAGGCCAGGAGACCTCGTGTTGAGATGTAATGAAGCTAGCAGGCAGCAAAGCGTAGGGAAGCTAGGTCCCCGATGGGAGGGTCCTTATATCATCAAGGAAGCCCACAAGGGGGATCCTACAAGCTAGCTGATCCAAACGGCAACATGGTCCCGAGGCACTGGAACGACAAACATTTGAAACGATTCTATGTTTAACGGTTGTAATGCTACTATGTATCCCACATGAAACAGCTAATGAATGAATGAACTTTCTTTTAAAAATCATAGTTCACTTGTCACTTATCTTATCAAAGGGTGAGCCCCTCCTAACCAGGCTCCATGGGATCCGGCGCTATACCTACCCATGAAACGGGGATGAGCTCCTAGGCCACAACTGCTCAACAGGTAACAAGGATAATGACCTTCCTGTATACAGGGTGAGTTCCTAATACAATCCACAACTCCATGGGACAAGTCCTTTAGACGGAATACCTAAACCCATGAAAGAGGGTGAGCTCCTCACACCAAGACAGCTCATACATGTTCATAACAGGTTACAAGCAAGCTGATAGGATAAGCATTGCATCGGTTCTCTAGCTTAGTAGCCTGGGATCAAAACGAACATTTCATATAAATAACCATTGAGAAAGGTTAAAAACAAGCTGATAGGATAAGCATTGCATCGGTTCTCTAGCTTAGTAGCCTGGGATGGGTGACTGCAGCATCCACCTCATGGCAAAAGGTTAAAGACATTGCAAACACTATAAACGGCAAGCACAAATATTCAACACAACCAAACATTAAACATAAAAGTCATCACCCCTACAGGGGGAGCATTTCCATTAATTTAAAAGCCCTAAGGCTAAATACATTAGAGTTTCATTACAAAGGCTGCCCAAAACATAACACAAAAAACTAAAACATGATGGAATCACGAGGTAATGGAATCTTCAGCTTCATCGGTAGTGTCACCTTCACCGGTGAAAGTCAGAGCTCGGTTTCCAACATCTCCATATAGCTCCTCAGTGTCAAGACCAGCAAACGGGTCATCCTCACCAACAGGAGGGACGGAGTCAATCTTCAAAGCTTGAAGGGGGGGGGGGATTTTCAAATACCTGCTCTAAACCAGAAACATTAGACGAATCGGCAGGTTTTAAACGCTTTGAGCTACCCTCCACACCATCAGCACCCTCCAGCATGATCCTAAGGGGCCTCTTTGACACATAAGCATTGAAGACTTCGTCGGCCACCTCCTTCTTCAAACCTTCCGGCTCCAGACCTTGCAGGAAAGAGATAGGCTGCTGGGAGGCCTTGGCAATATTTGCAATATAAGGATAGGTGGAAAACTCCATCGCCTTCACTACACTCACAAACTCATCCCCAGAGGAAGGCTTAAAAGAAGGGAGCTCTTCGATCTTCTGACCCTCCGTGGCTGCCTTAAAACCAGCTTGTATTCCCCCATGACGACCAAAGGCTATGGCTTTGGCATAAATGTCAGCCAACGGAGCATTAAACTCCTGGGAGTGAAGCAAGTTGGTAACGAAACGAGCAACCCCCTTTGAAATCAGCCAATCCTTCTCTCCGGTCAGATGATCCACCTGGGCCCTTAGCTCCACACCAACCTTCTCCACAGCAACCAGCTCCTACTTAACCGCATCCCTGGCCCGAGCCAGACCTTCCCTCTCCTCAGCCACCTTCGCTTTCTCATCATTCAAACCCTTAAACCTTCGCTTTCTCCTCAGCCACCTTCGCTTTCTCATTAAAGGATGGAAGAGAAAAGATCTCCATCCTCTTCCTTTATCTCAAATTCCTTCCAAATTGAAAAGATTGAAAATCACCCTAAAAACCTCTTTATTATCCATCTCATTCCATCTCTTTCTCTCCTACAAAAAACCCTGGAACACATTTTTTCCTCACTTCCTTCTCAATCCTTTCTCTTCCATCCTTTAATGAAACTCTGGAACAAAGTGTAAGTGTATGTGTGGTAGGGGGCTTCATGGGGCTTTATGAGGAATAAAATATTATAAAGTAATAGAATGGGCTCCATGAGGCTTTATGAGAAAAGAGGAGTGTAGTGGGAAGGGGCTCCATAGGTAGGGCTGTAAACGAATCAAACGAACACGGACAAGGCCTTGTTCGTGTTCGTTTGTCAAGGAATTAACGTGTTCGTGAACTGTTCACGAACACTTACCGAACGATATATTTTGTTCGTGTTCGTTTGTTAAGAAAATAACGTGTTCATGAACTGTTCATGAACACTTACCGAACGACATTTTTGTTCGTGTTCGCTTGTATTTATTTGCTAAATTTAGGTGTCACACAAAAACGAACACAAACAAACACAAATAAATGTAAACAAACACAAATAGTCATTACTGAACAAAATCAAGCACAAACTGACACATTAAATTCTGAAAATTCGCATTTTTCATCACTAACATTGTCCGCTTAGAATATACTAATCCAATTACTCAAATATACGCGACATAATCTTGATCACATAATGTCCTATAAAAAACACAAAGGTATCATATTAAACTTGAAATCCTCGTTTAATCCACCAAAAATAACAGTTAATCAAAATAGTTAAAGTAATATTAACATGTGATACACTAATATATGTTAAATAATCTACCATTGGGAAATTTGAAATACTTAAATTAAATATAAAAAATTAAAAACCCTAATGAACTATCAAATAAAAACAAACATACACGAACACGTTACCGAACGTTCACGAACATAACTGAACGAACGCGACCTCTATTCATGTTCGTTTGTTTAGCTAAACAAACGGAATTTTTTGTTTGTGTTCGTTCATTTATTAAACGAACGAACACAAACGAACTTCCCGCCGAACAGTTCACAAACTGTTCGCCGAACGTTTGGTTTGTTTACACCCCTATCCATAGGGCTTTATAAATGATTGGGTAATCAATGCTTAATTATTGTTTTTTATTTAAATAATAATATTAATAATAATAGTAATAATAATAATAATATTATTAAAAGAAAATTTATTAAATAAAATAATAATAATAATAAAAATATTCAAATGGCTAGTTTTCAAACGGTTACTATTCCAACAGCTAGTTTTCAAACGGTTACTATCCAACGGCTAGTTTTCTAACCCTATAAATACAAGACCAAAATCTCCTCCTCAGTCACAATTATCACTCAAACATTCAAAGATATGGGTGGTGGTTATCCTAACGAAGCTGTCGGACCTTCCAATCTCCGGCGATACTCTCGCCGGAGACGCCATCTACCATTTTCATCTCCTCCTCCTCAACCAATCTTCTCTTCTCTTCTCCTCCTCCTACTCAACCAATGTTCCCTCCTCCTCCTTTTCCTCCTACTCAAGCAGTGTCCACTCGTCATCCTCGTCGAGGTTTGACCACCATTCCCCCTCTACCAAGATACACTCCCCCAACTTCAGATGTTCCTCTCACTGATGAGGAATGCATCTGGGCTTTGGAATATAGTATGGCTGTCATGGGAATGGGGAAGCTACGATTGGTGGAGACCCAACCCAACCCCAACCCCATCCCCACCCCAAACCCTCCTGCTCGGGAGCCAACTGAGGAGAAGTATGAAGCAGCTAGGAGTATGGATGACGAACCATACTATTTATCAACTCCTGACTATGAACGCATCCGCTGGGATGGCAGGTCCGACGATCGTGATAGCGATCGTTCCGTGTCCTCACCGGTGTACACACTAGAGGACTGGGATAATTATTATTCGTAGAGGAGAAATTTAGGTTAGTTATGTAATGTTTTAATAAGTAGTTTAGGATTATGTAATGTTTTGATTGCGTTTTTTGAATAGGATTAATCTGATTTTAAAAATTCTATTTTGTAATGCTCCGTTTTTTGAATTTTCTGCAAATATGATATGTCATTGATTCAATTCAATGTTTTTTGATTGTGTGATGATTCTGAACATTTAATCGGTTTGAAATAATGTTTAATCATTAAAAAAATTTTGTTTGATTTTATGTTTCAATCAATTGTTTTAATCTCTGTTGTTACGATTTCTGAAAATTAAAACTCATTTATCCCTAATTTACCCCTGGTTATCTTAACTGAAGTATGATTAGGTTTCTTAATTACCATCTTGTCACCGCCTAAATCCAATGACTCAGAAAGCTTTTTACGCTTCTTACGTTAACACGCTTCGTACGTTATCTCTTCAAAACTAAATTTTATTAAATAAATATTAAATATGGATAACTACATGGAATCCTACATGTGTTCGGTAAAGACAATTGAAAAAAAGGTAAGAGAAAATCACAAAGTGACAAGATATGTCACCCTTCTTATTAATCACCCCCACCTTATCATCTCCAAGTGACACCACACCAGATAAATTCCCCTTCATAACATAACATAACATAACCGAATCCTTATCTCTTCAACTTCTTTCAACTATATATATAAACTTCATAATAATATCCATAACCCAATCAAAACCCTACACCCTTATTCTCTCTCAAACCACCCTTCAATTATTGCTGAATGGAATATTGTCTCTCCTCTTCCCTCAACATCATCAACCGTCTGGTATTCGCTTCCCACTCTTCCCTTTCCCCACTAAATAATAATATTATTATTAACAATAATAATAATATTAATCGTCGTCAGTTGAATAGAAGTTCCGGTTTATTGAAACGGTGTCGTTCGAGAGTTGTGGTTGCAAGTGCGTGTGACTACAGTAGTTTGAACACGCCGGTTGAGCCGGTGACGTCAGCAGGTAGGTTTTTGTCGAGTGTGTTGTTGAATGAACGGAAGTCGTTTCATGAGGCGGTTGCTGAGACGTTGGAGAAACTTGTTGCTGGTGTTGATGAGGCTTATGCTCGTAGAGCGTTGACTTCTGGTTCTAGTGAAGCTAGTCTTCATAGGTGAGTAGTTCTGCTCTGTTTGTTTACTAAGTTTGACTTTGTATTCATTGGTTTGTGTTTTTGTGCTTTGATTGGATGTGATTCGTTATCGTATTGTTAATTTGTGTTTAGTTCACTGTCTGTATGCTTGAATTAAGTAGGTAATTGTAATTGGACTCCAGGTTCAATCCTTGATCCCACCGGGTTTTACTGGTTTTCCACTGTCGTGCCTTTGAACGGTGGGGGCCAGGTTTTACCTGGAGCTGGTGGCTTGGTGTGTTCTGGCTACCAAGCGCTACCTGTGGGCAGGCACCTGAGACCATAGTTATCAAAGGCGCTAGGCGCATAGGCCTTGCCTGGGGCCTAGGCGCGAGGCGCAAAAAAGCGAGGGCTGAGATAAAAAAGCGAACAAGAAAATAAAGTAAAAATATTAAAATAATACTATTTTTCATCTAGTTAGTATTCAAAAGTTTTGAAATATTAATCTATTAGTGTACAGAAGTAGTGTTCATTATATAAAAGTAGAAATATAGTTGAAATCTAGCCATAATTTAACGATTTTGGCCGGAAACTCTCTGTAATTTGGGAATCTTGCTGAAATTTGCACCTAAACAAGCATCGAGACATCAAACATCGTTTGTTGGCCGTTCAAAAAAAAAATTGTAATTGGACACGTCAATCAAGGATTCACATGTTTTAGGTTTGGGGGAATCTTAGGCTAATTAAGTAGAACACTAGTCGATGGAATTCGAGTCTGACAGCTGGACCAAACCACCAAAAGCAGTTTGCTAGATGATCCGGCTCGTCAAGACTTTTTCGTCCACGGGTTATCGGCACGTATAAAATTTCTACTCGTAGTCCAAGTTCGTAATTAATTCTACTTGAGATATTTCGTCGGGTTGCAAGATTGTCTGCATCTTACCCTCTTAGGACCCTACTTTAGTTTTGCCTGAAGGGGGCCCACGGCTCCCTCCGATTTTTGGCGCAGTGGTGAAATTTTGCAATTTTCGTAGGTAAACTGAGTCCGGGTTGGATCCGGCCACCACCGATTTGATCTTCCGGCCATTACCGTTCGAAAAAATTGAATCCGGCCCCCGCCGATTCGAGAACCAAGCTTCGCCATTGAGTATGATGATGATGATTCAACGAAATTCATAAAAAAGGCTACAAAGGTGTTCAAATTTTCATTTGTAAGCATGTAATTTAGGAATCTAGGGCTAAAACAAAACTGTTGGTTTCAATTTCAATGTTCATATGTTTGAGTGTTGGTTGATAATCATGGCCTATTAAATTCAGCTTAATCCTCTAATTTGTTAATTCAATTATGTTACCAGGAGGATTGCTGAGCTAAAAGCAAAGGAATGCAGAACTTCTGTAGAAGATGTGATGTACATGTTAATATTATACAAATTTTCAGAACTCAAAGTCCATCTAATTCCACCTCTTTCAAAGTGTATATACAACAACAGGCTAGAAATCCTGCCTTCGAAAGACTGGGAACTCGAGTCGATTCACAGCTTTGAGATCTTGGAGATGATAAAAGAGTATCTAACATTTGTTATTGGATGGAGATCAGACTTTAGCGTAACCGAAAACTGGGCCACAACCAAGATCAAACACGCCAATCTTTGTAAAATCTATACGGCATCCATTCTGTTCGGTTACTTTCTCAAATCCACCTCCATTAGGCACCGGCTGGAAATGAGTCTTGTTGATCCCATTGATGACATGTTCATGAACTCATACAAATGCAGAAGAAAGAACTTGGTATTCGGTCACACGCACAGCAACATACCAGCATCGCCATTTGATGGTACGAAGGAGCAAGAAAACCTGATTTCGTATTTGACAGGATTCACCGCTGATTCATTAGCGAAATGTGCTCAACCGAATTCGAAAGAGGCTTTAAATCTGCTAACAAAGCATAGTTTTGCACTTTTTGGTGATGTTAAATCTGAAAATGAGATATCTACATCGTTTGCGACACTGAAGAGATTAGCGTTGGAGGCGATTGCTTTCGGTTCGTTTCTTTGGGATACTGAAGAGTATGTGAAGACTGTATATAATCTTGAGGAGATCAACTAATTTTCAAGAAGTCAGTAAGTAGCAGAAAACTTCTGGTATAGTAAGGTTTATGAGCATTGCTATATATTATTAGTGTTTATAGTATCATCTGGTTTAATGTTGTGTAAATATGAGCTTTACCTATGGTACATATATGTGTATATATATAATTAGGGATGTTTTTGAGTAGTATGCACGTTTCTGATCATGAACTTGAATCATTTTGGTTTGTAATTAGTGCAAAATCAAGGTTTAGTCTATTATTGTTAATGACTTCGACTAGCAAACGAGTAGATCGGGTAACATTGGAAACAGGTTGTGATCAAAACGGGTCGTTGTAAGAAATATCAACTTGTCTCGGGTTAAAACAAATTTATAACAAAGTAAACTAAAAAAAAACTTAAGTTGGCTCACCATTTTGACCAATGTTATAAGTTTGAGAATGTCGAATCGGTTGTCTTACTGGTTCATTGGTCAGACTGGATTCAAGAACTACGTGATGTCGTAAACATTATTTTTAAGGGTAAAATCATAAATATTATAAAAATAAATAAAGTAAAATGAGAAAAAAAAATTAATCAACTTGCTAGGAATATCCCTTAGAGATGCTTGGATAAGAATTAACTTGCTACTTTTTTAATAAATTAAAAATGCCTTTTTTTTTTCAACCAGCTCACTTCATGTTGACTTATCCTTATCATTGACTAACAACTTGCTATATAATTTGTATTTTTTTTGTGCTTTTTAGATATTTGGAGTCACATTATTTGTTTGATTGCAGACCCATATGTAACAAGAATAAATTTAAGAAAGTTAATAGATTAATAAAATACTATAATCATTGTTGAGAAATCTACTAATATAAATGAAAGCGCACACACTAGAACCTACAAGTGACATGGTTCGTGTATACCGCTCACTTGCATTAAGGACGCTTTCTAGTAGGAATTGGTGAGGTGTCACATAATTATAAAGAATCTCGGCCTCATCTCAACAGAAGGGCATAGATATCATGGATCAGACCTCGTCATCCCAGAAAGTTCCTTATTATTCTTGTCACAAACGTGGTTCGAACTAAGTAGCTCTCCATGGTCTCACACTTAACCCAACTAGCATTTGCCAATTGAGCCAAGAATCATTTTCTTTAAAATTCTCACGTTAGGTTACCATGTCGAGGTTACAGCTGGCCTGTACGAACTAAGTAGCTCTCTATAGTCTCTTTCCTTGTCGGGTTACAGCTGGCCTGTACGAGGTTACGTGCACAGGCTTCTAAAAGGTTTGGTCAGCGCTGTTGCTGACGTGTTGTGAAGATGTGGGGCCGTGCGCACGCGCGGGTACATATCTCTTCAGTATGTTTGTATAACTCATTAACCATGCGTATCTACACACTAGGCTATCTTGACCGTCCGTCGGTGATCTCTGATGCAGCGGGCTCAACACCTCTTTAACGGTTGGATGCATGGATCTATATGCCCTACATGCAACGTATAACAATGTTGCCATTAATATATGGAGAAAGTATAGGGTACAAAGTTTCTTAACATGAGAAGTGTAAGAAGCCACTAGAATTTGCCACCTGTCAATTTAACCTAACCACAGTTAACCACAATTAAACGTATTTTCCTCTTCCCTGTTTTGAAACAAACCAATCGAGATCTGACCACCACCAACACCACCATCATCATCATCCCCCACCTCTGTCCTCACAATGGTGTCTTCCCCACCGTTTTTTTAAATAATTTTATTTGGTCTCCCCTTCTGTTTCCTAATAATATTAGCAATAACATTAATAATAATATTAACGAAGCTGGTGGTGAAAAGTGTTTCCATGGGTTTCATTTTCTTAACAATAAATATTATTCCATCCCTGTTATCACTATTACCATAAACAAAGCTTAAATTTTTCAAGAATTTAATGTGCTGATTCTTTGCACATATGTATACGCATGATAAAAAGCACATTTGAATGTAGATTTGGAAAAAAGAAGATGACAAAAGAAGGTTAGAATGTGACAAAAGAAGGCTCTGCACATTTGAATATGCATTTAAAGAGTCCAAGTGCGTTTTAGGAGGAAAAGTGAGGAAAAGGTGAGTTTTATTTACACTAAATGCGGTTTACAAAACCAAGTGCGTTTTACAAACAACAAGTGCGTTTTACAAAAACCAAGTGCGTTTTACAAAAACCAAGTGCGTTTTACAAAAACCAAGTGCGTTTTGTGAAAACCAGTTAAAATGGTGTTTAAAAAACCAAATGCGTTTTTATAAAAAAACCAAGTGCGTTTTATGATTTTCTGTTTAACAGTTTCTGATCTTCATCTTCTGAAACTTTTTTGAAAGCTATTTTTTTTTCTTTAATTCTTCTTCTATTATCAACATCGTTCGTTTCTGTGAATAATACATGCGTTGATAGTGATTTTTGAATATGATTCGACTAATTTTATCAATTGAATTATCATACTCTGTTTTTTTTTTCTATTTCTGCAAATACGTTTTGATTTTGTTTGTAATCGAATGTTTTTGATTGTTTAATCATTCTGAGCGTTTAATCGAGTTGAAAACGATGAAAAATCAGGTTCAATCGTTGAAAATTTTTGCATCGATTATGTCTGTTGTTACGATTTCATAGAAATTTAAACGCGTTTTTCCTAATTTACCCTTGGTTAGATTAACCCAAATATGATTAGGATTTTTAATTACCATCTTGCCACCGCCTAAATCTAATGGCTGAGAATGCTTCTTACACTTTGTACGTTAAGAAAACTTTGTACGTTATCCTTCCCTAATATATGATCTAAAAGGTCATATTAAGCAGTTTTATCAAGTATGGTGAAATAATGAACACAACTAAAAAAGTATTAGTTATTATTATTTAGTAAAATAATGATATTATATATGTGTTTTATAATTGTAGATTATATTGCAATTACAAGCATGGTTATAAAAATCACACCTAGCGTTCAATTAATCTTCGATTAATTGGTAGTCAGAGGTCCGCCGAGTAAACACTGATTAATTACTAGTCGGTGACTGTCTAGTGATTCCACCCATATATCTATTGTTAGGTATCAAATAGTATAAGGACTAGATTGTAATTGTCTAATAGTTAGGTAGTTGTATTGTGTATAAATACATGTATTAGTGATGAATAATATTAGCTATTGATTTGGATAATCCTCTCCTCTCTTGTGTTCTTCTCTAATTCTCTAGCTCATTCTCTTGATCACCATTTGTATCGTAACAATGGTATCAGAGCCGTCGAACCTTTCGACCTCCGACCACCATCTATCCGCCAATCACCACTCTAACTAACCATCGTATCCACCACAATCAGTCGTTAACCCACCATAACCGCCATTTCTTTTGAGCTTTCTTTCGCTGTTCGTTTTTCTAACCACCTTAACCGCCATTAACCACTATCAACCACCGTCACTTACCACCACCACCAAAACCCACCACCGGTTTATTTCGAGCCTTTCCTTCCTTTTGATTTGTTATCCCTGATTCTTCTATTCCAATTCTTTCATTCCAGATTTTGATTCTTTTAATTCCACTCTTCACCTCTGTTCATTCATTTCAATTCTGTTCCATTCCTGTTCGTCATTTCATTTCTGATTCATTCCTGTAATTCCTGTAATTCTATTCCTTTTCGTCAGCCATTTTCATTTCAGTTCTTTCAATTTTTATTTCCCCAGATTCATTTTAACTCTCCATTTCTTTTGATTCTTTCTCTTCCATTTCTGTTTTTTCCTTTCTTGAATTCAATACCGTTGTTCCATTGTTTTCTTTAACAATAAGAATGGTTTTCTTGTGTTCATGCGGGGGTCTGATTTGGGAGAACAAAGTCCATGTTTGTGGATCTGATAGGTGTTCTTGTGGTGCAATAAAATTTAATGGCAGAGGTCATTGTTGTGGTTATACACCCGATTATTCAGTACCACCTACTGATTGGGAATTATATAGCGGATATAGAAGCTCTGATGAATGGATGGGTTCAATAACTTGGGGAAAACGTAGCCCTAGTTTGTTCAACACCAAGAATCAAGAAAAGTGCATTCTAAATACCGCATCTTCCATGGAAGATATCAAGAACCATAAACAAACAGATTTGTTTCAAGATTATTGTAAGACATTCGATTCTCTTCTTACAAAAGTAATTCTAAGTGAGATTTATGCTACAAGTCTATTTGTGGAGGGTCTTAAACCTGATATTATGAATTGGGTTAAGTTCTTGAACCCAAAAACGCTTGTAGAAGCTTATGAAAAAGCAAAGAACCAAGCTAATCTTTTGGCCATTATCGAAAGTTTTAGCGAATCAAAGAAAAGTAGAGATCAGATTTTGAATAGCAGTGAAATTCAATTTGATGAAGTTAAGAATAGGGTTGAGATTCAAGAAGTTTGTGATAATAATGTTCAAGAAATGTTTGTAGATGAAGTAAGTGATACTTATGTTATTAGCGGAAATGGGAATGATAATGAGATAATTGATGGAATGCCAAAAGATGTTGGCCATGAGATTCAAGAAACCGCTGATATTGATGTTATGGAAGAAAATGGGAATGATAATAATACTGCACTCAAGATGTTCGTTGAAATGTCTGTTGGATCTATCATTTCAACAAGATTTGCTGCAGTAATGGTGCAAGATACAATGGAAACTGCAGTTCAGAAAGTAAAGGAATTAGTCAGATTTGATGATAGTTGGAAATTGACAGGGGTTGAAATGGATTCCAAAATTCAAGAAAAAATGGAAATAAGTTCAGCCAAAGAATTCAGGTTATGGAATAAAGAGAAGAAACAATATAGAGTTGCAACTTCTGCAGATTGGGGTACATATAAAGATGTTGATGATTTGGTTGTTGCATCAAGCATTGAGAATGTAGATGACAATCTTGTTGATGAGAACTTTGAGTTAATTAATAATGATGTAGAAGATGACTCAATAGATGTCAAAGTTGGTGATTATGTTAGAATTCTTAGCTTAACAAAAGCATTCAGTGTAGGAAACAAGAGAATGAAACAATTAAATTGGTTAGACACAGGTTGGATTTATAATATGAGATATGGAAGGTTTTATAGATTTTGGGAGGAAAGGGAGATGATGAGTCTGAAGATAATTGGACAGGTCCCTGTTGTCGCACTCTTGTTTCTTGTTTCAGTCCATGTCTCGGATGGGACTTTGTTTTTTCTCAGCAAAGAATTGGTGGAATATGATATGGTTTCATCTATGAGACTGAGCTTTATAGCACCAAAACATAAGCGAGCAGAGCAATTTATCGTTCTAGTCCAGAACATGCCTCAAGTTGTCTATAATACAACATATAATTCTCATTTGGTAAAGGATGCAGTAGAGCGATTAGCATTTATTTGGTTGATGGAATTCTGCAATAAGTCTAAGGTTGAGCATTGTGGGGCTACACAAGACTTAAGAAGCAGCGGAAGTCGTTTTCAAAGGGAATCTGATGATTTTGGCAGTACTCAGGTTCAACCAATCAGCTTAACGGTTGTTGGAGATGTTGGTGGAATGTGTGCGAACTGTAGGCGTGTTCCTAATATGATTCTTGTCAATAGAGCAACCCTTGGGCATGAAATTTATAATACAAGGGAGTATGATTGGCAAATGAATGATGTTGATTTTGATTGGAAAGAGCTATTGCAAAAGAAGACTGTGAGAATAGTGAGATTAATGCAAAAGAAGACCGAGGGAATAGTGATGTCAAACTGTAGATGGACATGGAAACTGGCAATGGTAACCACTGATGTTATTGTGGCTGTAAATCAAGAATTTGATCATATCTATGACAATGATGTGTGGGCAGGGTTGGTAGAGATTTATGAGCAATGGAATTGGTGTTTCTACAAGAAGATATTAATCCACATATATAACAGTTGGGCATTAGCTGTAGGTTGTGTATATGGGCATTATTGTCTTCACTGCAAAGGTACTACTAAAGTCATAGTTGTTGTAAATTTGATGTGGCAAAGTTACATAGTTGAGAAGAGTAGAAAATACATGTTTACAGTGATTGTAATTCGAATAGTAACTATCCAAATCACAATTATCATGAGGACTACTTCTAGTGAGGAATTAATGAAATATGATTACTGCTACACTTTGATGTGCTGGGAGTTGATGATGAGGTGTTATTATATTGATGGTGAAAAATCAACAGCTAAAGATGACTCAATATTATTGGAGATAAAACCTAATATGGTACAGAAGCATGGTGATCTCAAAATATGTGCTCAACATTTTGTCTTGGGGGTTGGTGAAACTGATGCAATAAAAGTTGTGCTCATGGTGGAGTATAGATATGCACATGGTTATATGAAGGAATCTCATTCGGATAATGTTGCACAAGACTCTACAAAATTTGGATTTGATAGTTTTGATTAGTATTTTTTTTTTTCCAAATATGATTTTTGGGGACAAAAATCTTTGAAGGGGGGAGTAAAATTGTTACGATACAAATGGTGATCAAGAGAATGGGCTAGAGAATTAGAGAAGAACACAAGAGAGGAGAGGATTATCCAAATCAATAGCTAATATTATTCATCACTAATACATGTATTTATACACAATACAACTACCTAACTATTAGACAATTACAATCTAGTCCTTATACTATTTGATACCTAACATCTATAAATTTCGGTCATATCTAACCAAAACCTATAAATTCTAGCGATTTAATCCTATATACTTAAAGATATAAGTCGAAGAATGGGTTAAAACATGCATACTTAAATAAACTACATATATAAAACTAAAAATTACATATTAAATCCCAATCCAATTAATCGCTGGTCGGTACCTTACCAACCGACTAGCGCCTAGCGACCCTTACAACATTGATTACAAGTATCTATTATGTTAGTTTTGTCTACATTAATTATCCTATCTTATAAGAAACAAACCCTCATGAATAGTGATTTGTTTTGTTAATTAGTTATAACATGTGATCTTATCATATAACTAAATGGTTACACCAATTTATGTTAGATCAAATGGTTGGTTGGATTGTAACTAAACTTACAAGACTTAATGTTTAAAATACCGAGTTACCAATCCCTTTCTTTCCTCTATGGTGATGACGCGAACGAACTTCTTTTCTTGATCAGTTTTTGAAAGTTTAGCAAATATATATGATCAAAGATAAGGTTGACACCATGGTATCTTTTTCTTTCCTTTATGCTCATTGATTGATCTTTACTTCCTATATAAAGCATAATACCGGTTGGTTCATGTATTTGTTCTACTACTTCATCTTCACTAGGTTTTGGATAGCACCTTTTCATTTGACTCCTTTGCTTGCTTGGTATGGATGTCTTTAGAATAAGCATTTGTCCCTTGTTCACTACATCAAAGGTTTAGAAACCACTACTTATCAAATGTAATGCATACCCTATGGTTGTGATATTTTTGTTTCAAATTTTCTTGTAAATGTTTTATTATTGTATACCATGTCTTATGTTGCTAAAAAAATAAACAAAACAATATACAAATGCGAACGCTAATAATTAGTTAATTACTTAGATGTTGTAGCCCCATTCAAGCTAGGAGAATATTAGATTCACTCCACACGACTCCAAAGTCCGACCAACAGGATCCTTTGCAAAAACATTTACAATTCTTAAATTTTACCATATATAGTCTTGTGTACACTCTATAATTTAGATCATACACACCATAATCAAAACTTTCTATAAATTTGTTCTTTCCAATTCTTAAATTTTACCACATTTTGTAACACCCTAGGCATATCCCACATCGTCCGTGAACATGAGAGATCTTGATTCATAAGTAATGATGTACTGCTTTTTAAATCACCAACGTGTTTTGAGCGCATATGGTTGTGGAGCACATGAAAACTCCATAGTTAAGTGTGCTCGAGTGGCAGCAATTCCATAATGGGTGACCACTTGGAAAGTTTTCACTCAGGCAACCGAAAACAAATTTATGAGCATCTAGTGGAAGTCAAATATAAAAGAATACAACTTTATAAAAAAGTTTCGTTTGACTCAATCAACCGTTGTTGATTTAATGATTTTGATGTACTTTTAAACTTTCACGCAATCAAACATATATGATAATAAATTGCTTTTTTTTTTGAAAATTAACTTTCATTAACAACCGCACCCAACGCCTATCATCAAGACGGAGAAAGACGCCGAAAGCCAAAAATACAACAAAAAATCACATAACGTCAAACATACACCATCTATTCCAATCCACTACCCCTTTTTTAAACCTATACTTATACCAAAGAAAACCCAAAGACTTTATATCCGCAACCATCTCCACCACTGTAGTATCCTTGCTAGAAAATATTTTGTTGTTCCTAGCTTTCCACACCCTCCAACTCGCAATGATGATAATGCCTTTTAGAATCGAAAGCTTGTTTCCCGTGACGCCACTGTCGTTATGAAGATTCACCAAATCCTTAACATGAAAAATAAACGGCCTAGGAATCTTGCACCAAGAGGAAATCACATTCCACACTCCCAACGACACTATGCAGCTGGTAAGAATGTGCTCGATGGACTCTTCATTGCTATCACAAAAACTGCAAGAAAGATTATCACAAACTATATTCCTTCTCACCAGCGCCAATTTAGTGGGAAGACGGTCCAAGAACGCCCGCCACATAAAAATATTGCACTTCTTCGGCACCCAATCACTCCATTGAAAGTCGATGTTCGCTGCACTAGAAGTCGTACCTCGCATCCACTTTTTTATCGCTGCGACCTCGAAATCATCACTTGCGCTAAGAGCCCAATACCAAGCATCGTCCCTGTACTCCAAGTGAACAGAATTGAGCTGCTCTTCCAAAAGAGCTTTATCGGCTAGCTCCTGATCTGAGGTAGGAGCCCTCGTCCACTCCCAAACAAACAACCGACCACGCGTAGCAGTCTTTAAACGACCGGCGATCAACACCCGTTTATTTTTTTCTAACGCGAAGATAGAAGGGAACACGTCTTTAAGAAGCTCCGAACCCAACCAAGTGTCCAACCAAAATCTTATTTGCGACCCATTACCAACTTTACCTCGGATGACGCTATTAAAACCAACCCCATCCACCTTGAATTTATTCCAAAACGTAACACAATTTTTTCAAACGCCCGGGATGGCGTTATTGACCGGAGCCAGACCCCAACTACGGGTTGAACCATGATAATAAATTGCTAGTAAACGCTAAAACAAACAACACATTTGATATTCCCATATATGGCCGGAAAAATGATGCAGGCGATGTGCTACGATTCTTACGGCGGAGGTTCCGTCGGTTTAAAGGTAATATAATCTAATCTCACTACAATTTCTGCTCTTTTGGGTATAAGCGAACCGAGTTGTATAACTTATGATTTTACAAGGGCTTATTCGACCTATGTTTACAAAGTTTGAATTCGGTTCGTAAGTAGTTTTTCAAGCTCGAACTTGACTTGTTTTGAGCTCTATTTCTATAGCTCGAGCTCGACTAAGTTTATTTCTTTTGTTTTTTTTATTAATTAACACATTTATGATTACTTTTATATACACATATAGAGCATAGCGGGGAAAGTGAATATGGTGCTGTTGCGCATCTAAGCTTAGGTGCGAAACCAATCAAAACTACGTTGTTTTGATCAAATTTTAATTAAAAAACAATTTAATTTCTTTATTTCACAAATCTATTTCCCATTTTATAGCATTCGCACTCTCATCTACACGAAGTTTATGCCATTTGTAATCTTCATTCTCACATGTTTTTTCCCTATTAGGTGTAGGCCGTCTCTTCCAATTTACTTCATGTTGAGTATGCAATTTTCAATAAAATTCAGATCCATAAGTCATAACCTACATCTTTTTAGTTTAATTCTAATTAAAATTATAGCATCTGCATTCTGATGTATTTTAGTTCATTGAACTTTTCTTGTATTGAACAAATGAATGGTGATTATAGTTTAGCGTCTATTATAAGTGAATAAGAATGGATAGGACAAATATTGGTTCCATTGTTGAGGTTTACTACATTTTTTTATTTGTCTTCCGACATTCACCAAGAAAACACGGTCACAACCCACGATTCCTTCGTTGGATCTTTCGCGCAATATCAATACATCCGTTGCCAAATACCTACTCTCCATCAAACTTTTCTACACGGGAAGACCTTGAGTACGATAGGATTTCGTTGTAAGAGAAAACAAAGTTGTATAGAAAAGGAACAACGAAGATGATTAGGTTACGACAATGACCGGGAAGAAACACAAAAACGGTTCAACGATGTAGATTAGGTTACGCCATTTTTTATAGTATTAATCGATTAAGGTTTTTGAAAAAATTAGTAAACTAGAAACTGATTTTAGTAACTAATGAATATTGAAGATGGAGAAAGTTCTTGTAGATGAGGATGTAAATGCAAAAAAGGGAAAAGATTTGTGAAATAAAGAGATTAAATTGTTTTTTAATTAGAATTTAATCAAAACGACGTAGTTTTGATTGGTTTCACACCTAAGCTTAGATGCGCAACAGCACCATATTCACTTTTCCCATAGCATAAATATATTTCATAATATTATCCTATAATAATAATGGTTATGTAAATATATAGTTGATATATCTATTATCTATTAATATATATAAAAGAAAATGTATATGCTGACGTGACATGCAATGGAGGCCTCAACCTTCCCTTGATAGTGCCACGTGGCTTAATAATCGAGAGTTTTTAGTGTTTTTGAATTATTTCGTTTTTATTATTAAATCCCAAAACCCACCAACCCACCGAATGTGTATCAAAGAGAGAGATTTTAGAAATTTTAAATGAAGTGGTATTTAACTCCAAAGTGTTTTTTTATCAGAAGTGTTTAGTGACTTATGACTTTATGAAAAAGAGTTTATAAAAAATGTTTTGATTAACTTTTGTGGTGGGAAAAGTCAAAAGTCAGCAAATTGTTTTTTAAAAAGTGTTTGGTTTAGTTTTTTAGTGTAAAATAACCAAAAAAACAAAAGACAGGATTTTTGACTTCTTTAAAACAGCTTTTCCACTCTATTTATTGAAAAACTAAAACCAAAACTGATTTTGATTTACACACTTATTGTTTTCTTCCCAAAGTCAACAAGCTGTTGAATCATTTACATAAATGGTGGAGTTATTTTTTTAGAAATTACTTTTAGGGGGTATTGGGTAAAAAAATCAAAAATGGAGATGCCTTAAAACCAATTGGCGGTATCAAAAAAAATAAAGTAGATGCCGCCGAACCATTTGGCGGTATCACTTTATTTTGTTAGATGCCGCCGAACCATTTGGCGGTATCACTTTATAGTTTATAGTAATTGACCAACAAGTCCTTGTAGTTTATAGTAATTGACCAACAAGTCCAATATATTGAGAAATCAAGCAAGAAAGTTATAACTCCATATTTATTTTTCATGTGATGATATTATTATCATTATTTAGTATTTAATAAAAGTTAAAAGGTAAATTTGATGATATATGGACAAAGATATGATAATCCTACAATCAAACTTAGTAAAAATATTTAGAAAACTAGTTTTAGCTCTTTATAAATACTTGTTTTTAGTGAATTATGGTATGTAACACTTACAGTACTAAATCTATAAAATTATAAGTTTATAACTTACATTACATGTAGGAATCAAACATGCTAAAAATAATTTAATGTATTATTATTTTAATATTCATAGCGTCTTGATTTGTTTTATTATTGTTTTAACCATATTTAGTACATTAATTTGTTTTATTAATAAATTGACACAGACTTGTTGATCCATAACCACTATTTAGTTTATGTCGAACCAACCGATATCTTCTTTTGCCAAATCACACTAGGGTTTATAAACAGTTTAAACCTACGATAATTCTCAAACATAAGAAAGTCGGCTAGTATGGACGACTTAAAATACACAACCTGGTTCAAACTCGACTTTAACCATGTTAAACTTGGAATCGACTGATCAACATTTCTTATTTTTTTCATTTGAAGAATATAAAGCTATGTATACATTTATATTCATGAATAATTCACTAAAAACAAGTATTTATAAAGAGCTAAAACTAGTTTTCTAAATATTTTTACTAAGTTTGATTGTAGGATTATCATATCTTTGTCCATATATCATCAAATTTACCTTTTAACTTTTATTAAATACTAAATAATGATAATAATATCATCACATGAAAAATAAATATGGAGTTATAACTTTCTTGCTTGATTTCTCAATATATTGGACTTGTTGGTCAATTACTATAAACTACAAGGACTTGTTGGTCAATTACTATAAACTATAAAGTGATACCGCCAAATGGTTCGGCGGCATCTAACAAAATAAAGTGATACCGCCAAATGGTTCGGCGGCATCTACTTTAATTTTTTTGATACCGCCAATTGGTTTTAAGGCATCTCCATTTTTGATTTTTTTACCCAATACCCCCTAAAAGTAATTTCTAAAAAAATAACTCCACCATTTATGTAAATGATTCCAAGCTGTTTTGTAACTCCATCAAAACTCCCATAGTCACCTGCCTTATCCATACAAAAAGCGGTGGCTTAGAGAGCTCAATAGATATGGCCGGAAATTTGATGCAAGCGGTGTCCTACGATTCTTACGGCAAAGGCGCTGCCGGTTTAAAGGTACTAATACAACTTTAGTTCGCATATATATATGATTGTGATTTTAATTACAAATCTCTTTTTATTCACATCAATTCAGTTACGTATTCTATATTAAAATTGGATGTTGTTACTTACTGATGCTTTACTTATGTTTTATATATATTATTATATGTATTGTGTAGCATGTTGAGATACCTGCTCCTACACCTGGCAAGGGTGACATGCTGATTAAAATAGAAGCAGTTAGCATTAATCCAGTTGATTGGAAGATGCAAAATGGAATAGCTCGCCCTGTTTTCCCCCCAAAGTTTCCTTATGTACCGCGTTAGTTCCATTCATATCGACTTGTTTTATTTTTCCCTAGCACACGCGTACGCTGTACAGGGCCGTCCCTGAGAATTCAGAGGCCTTGTGCGACAAGTAAAACATTGAACTATTCAAAAAAGAAACTTATATATAACAAAACAAAATTATTGTAGCAAATTGTCTTATCCTATATTGTTAAATGAATTGTGAGGCTCTTATTTCAAGTGTTTAAAACAAGCCAAAGGAGTTGTAACATAATGGTATAATATATACCACACATTATATTGTACCATATGCGCGTCTTCAATGGAATAACGAGACTATAGATCCGAGCAGGGGCGGACCTAGCATAGAGCTAGGTGCCGCGTCCGTTGCTGCTGAACTTCCCGCGCGTAGTGAAAAATTTGTTTTTTTTTTTACGAAATTTGGAAAACGTTGCTATTAATATGGAAAAAAAAATGAAAAACGTTACTACTGAAATTCATTTCTAGATCCGCCACTGGTTCATCCGAGCTCTACGTAACCATATTTGTTTGTTTGAATAGTTACTGACGTAGCTGGAGAGGTGGTGGTGGTTGGACCAGGAGTAGAGAAATTTAAAGTTGGTGACAAAATTGTTACCTACCTTGTGAGTTTTTGTTATTTTGTAACTTTGTTTTATAATTGGTTCTTGTTACCTTCTTTTGTATTGCTAATTAGGCTTCCACTTAACTACTAAAGTTTCTATATGTATGTTTTTTTTTTTTTTGGATTGGATGATAGGGGCGTCCGGGTGGAGGACTAGCCGAGTATGCTTTGGCGAAAGAGAGTTCATCGGTTCTAAGACCACCGGAAGTCTCGGCTGCAGACGTGGCATGTCTAGTTGTTGCAGGGTGCACTGCTCTCCATGCCTTAACTACAACTGGTGGACTAAAGCTAGACAAAAGCGAACCACTCACAAACGTCCTGGTTACTAATGGTTCAGGCGGGGTTGGTCACTATGCGGTTCAACTTGCGAAACTTGGAAACACTCACGTAACAGCAACGTGTGGGGCGCGTAACGTTGAGTTTGTTAAAAGTTTAGGAGCTGATGAGGTTCTTGACTACAAGACCCCAGAAGGAGCGAGCCTCAAAAGCCCATCGGGCCAGAAGTATGATCTTGTACTCCATTGCATGGTTGGGATCCCGTGGTCAACCTTCAAGGCTAACCTGACCCCAACCGGGAAAGTAATAGACTTAACCCCGGGTGGCGGTACAATTTGGAACTATGCTGTGAACAAACTCATGTTCTCGAAGAAGCAACTTCTGCCATTGATTGTGGTACCTAAAGCGGAAGAAATCGAGTGCCTTGTGAATTTGGTGAAAGAAGAGAAAATCAGAACCGTTATCGACTCGAGATACCCTTTGAGTCGGGCTGAAGAGGGTTGGGCCAAGAGCATGGAGGGCCATGCTACTGGGAAGGTGGTCATGGAGTGTGAGACATAAAGTGCATAATATGTGTTTCATCTCTTACACAAAATGTTAGAAAACTTAAGTTTTCTAAAGTTGTCTACTGCATCTCTGTGTGTGTGATACATGTACAATTGTATAAGTATAGGTATAAGTATAGATATAACTTATAAGTAAATGTGTCAATGGCCATGTCTGTTCTTGTTTTGCTGAAGCTATAATGATATATAAACATAACTAGGGGTGTAAACGAGCCGAGCCCGAGCCTGACTGGGCTCGAGCTCGGCTCGTTATGGTTTTATGAATATATTTATGTTTGGGCTCGTTTAGTCTCGCGAGCCCAATCGAACTTTGCATCTAGGGCTCGAGCTCGGGCTCGATAACTAAACGAGCCATATTTTAGGCTCGGGCTCGGGCTCGTTCGGGCTTTTTACCGAGCCAATCCCGGGTAGCTCTCGAGCTGCTACGTGTCATTTACACCCCTAGATATATTAAACAGAATATCTCAAAAATAACAATCTTTTATTGTGTTATTTACTGATGCCTCTTCCTCCCCTTTGTTCGCTCACTACTCATTCAAAGTTCTCTCTAGATACCATCTATGCAATACATATACACACTTCTTATACTATCATACATATATATCGAATACCGGCTTTACTATAGGAGGGTGGTCTTAAGGCTTCAGTCATAGTCTCTTAGACCCCTTCTAACGAGTTTCTTTCATGTTGCAGTTCTAGGTAAGAGATATGATAGGCTAGATCTTGTTTGAACTGCTCCAAGGCCCGATGCTGACAGCTGTCCTTTCAAACAACTAATAGTCGCTTGTCATATTATATGTATGGATTCACATATAGATTCTGGTATGCATTTTTCCTTGAGCACCTAGAATTTTGTTGGCCACGAAAGCAAATCATCACAAAAATAGTCTATCACTAATCATCATATAAACTCTTATTTGGCCAATGATGTTGTAGCCCGCTGGTTGCAACGGAGTTAGGAAGGTTTACCTATATTTGTGGGGTTTCTGCCCTCAAGTTCGATTCCGTCCTCAACCAAAAAATTAACTATTGGGTTTAAAAGAAGAAACCGTGTCGGAAAGGATTTGATCTGGGGTAGATGTGTCTTTTTAGCCAAAGGTTTACACTAGAGTAGCAACTTTTCAAAAAAAAAAAAAATCCGTATAGTCCAACAAGGCAAGCAGTTGAAGAAAGTCAAAATACGTGAACATTATTATATTATTATACTAGATTATACCCCGGGAAAGTCCCGGGGTTGAGAAATCTAATACAACGTAATAAAATGTTTGTTGAAAAATCTTAAGCAATAATATCCACTCAGGTGAAAAGCTTTGTTGAATGTCTGTCACTACGACAATTGCCTATAGGCTAATTGAGTTAGTTGCTCACAAAAACTTTACACTGATGTTAGGTGTCTCAAACAATATTCATGCTCTTTTCCTTGTCTTGATAATTTTAATGAAATATCTAATAGTTTCAATGAAATACCATTTGGGTTCTATTAATTGAGCAGTTAGCAACAGTCCACAAAGCAAACAGAACTTTCAAAACATGAAAATTGCATACCTAATAATGAGCAGAAACAGAAACATGATGACAGAGACCGAAAAAATGGTAAATAACTTCACCAACAAACGTTTCAAAATCACATTTTGGTATCTTCTCATTATTACTTGAAAATTAAGCAATTAAACTTTATTCTTCACTCAAAGTGCATTACATTCTTTTACCTAAAAACAGTTACAAAACAGTCGTGATCGACTCACATTACAAGAGGCGGTTCCTTCCATCTTGCCCTAGAGCTTTGAAGCTGCATCTTTGTCCAAAAACCACGTCAGCTGGCCTTCAGGAGCCACCATCTGAACCGGCAAAGGCTCACGCTCTTGACCGTTGCCCAGAGGTACATGAACCGGATGGGCTTTACCAGCCCCGGCTACCACTAATGCAACATTTGCAGACGAATTGATCACTGGGAATGTGAAAGTGATTCTTTCTGGATGGGGTTTTGGTGATTCCTTAATAAAGGTGACCCACTTGCTCTTCTCTGCAAGTAGAAGGTGACCCGGAAATAAAGACGCCACGTGCCCATACCCAATAGCATAAGATCAAATTTTGGAAACCCAGTTGTCTCCGAAGCGCTGATTATCCCGTTATGAACCAGATGCTTGATGTGGGTCTCGTAGTCATCTAAGTTGTAACAGCTTTTTATAACATCTTCATTGCCTGCATTCTCATCATATTAATCGCACACTGTATATTTTAAGAAATGAATATAAGTGATAGTGATACATACCGCCGTTTGGTGGTTTCTCCGCTTTTTCATCGTCTATGGTGCTTAATAGGTGGATAGTCCTAGCTTCTGCCGAAGAGGTATCTATTACACCTGACCCACTGCAGGTATCACATAAGTAAGTATTTAGCGATTGCAAGTTTGGAGAAAATTGGATCTGGCGTTAAAGATCCGTGCTCGTTTTGCTGAGAACACGACGATGATGACTCTTTCTGCGCAAGCTGAAGCTTCGCTAGCAAGCTCCTGTTTATCCCTCAAACTGCACTGACCGATGTACGTCTTGTAAATGCTTCTCAAGAAACTTAAGCTTTGTTTCCGCATCTCCATGATCATGCGTCAAATCACCCCGCATCTCTCCAATTGGTGTATCAAGATTATAAGTTTATAACAATACAACTGTAGTTGCGACAATCGCGAACTAAGACCCTCCAGAAACCGCATAACATTATCAGTATGCTTCTTCATCCATCTCTCGACCGCCATAATAATCACGTCATGGTTACCCGAATCATCCGGTGGACTGTACGACAACTACAGAAACACTGATGTTCTTGCCATCCTACTTTTATTAAATTCCTACCAATAAAACTCACAATTTTCAATATCTCCAATTCAAAAACAACATATATTTAAACTGAAACATCAAACTTCTAAACTCAATCAAACAATAACAACAACAACAATAATATCTAGATCCAATACAGCACAATAATACACAAATCTTTAAAACCCAAATCAAGAAACACAAAAAAAAAAAATACTAAACCAAAATAAATCCAAATATTATTACAGAAACATAAAAAAGGTTCAAAAGGTGCATACTTTAGTGGGATTACTGGCGATTGCAGGATCTTGGTGAGAGCCGTTGGATATCATAATCATACCTTCAAATAATGAACCCTAATGAAAAGAAAAGAAAAATCATACCTTGTTCTTGGGGTTCCAGTCCGATCGAGGATCATCCAGGCACCACCGTCAGAGATATAGACCTGTCGAGAAATACCTCACCATAGCCGATACGATCGATTTGTCATCACCACTTGACTTTCTCTTTATCCACGCATCAGAGACGGCTTGGGGGAGAAGCTTATTGAAGGGTTTAGGGTTGGCGTAAATGGAGGCGAATGGATGTACAGGGTTTGGGGAAGACGGTGTGAATGGAGAGAATATTTTGTTTTTAGGGAAAGAAAACAATATACCTACGCTTAATTTTTTTTTCCTAAATTCAAAGAATCACAAAACATATACCTGATTATTGTGGTGAAACTTAGATTATAGAAAAAATCTACAGTCAAATCGAAGGTCTATTGTTATAAGATGAAAGAATGAGCTAGGTAGGGTTTGAAAGAGAAGAGAGGAGAAGAGAGTCGATGGCTGTGATGTTTTGCTGTGATTTTTTTTTAAACTTAAATACCAAGGGACACATAAGATGATACATGGCACACTTAAGGGGGGAGAATGCCTCCTTGAGTGCCATGTCATCAAAATGGCTTTCTTTTATAATAGGTATAGATTATTATAGTCCAAACATAACTGCATCAGGAATCTTATTATAAATCAGTTAACTATTCTCACTCACTCACTCACCAAATTAGGCTCAGAAAGTTTAATCAGCGACGGAATAATATGGCCGGAAAAGTGATGCAGGCGGTGTGGTACACTTGTTACGGCGGTGGTCCCGCCGGTTTGAAGGTAATAATAATAAATTCAATATTATTATTTTAAATACATTGTTATGTCTTACTTTTACTTATTATTATTATTATTAGACCTAATTTTGCTAATTGAACAATGTATATTCAATTTATATGATTTGAAGTTTAGTTTGTTACTGTTACTCGTGTTGAATCGTTCGATTTCTGGATTAATTGATAGAAAAGCTTTAGATGGATTGGTTAGGTTTTACAGTATTAGGTTATATATACATTTTTACATTTCAGTCTTTCATTATTGCAGTCCGATGATAAACTGAACCGTATAAGAAATAACCTAACCGAATTGTGAATTCAGTTTTTGGTTCGGTTCCCAACCGTATTCGGATTGTGAATTCGGTGTTCGGTTCGGTTATCTTTTCCACAAACCTTGCTTATTCAGATAAGCAAACCGAATTCAATCGAATAAACCGAATAATCAACTGGTTGAATTCAGTTCGGTTGACAGTACAATTCCAATTTGATTCAGATATGGCCAAAAAATATAAAACTGAATAAGTCGATATCCTAATGGATGAAGTACGGGTGTAAATGATGCGCAGCGGCTCGAGAGCTACTCGCTAAACAGCTCGAACGAGCCGAGCTTTAACGAGCCCGAGCTCGAGCTCGAGCTTGAAACATGACTCGTTTAGTAATTGAGCCCGAGCTCGAGCTTTTTATAGAAAGACCATTTAGGCTCGCGAGCCTAAACGAGCCCAAATAAATTTTATATTATCATTATTTTATATATAGTATACCTACAATTTAACATTGGCGAGCCGAGTTTTGGCTCATTTAAGCATTAAAGCGAGCTCGAGCCGAGCTTTTAACTCCTTTAAAATTGTTCTAAAATTATTTTGAGCCGAGCCGAGCTCGAGCTCTTGGGTTTTACTTTCGAGCCGAGCTTGAGCTCAAAGTATTAGGCTCGAACCGAACCGCGCTCGAGCTCGAGCTCTTAAAAGCATGACGAGCCGAGCTCGAGCCCAATCAAGCTCGGGCTCGGCTCGGCTCGTTTACACCCCTTCAAGAACGCTCTTATTTCTCATGGATCACGATTAATCAGATGACACATTTGTTGATTTCTCATTAATAACTTTGAAATTCACAACAATTTAGAAGTATAAACAGAATTCTGTAGAAATTTTTTTGGCATTATTAACGAGATAATCTGCTCCTTTTGAAAGCACGAATGGACTAATTTTTCATAATCATGTATGATATACAAGAGTTAATAATAGTTAATACTGTTATTTGTATGTTTTACAGCATGTTGAAATCCCTATCCCTTCTCCTGGCAATGATGAGATTCTGATGAAAATAGAAGCAACAAGCATAAATCCAATTGACTGGAAGATACAGAACGGCTTTGTACGCCCTATTTTACCTAGAAAGTTTCCTTTTATACCACGTAAGTTTGGTTGCTATACTTGTTTTGCTTCTTTTTGTTCATTTATGTGCTTTAAAATTAAGGGTAAATTACACCAAGTGCTGTCTTGTATGTAATTTTTCTTTCAAGTATACGACATTACCAAGATCATTCGTATTTTTTAAAACTTGTAATACTCATGATTCTTAAAATGAATATCTAGTAAAGATAAATGTTAGATTTATAAGAATGACTACTACATCAAATGTGTAGGCAAGGTTGCAAAAGGCGCTAGGCGGGCGTTGAGGTCCAGCCTAGGGACTAGTCGGGACTATGCGAAAATTAGGCGGAATTAGGTGTTTTGGTATTTTATACGGATTTTATATATATACACAAAAATTTAGGTGTTTTTTGAAAATATGTTAAGATATATACACATAATACTTAGAAATACTTAGATATATACACATAATACTAAGAAATACTTAGAAATTAAAAAAAAAAAAAATCCACCACCTAGGCCTGACTAATGGCCAAAACGCCTAGATCAGCAACTAGGGCTTATTTCCGATTTTTACTCCCGCCTAGCGCCTAGGCCGATTTTTGCAACACTGTGTGTAGGGAACTGAGAAAATGTATAAGCACTTGTAGGACTCACTAGATATAATGGGAGAAAGAAAGATAGTAGATTATGCGGTTACATAGCCGCTTTCTTTATCCCATTTAAAGCAACGGTACATATGTTTAGGCGGTTCTCTACTTAAAATTGGTTTCATGTAGAAGAACACTATATGCGTGTATGTGTGTATAAGGCTTTTAGAAACCATAGTGTACTTTATCGAAAAGGTAAAATGCCTGTTTTAAAAAACTAAAATTGTGTTAAATGTCCATCCATTCTAAAGACTATGAGTGTGACATGTTTCTACTTTCTAATAGTCACAGTCTTGGTCATTTTGGTTACTTAAGGGCCAAATTCATCCATGGCCGTTCGCAGAATTTATTCATATTCAATTATTATATTTAAAAGGTTGAGGGATCATAGATGTTACTTTTACAAGGGTGTAGGCATGTGAGGAGGTTTCAAAAACAGGGGCGGACCTAGCTTGAAGCTAGGTGCCGCGTCCGTTGCTACTCAACTTCGCGCACGTAGTGGAAATATAGTGGAAAATTTGTTTTTTTACGATATTTGGAAAACGTTACTACAAAAATAAAAAAAAAAACGTTACTACTGAAATTAATTTCTAGATCCACCACTGTTCAAAAACACAGACATTTTTGTAATGTCACAAATTTGAGTACCAAACAAACTATATGGTGAGTGAACTGTGTTGTTTTAAGAGCTTCTGAAGGATTAATCATAACTATATATGATTGTTTGTTTGGATCAGTTAGTGATGTGGCAGGAGAAGTTGTGGAAGTCGGACCTGGAGTAACGAATTTTAAAGCTGGCGACAAAATTGTTTCAACTCTTGTGAGTTTTATCTTCTTTTCGACCCGTCAACACTTATTAAATATGATCAAGTAAAATAACATAGCAAAATGACTTAGGAAGTTGTTTATTGACTTTCAATCTGTTTGCATGGGTGAAGGGGAGTGCCGGTGGAGGGCTAGCGGAGTATGCAGTGGCTAAAGAAAGCTTAACAGTTCCAAGACCACCAGAAGTATCAGCTGCAGATGGTGCGTGTCTAGGTATTGCAGCGTGTACCGCTCTACACTCCCTTACTGTAACAGGTGGACTAAAACTAGAAAAAACAGAACCAACAACCAACGTCCTAGTAACTGCCGCTTCAGGTGGTGTGGGTCACTACGCAGTCCAGCTAGCAAAACTAGGTAACACCCACGTGACAGCAACATGTGGGGCCCGCAACATAGATTTCGTTAAAAGCTTAGGAGCCGACGAGGTTCTGGACTACAAGACCCCAGAAGGAGCCGCCCTCAAAAGCCCATCAGGCAAGAAGTACGACATAGTGGTTGATTGCACCGTTGGGATCCCATGGTCAACCTTCGAGCCCAACCTGAGCTCAACTGGGAAGGTAATTGATATAACCCCGAGTGGTGGTACGTTTTGGACTTACGCAGTGCAAAAATTAACTTTTTCGAAAAAGCAAGTTATACCGTTACTCGTGATCCCAAACGCCCAAGAGATTGGTTGTCTTGTGAAGTTGGTAAAGGAAGGAAAACTGAAAACTGTTATCGACTCGCGATACCGTTTAAGTCAGGCTGAAGCGGGTTGGGCCAAGAGCATTGAGGGCCATGCCACCGGGAAGGTTGTTGTCGAGCCGTAGAATAAGAGCGAACAAATGCTATCTCGATCTCGATGTCATAATTTCGATTGGACTCGTTTTGATGTATTCGTCTTTTATGTTAAAAGTACATTGTTATAAAAAAAAAAAATTGTCGATGCATATACACATATATATATCTATCTATACATATAATAAACCAAAGCCATTTTAATGACATGGCACTCAAATAGGCATTCTCTTCCTTGAGTGTGCCATGTGTCATCCCATGTGACATTGAGATATTTTAGGAAAAAAATAATTTAAAAACAAATTTGGATTTTTCACCCTCATGTTTTCTCCCATAATTTTTAAACGTTAATATATTTAATATACGAGATTTTTTAAAGAAAAAAATTACACCAAATTAACGAGCGTTTTTTTATCTTTCCAACGAGTACCATAGTGCTATATAAAAACGGAGAAATTTTTTTGTGGAGTTTTGTTCATACAGGAAAAAAAAACACAAAGTGTTCAGGTAAATCATTAATTATGTATAGACAAGTCACTAATTATGTTTAAATCAGTAAATATGATTTTTTTTTTTAAACCAGAGCCGAATAGGTTAATAGAGTTATACGTTGTTTTAAGTTAGGTATCAATATTAGTATGTTAGAGTTGTACATTTGTTTAGTCTTTAAGATAGGTGTTAAGATTAGAGTTACATTAAAGTTCTACATTCTTTTAGGTTAGGTGTTAGCATTGAAGTTGTACATTGTTAATTTGTTTTAGGTTAGATATTAATATTAGAGTTATACATCAGTCTATTTCATATGTAAAATTGATGTATCATATTAAATTTCTCAACCCGGGACGCTCCCGGGGTATAATCTAGTATATATATATATTGCAAAGGGATTAATCCTACATGTCATACTCTTATGCAATCTCTCCTTTAAGAGATGCCACATAGAATGTGATTTGGCAAGTGTAAACCAATTAAAAAAAAGGAATAAATATTATTTAACCTAATCTATTATAATCTTTAACCTAATCCATTAAATAACTAATCTACTAAATTAAAATATTAAAACTTTATTATTTTTTCTCTTATGTTTCCTCTCATAACTTTTAAACGTTAATATCTTTTATATACGAGATGTTTTAAAGAAAAAAAATTACACCAAATTAACGAGCGTTTTATTATCTTTCCAACGAGTACCATAGTGCTATATAAAAACGGAGAAAAAAATGACTATTTTTTATAACCCGACAGATATTGTGCCGGGTTTGGGATTAGTTTAAAAAAATTGTGGGTTTGGGTCGGGTCTAGGATTAGGTGATACCCGACCCGATTACCCGAAACAACATACCCAAATACCCGAACTATATACCCGATCATATACCCATGAATTTTTTAACGCATCACATAACTCTTAGACTAATGCGTTCGATATTTCAATAATTAATTTTTTGTTTTTTTTATATTTGAATATGATAACTTATGGCAGAGATTTGTTTAAAATAATAATAATAATAATAATAATAATAATAATAATAATAATATATTTTATTATGTCATATTAGATATTTCAACCCGGGACGCTCCCGGGATAAAAACTAGTGATATACATATAACATATATATCAGGATTGCTTAAGAATTTACATTTACAATTAATTTGAGAACTCTGAACAATTTTTTTTATTTATATAGTAACTTTTCAAGTTTTTAAGAAATGAAATATCTATAATCTATAACTTATAATAAAAGAATTGAATGTTGATGAGGTGTCACTCAATGGAGGCCTAAGAAAACCATTTTAATGACATGGCATTTAAGGAGGCATTCTCCTCCTTAAGTGTGTCATGTGTCATGTCATGTGGCAAATTAAAAATAAATAAATAATAATATAAAACCTAATCTACTAAATTTAAATGGAGTTATTTTAGAAAAAAAAATTAAAAACAAATTTAAATTTTTCTCTCTTATTGTCCTCCCATAATTTTTAAACGTTAATATCTTTTATATAGGATATTTTTTAAAGAAAAAAGTTACACCAAATTAACGAGCGTTTTATTATCTTTCCAACGAGTACCATAATTCTATATAAAAAACGGAGAAAAAAACAACTATTTTTTGTGGGGTTTCGTTCATACAGAAAAAAAACACACAAAGTGTTCAGGTTATTCATTAATAATGTTTTTTCTTTTAAACCAGGTTCCTATCTACGATGTTAAAATTCAGCTCAATCGCCATGCTTTCATTGGAATTTTACTCTTTTAAAGATGCATAGGTATACTTCATCAAAAGAAGCTAAGAGAAAGAATCGCGCAACACTGCAACACATGGTGTCACCTTATAGCAAGGTTATTTTTTTATTTATTTAATTACAAGGGTAATAATTATTACTATTAGTATTATTATTATTAGAATTGTTATATTTTTTAACACCGGGACGCTCCCGGGATAAAAGCTAGTGTGCTTTATATAGTTAATACTATTATAGGGTAGTCTTGTCATGTAATTTTATGATTACATGTAATAACTTGGTAAGTTTTAAGAAACCAAGAGTATGTTTAGCAAAACTAGCTGGTGACTCGAAGTTGTAGTTTTTTAAAAATAGTTTATGATTACACATATGTAAATCGGTTATTACACATGGGTTAGGATCAAATACACAAGACACTTTTTCTAAGAAGGGTGAGAAGGATTGTAATCCATTGATCATAATATATTTGAAGTGTTGAGATTAGTTTGTTTGAAAAGAATAAATAATAAATTAGATGAAGGGCATAAAAGGAAAACCACATTTGTTGGCTTTCTCTCTCCACATGCAATGCACATGTCAATTCCCCCATCATTTTAAAACGTTTATAACTTTTTCATACGACATTTTTTTTTTCAAAAAAATTTCACCATATTAACGAGCGTTTTTTTATCTTTAATATGAGTACCACATTGCTACATTAAAATTGAAAAAAAAAATTGTGCTAAATGGGTTTTCTTCTCCGTTGTGTCTTTCTGCTCGTTCATTGTGTTATAGTATGCATGTGTGCTTTATAAATATGTTATTTATGTTTTTTTAGTCTACACATGATTTAACTTTGTCCATTGTGTTTTTAGTATGCTTTTAATTGTGTTTTACGCAAATGAGTTTTGTATTTAGGTGTACATTGTGTTTTATTATGTTGTTCATTATGTAGAGTCTAGTATTCATTGTGTTTTAGTCTTCTGTTCATTGTGTCTTTTATATGTCGTCCATTGTGTTTTACACATTTGGGTTTTTAACTTTTTTTTTCAAAAGTATTCATTGTATTTTAGTCTTCTGTTCATCGTGTCTTTCGTGTGTCATCCATTGTGTCTTACGCAACTGGGTTTTCAACTTTTTTTTAAAAGTATTCATTGTGTTTTAGTCTTCTATTCATTGTGTCTTTAGTATGTCGTCCATTGTGTTTTACTAGACTCTTGAGTGTGTTTTATACCCTATATTTAATTGGTGTTCATTGTGTTTTACATTCCATTGTGTTTTACATTTCATTGTGTCTTACGCAAGTGGGTTTTGAATTTTTTTTTCAAAAGTATAGCAATATGGTACTCATATTAAAGATAAAAAGACGCTCAATTTTATGGTATAATTTTTTTTTTAAAAACGGATGACGTATAAAAAAGTTACGGCCATTTAAAAATGAAGGTGGAAATGGCATGTGACTTGCATGTGCATATGTTTTTAACAAAATTACCCCTCCCACTTGTTAATCCTTTGGACACATGTCATTTTCTAGTGGCTTCTCACCCTTCTCATTTTTTTGTAGCCTTTGTAGAATAACCCAACACTATTACACATATATAAATTGTTTAGTACATGCGTAAATTGGTTATGACAAAATTACAGAAATCAACATTTATGTTTGGTCAAAATGGTAGTTTCCAACATTTATGTTCCATTTGCACAGAAAACACCCTTTTACCTATTGATTTAACTACAGGTTCCAACCTTTATGTTCCATATGCACAAAAATCAACCTAATGGATCCAGTAGAAAAAATGAACTTTAACCGGAAATGATCGAGTTGGACAGTTGAATTTATGGAAATTGATGTTTTCACAAAGTGGAATTGTGCTTCACAGTAATTTTTTCTACACTACTTTAACATGATTTGAAGTCGTTGCATCTATTGGTTAGGTTTTGAGATGGTAGAAAAACTTCATCTTTTGGTAAATTGGATTTTGGTAGTGGGTTTAGTTTGGAAATTTATCTTACCAATTATCTATCTTTGGTTAAAATGGTCCACGATGGTGACAAAGATTGGAAGTGGGTGGAGGTGATGGTGATGGTGATTAAGTGTTCTCTTAGTTTTTTTTTTTTCATTAACACAGGGATAGGAGGTGAAAAGACTAAACTACTCTCATATAACTTGCATGTGAGAGGACTTAACCAGAAAAATTAACTGAGTTAGTGTTAAATGTTGAAACTTGTATGAAAATGTATAGTTAAAGGTTGATTTGGGTGCAAATTAAACATAAAGGTTGGAACATGTAATTTTGATAAAACATATAGGTTGATTTCTGTAATTTTGTCTTTGGTTATTACACATATATAAACTTGTGATTACGTATGTCAAGTATTTCATGCCCGTCTCAGTTACAAACTTTCTAATATCTCAAAGGGTTGTATAGGGAAAGGTCATTCGAGCAACATTTTTAACATCCGTTTGGCAAATCTGAAAGTCAAATAAGTTCCACGATTTGAATCTTCTTTTCTTTGAGTAAAAAATAAGTCCAAGTTTAATGTTTTTGATGTGTGAAAAGGTGTGCATATAAATATATTAAATTAATTAATTTTAGAAACAAGTTTTAAAATGGAAAAACTGTTAAACCACACATAATTGACAAGTGCACCGATCGCAATATAGTAAAGCAAGTAAGTTCGGGTTATCAAACTGTGGACACTTTAACGCAAACTTTTGGTACTGAACCTCTATTGATTCCTAACCTTTATCGATTCCAAACCTAAAGATTAGCAACCTATTATGATTACTAAATCTAGGAGATATCTCTATGTGCCTAGACCAACAAAACCAACAAATAGTTAAGAAACTCAGTCAACACCAGCACAAAATAATCAACTTAAAAAACAAAATAATAGCCAAATTCGTCACTGAGGTTTGGTCTAGTTTTCCACTTCAGTACAAAAAAAAAAGTTTTTTTTTTCAATTTAACACATGAAGTTTGGATTTTTTTTTTTTTTGCTATTTTCGTCATTTTCACTAACTCAGTTAAAAAATCTCGTTAAGGTCAAGGGTAAGGTTGTCATTTTGCCACTTTAATGAAGGACAATTTTGTCATTTGAAACCCTATGATTGTTTTAAATAAAAAAACCATCAGTCGTCTTCCCCCATTTAAAGGATTTAAAACCCTAACAAACCTCAAACCCTCAATCGATCCAAACCCTCAATCGAACTTCCAATTCGTCCCTTCGTCATGGTTATATGCTCGTGTGGTTCATCAACCGTCCTTCGTATCTCATGGACATCTCAAAACCCAGGACGTTGGTTCTATTGTTGCTCTAATGGGTGTGGGTTCGTTGACTGGGCTGAGCCCCCTATGTGTACAAGCCCTGCTGTGTTGGTCCCTGCTCTGTTAGACAATACGTCGGCATGAAGACAATGTAAGAAGGATGTTTGCCAGGAAAGCAGAAGCTGATGAAGTGTTGAAGAAAATGTCGAAGCAAAATAAGATGCTGAAACTAGTTCTAGGGTTTTCTTGGATGTTGTTTGTGTTGTACTGTGTTCTGAACTAATGTATGTTTTGGATCTGTAATCCATGGGTTTTGATTGTGGTTGTTGATGTAGAATGGTTCTATGTTAATGTATTAAGATGATGATGTATTAAGTGAAGATGTACTAAGATGATGTTAATGCAATGAAGCCTACTAAGTATTGGCTCTCTTTTGAATTAGAAATGTTGTTTATACCCTATGATTCTAACAAAGCAAGCCAATGATCCTGCACAAAGCTAATTGTAACAAATAACATTTAACAACCATAACATTTAACCATCAAGTCAAATTACAAACCAAAGTTGGAAAATGTCTTAAACAAGTAACAACAAACTAAAAGATCAATTTTTCAGACAGATTACATACCCATAAGACATGACATTAGTAATTGAGAATTGAGAGATAGAGAGATAAATTTAGGGTTTTATGTTTATCTTTTTTTAATTAAAAAAAGGAAATAATTCAAAAACACTAAAATCTTTCAATGATGATGCTACGTGGCAGTTTCATGGAGAGGTTGAAGACACCATTGCACGCCACGTCAGCAATGTTCAATTCTTTTATATATATTAATAAATTAATAGATGTTTATTATTATTATTACATGATAATATATTAAAGGGTTGTTTGGTCTCTTAATGATTCTATCAAAAGCATATCTTTAAATCAGTCATTATTAAATATGTTTGGTTTACACGACAAATCATAATCAGTTAATAAGCCTCTTACGGGTCTTACTCATAAAGTTTTAAAATGATGTTGAATGAATATGTTACCCCTTTATCCATTCAATTGTGTTCATAACCCTCAGCCGGCCACTCACGCACCATCTCCTCGACCCACCACCACCTCCTCCACCACAACCTAGTTAGGCTAAACCAAGTCAAGCGTCTTACTGGTTCAGAGTCTCTTACCCAATCAAACCTCTAAATTACCTGCTTGTCAATAATAGATTGAAGAAAATGAGTAAAGGTGTTCAAAAGGATAAACTAAAAAAATCATATGGCTCATCTGTATTGCCAAAGGGTAGACTAAACAGTAAATAACATAACTAAATATTAAAGAAAAAAATGAGTAAACGTGTAAAATAAGTCAAAACTACTGAATCATTTAAAGTTTTTTACATTGTTATATTTAATCAGCCGAATAAACACTTAAATAAAAAATAGATTTAAATTTAAATTTAAATTTAAACTATTAGTTATTAGAGTATCTTAAACATGAACAAAATAATTGTTTTTTTAAATGAAATGTTTCTGAGTTTTTTTAAAGACAATGGTACATCTTTCTAAATTACACTAAATAAATCTGAATCTACTTCATGTTTAAAATTGAACTAAAGACACTCTAGCAAAAGTATTTATTAAATGAGCTACCAATAAGTGTTTTTATTTTCCATTATTAAAGATTCTAGGCTAATCCATAGAATCTATCCACGTTTTCCCGTTGTGCTTCCCCGCACATTCATAGTTTCATCGGGACTTAGGATGAGCCGTATAGTAAACAAAAGATAACCATAGTATAACATGATCTTTACGAATCCAAAGTAGGGCTGTTCAAATCGCTCGCCGCTCGTGGATCGCTCGTCGCTCGTTCGGAAAATGCTCGAAAAATGTTCGCTTGATATTCCGCTCGGTTGTATATGAGCCGATCGGCTCGGTTCGGTTTGTAAATGAGCCAAGCACGAGCAAAGGTACGCTCGGCTCGGTTCGGCTCGAATAAATTTTTATTTATTTAATAATAAATATACACACAATTTACAGACAAATTTATGGCTTTATATATAAGATTTTATTGGATTTGACTCAGTATATGCAAACAAAATATACTAAACCACTCAGAACGCAACAATTGTTCTCTGGCGTATGCTCATCACCTCACCAGCCTCAGTTTAAGCCTCATCACTGGACACTGGGATCTCAATATTAGTGTTATCATCAGACATTCCGGCCTTAGTTGTCACCCGACAATGAAAAAGTCGAAGGTAACATCCCAGTTTTATGATTGTCCATATTACTCTTCGCTCGATTCTCGCTCGGCGCTCGCTCGGCGCTCGCTCGGAAAATTTGTGCTCAAAGAATGCTCGTTAGATTTTCGGCTCGATTGTAAACGAGCCACTTCGCTCGGTTCGATTTGTATACGAGCCAAGCACGAGCAAAGCTCCGCTCGGCTCGTGAACAACCCTAATCCAAAGTACGTAGCATGTTTCTCCACTGAAAGTAAAACCAGTAAACGAGGGGCCGTGAAACTCACCTTAGGTTGCGTTCTTAAAAATAGTTAAACTGACAATGCTATGATAGTCTCTAATGCCGGCGACCTAACATAAGATGTATATAAGTATCCAGACTAATAACCCATAGATTAACTAGTCCCTGAATGTCCAGATCATAACTGTGTACGTTTGAAAACACGTTTGAACGTTAACCTGACCACACAAGACAAGACTCGACATCCCATTGGTGACCCAACATCCCCGTGGTAGCCAAAAAAAAGTAACCAAGCAATCATGTGTAAATACGCACCTTATGCGCATAACAGTCCACCAAGTCTAGCATATAGTTCACATACAACACATACGAGGCATAACGCGTGTTACCAGGTTTCCGGACATGCCACGGGGCTTACACTGTCTTCCTAGGTGTCAAATAATGTTTCGGGGTTCCAAAATACATTTCCAGCATCAAAACACACGACTAGGTATCAAGCAGGCGAGTAGGCCTTTTCAGGCGACTAGCTAAGCTAGTTGCCCCTGCAAGTGCATCAGCTCTTTTCGCGCGCGTAACCCTTTAAATCCGATCCGAAGCATGTAAAAACATCCGACATCAATTCACAATCATCAAACAACCCAATCCCAACAATAAACCCCAATTTATCATCAGTCAAACACCCTAATTGCAAGTATTTCCCAAAATAGCATAATATTATGAAAATATCACACCATTGCTTGAAAACCTTACCCTAAATGGCAAATAATCAGATTTCATCACATAATCACATTCCAAACATCATCATACTGTTACCACATCATGCTAGCATAAACCCTAACATCATTCAATCATCAAATCATCCTATAACATCCTAAATCCTCCTAATGCACTCAAATGGGTCAAAACTCATATTATCATCAAAACACATCAAACAACCTTCATAATCCGAGATAATCATCCTAATAACTCATGTATATCATTAAAACATCAAACACATAAGAATCCCCATGTTTCAATCATCAAAAACCGTTTTATGCATGAATCCTCCATATATAACCCATTTAAATGGTTAGACTTGTTTTAGAACTGTTTTTCAAAGGTTTTTAAAGACAAAAACTTTATAAAACCAGGCCTGGACCTTTAGGGATCAAAATAACGACATGACACAAGATTAGGATGAATAACTGTAGCACCCTAAACCTTTTCTAACAGGAAATACGCAGCGAAAATACGAACTAGAAAATTTCTTACTTTATAAAAACATTCTCGTATATTTGGAACCCATTGCTACAAGATAGTATAGGTGTTCCATCTTTTGTTGTTACTTATTACATAATATACAACTCATCTTTATTAGTTTACGTGAGCGCGACCCCGTACAATCCGTGTGTTCACTCGACCTCCAACCATTTCTTGCTTTGTGAGATAGACTAGACAACCTGCAACCATCACATAACCATTTCGTTAGTTCATTAAGTGACTTCATGCAAATATTCACAATATGGAAATAATATCAACAATACTCAATGATCATGTCCTACGCCTTTTTGCAAGTTCGGACCCGATCACCGGATCCTATCCTCCAATTTTCATGCATTCATCCTTACATACCTGCATCTTCAACAATACTACGACAGGACCATTTTCGTGTTGACTTGTGACCTCAAGCTTTGTGGCTAGCTTACTTACAAGTTAACATGCCATATTAGAATACTTAATAAGGAATTTACCAATGCAAAATATTAGTGTTCTCTCTACACCATACATTCATGCAAACTAATTTAGCAATTAGTTCAATCTAATAAGTTCCTTCCTATTCGTAATCTTTTTGGCCCATTAATTTATTTACTTGCATGAACTGGTTGTTAGGTACTTAATACATACCACATAATATGATACTTATCCCCTACAATAAATACCCCATGATTAATGCGGGTGTGTACGATCCTACACCTTTTCTTGATTAATATGACATTATTAATGTGCAGCATTTTTCTGCGCAGCTGAATTCACCGGCTTATTTGACCCACTAGATGTCCAAATCAGATCTTTATGTCTGAACATAAAATGTAGTACACTCGTAGAGATTTCCGAGCATATAAGGCTCGTCTACATCGGAATTTTCTACGATTTTATATGATTTTTGCAAGATCAGGACAGATTTGAAGCTAACACATTTCAGCTTGCTATCAAGGCTGAATTTTTAACTTAGCATGCTGTTTTGACCCGCTTAAAGTCCAAACTATCTTTCGATGTTTAAATATGAAATACAGTACGTTCAAATAGCTTTCCAACCATGTATAATACACCCTAAACGGATATGTTACCGTTCCATTCCATTTGTTACAAAACTGGGTATTCTTCAACCTCTTGTTTCTTTCAACATAGATCCGATTGTCTCATATGCCTACATTGTTGCATAGAGCACCATTCATGTTCATTAATCAACATCCTATAATCTCATCAACTATAAATTACCTATCCATTCATGTGTTTCATTCTATACTTACACACGAGTAAAATGTACTAACCGAGAAATTAGTTCATGAGCCACTTACCTTTGCTCGTAGGAGTGTTGTCGTCCATTCCATCCGTTTGAGCCGTTGTCTTCCAATCCATGTCATTCCTATTCCTACTTTAACAAGTCAACTTGCAAACCATTAGAACATATAACGGGTCATTCACCACCTTTAATACCTAAGTATTATTCACCCATCCCATTATATGTGTTCTTAATCATTTTATCATTCATACTAGTAATTTGGTTTAACCCACCCATTTGACCCGAAATCACCCATTTGTGTCTAATGAAAACATATGGCTCATTTTCACCACAAATCCATGACATCTTACTTTTAATCCATATACATAAGTTTTGGGTTAATCCAACGCATTTAATCCATTCACTCAATTGACCCGTTTAGGTGATTCTCCCATGAGTTAACATCAAAATTATACCCACTTATCCATCCTTTCATTGTTACCATTCTTCATACACATAAGAATTCAAATATATAAATGGAAGTTAAGTTTGTGAATTACTTAAAAATGCGAGTAGAGGTCGAAACCATACCAAACGAACTCCGATTGAGATGATTTAGGAGTCCATGGAACCGTCTCACCGAGATCTACGAAACCTACTAGTTTACAGTGGCAAGATTACCCTTTTTCGAGCTGATGTCTTCTGGTCAGTAAAAACCCCTCTTCCAAGGCTCTAAATCGAAAACCCACCGTTGGATATGATCGTCTATGTGTGTTAAAGCTTCTGTAAAAATTTAAGAACGATCCAACGGTGCAATCTCCGAAAATCGCCCTTTATGACAGGCTGAAAACCTAAAAACGGGATTTTCTTGACTTGGATAGTTCTCTCTTACACACACACACTCTTTCTCTTTCTAAAATTTGGAGGAGAGGCATGAATGAACCAAAATCTTATCACATACCTTTTATACTATCAAGGTTTGTTAATTGGCACAACCTACCCTTGAAATTTTTAAATGATTTATGGACAAGTCTATATACTTTATTAATATTCAAAATGTGCCAATAACATAATTCCAACATTAGATCTTAGTAGTGATTTATATGCTTCACATTTAGTAGATAGTTCACTTCTAAATCACAATTAAACAACTTACCCAACACATGGTAGGCATTATACCAATCAAGTATAAAGTAAAATCCCTTAATGCATAGTTCTACCAAATCATACCATCAAACTATGTTCGCATATGGATTCCATCAAAAACATATTCCTCATGTTAGTTTTCTAACAATTACATCAATTCTCACATGTTGCTCACATTTCTTTTTGCATACAATTTCACACATCACCTAGGCATTTCACCAACACTTGGTGTGTGTACAACATTCTAAGCACATTATACAAGCTTCTCATACATGCATTCAACTAAACACATAATAACCTTCAATCATGACCAATTTCAACATGAATCCTATCAAACATGAAGTATCAACTACACTTTATTTCTTCCATTATATGAATTCTAACATTCATTCACCAAACTCAATAAGCTAAACCATCAATTTCTTTAACTAAGTCAATCATTCTAGCAAATTATTTCATGCAATAGTATAACATAAACATACTAATAAACAAGAATTTGGGTGTTGGGGCGTTACAATAACACACCTTAGATCTTGCTTAGAATGATGTTTTAGGCTTGGAAATGGTAGATTTAGTGCAAAAACGGGTTCCAGAGGTTAAGGATAGTGTGAGAGAGGTTTGGGGCGAGTTAGGGTTTCACAAATGATGTTTAACAAGCCAAGTATGGTATTTATAGTTGTTGCTAGTCGTCCCAGACATAACAGGTGACTAGGCTGCTGCAGGTAGCAACTAGGGTAGGCAGTCGCCCCTTGCAGGTTATTTTCGTTTTTCGGCACGTTAAACAATATTTTAACATATAATAACACGTATTCACATACCGACAAGTTATATAATGATTATAAACACATATTACTTGATAACTAACACGTTCACATTCGTTTACCAATTCCCGGGACTCGGGACTCGTGTGGGTGCATTAAATCCGGTGATCCTATGAATCACCAATCTTTGTACACATGGGTATGGACCGGCCCCGATGGTATGACTCAACTGACCCAGTTAAGTGTAATGCATGCATGATTTGCTAAGGTAGACTTACTAGTTTGACAAAAGTTACTAATCTGAGTTTGTTGGGTGTCACAGATGTGCTACCATCAACAATACATATGGTATAATTATATAAAATCACAATAAAACTAAATAATAGGTGAGTGAAGGGGAATTAGATTTTAATGATCCAAGCTTTGTTTTGTTGTCCAACAATAATCTGTACTTCACAAATTCCCCACAACAATCTTAACTTTCAAACAAGTTTCCTCCAATGATCTTTTCAACTTTCAAACTCTTTCAATTTTGATAATGGGTTAGTTCTCATTTAACAAAACTTTATTGGAAGAAAGTACTTTGAAAATTGGGACTATTGTAGATAATTTGTTAAGTATAGATTATTGTCAGCCAACAAGACAAAATTTAGATTATTAAAATCCAATTCGCCGTGAGGGAAACAAGTTTTCAAATTTAAGGCTTGGTTAATTCAAGGATTGTTTGGTTAATAATAATAAGCAAAACGGAAATTTAGCTCTTACTTATTTTTTAAACAAATAATTTTTTAAACAAATATTTTTTCCTCTTTGATTTTCTTCTCAAGCATAAAGAAAAACTAAATTTGCAAGGGAAGTATAAGAAATATTTTTAATTCTCCCTGAATAATGTGTCAACTACGATATGATTTAAAACAAACGTCTATCTGGATAGACAATAAAGCGTGAATTAAAGTGTTCGACCCATTTAAAAAATGCACATTGAAATTTAATCAAAGAAATAATTATGAAACCAAATCGATGACTGGTTTAAGACTATATATTACAGTGCATGTGAGAAAGTGAATAAAATACGTCAAAGTAAGCTTTTCACCATCCCCTCCAAGTTGACAACCCCATTTTTCTTGTTGTCCCGCCGTGACGGTGTGCGGCCTGCAACGTGGAACTCCAACCATGCCCACAACCCATAGTGTAAGAGTTTGGCATTCAAACCGATCATGTAATTTAATAATAAACCTACACTTGTAACGTATCTACACTATATAATCTATACTATATTATAATGCATGAGCCAAGGACTTCTTAAAACTTAAGTAATACAAGTTTGATTTCACATGGTACAACACTTGATGCATGTATTAGAGATTTTATGGGGGTAAATGAGTCTTTTAGTCTTATCAGATTTAGTAGTGAGGTAGTTAGGTTTTATACGATATAACCTCCATTTTAACAGGTATTCTAGTGTTTAAGTTATGGTTCTTTTTCTAGGTCTGCCTTTCGTTCACTTCTGATGCTAGATAGGTTATGGACAATATTTCACCAATTTCTAACAAAACATCCATACCTATCAATCTATATCTATACTATATTAATATACATATAGCAAGGGCAAGGTTGGTCATTTGACAAAAACTCTTAAATTTAACTCTTGATGCACAATGTACAAGTTTTTGATGCATATTGACTCAAAACCTAAAATACCAAAAAATCCCGCTTAACTCCGTGTTTCAAATTTCAAATCTTTCTCACAATAAAACAAACAACCCCTCACAACCAAAAACCCTAAAATCTACTGCCTGCCTCTTCATTCGTCATATTCTTTCTCTGGAGAAAAACTCAACATCACCAACGCCACAACCACTGCCTCTCTCAACCTTCCTCTCAATCTCCCTCCTTCTCTTTCTCTCTTTACGATCACGATCAAGATTTAGGGGTTGAAGACATCAGATCAAGATCCAGGGTTCCACCACCATCTCCCTGCCGTCTCTCTCAATCCAGACACCAACTCGTGGGTAGGATTATCGTTTAGATGGAGCTGCAGGTTGTCTTCTTAACACCAACTTCTGTATCGTTCCTTCTAATATTATCTCGGAACCAAATCTGCGTTTTTGTTTGTGATTTGAGAATTTTATGTTTATACGCTATTAACTTTTGTATGTTATGAGTTTTTTTTTTTAAACAGTTTTGCTACTTTATTTTTTGGATGTATACATGTCGGATCTGTGGAAATGCAAAACCATAAGTCAAGATAACAAAGAAAATACCACCATACGTTTTTATTGTTAGATCTGTAAATCACTGATTTTGTTTGGTACTATTTTTTTTGTAAATTTGTTACTAAAATTGTTATATTTGAATAAATAAAGATGTATGCTGTTTATTTCTTCATAAATCTGAACTTCTGGACCGCCATTGCTACTTCAGTTGAATTTTATTTTGTTAAACAATTATAGAGATGTTATGATTAGCACCTAATTATTTACAGGTTGATTGGAAGCATTTGATGTTGGTTTTGGCATAGATCTTCATGTGGGTAACATTTATTTACATTTGTGTATACTTTTTTGGTTTTGGGTATTTATAATTTTTAGAGTTCTTGACAAATTTAGGGGTTTTGCATGATTTTCAGATATAAAGATTAAAGCTTCGGTGTATAGGTGTTCTTTAGGTTAGTTAAATGGGTTTCGGTTTAATCGGGACCAGTTCTGGTAGGTGAGGTGAGGTGATAACAAAGTACATCTTCACAGCCTTTGAAGTTCATGGTTTTAACACCGGAACCTAACAAGTTCCTCATTCTTTTTGCAGGTAAGGTGATAAACAAAGACTCTCAGTTGCTTTTAAGGTGATTTCTGCTTGTTTAATTCATGTGTTATATGCATATCAAGCTGAAACTTGGTTACAAAAATTTAGGCTCTATGAATCTTAATAACAAGAAGAATTTCAAGTTAAGTCATATGTATTCGTACCTTATTTCAAGTTTTTATGCATTTCAAGCTGAATCTTGGTTATAAAAGTTTTTAGATCAGTTGATGTGTTTTAATTTATGTTTTATACACTTTCAGAGAAAGTACTAAGATTTATATATGTTATGTGACAATATCACAAACTATGTCTGAGATAAATATATGTCAAGGTAAAACGATTCTTTGCTGCAAATTTTGTCTGATATAATGATTTTTTAATTCTTTTTTTTAAAACCATGATGATAATCAAATCAAGATAACAATGGTTGAGCTCTGCAACCAAATCACATCTCTATCTATCTGTTTTTTAGGTAGGCAATTTGAAATTGATGTTTCTTAGTCTGTTGTAAATACGTGTTATTCTCTTTTTGTGTTTGTGCTACCAGATAAAATGTATAAAATGTATAATATGGATTGTTTTTCAACTTATTATTTCATTTACTTCAGGTTCTAAGCCTATTGATGAATCCGCTGCAGGTACATCGGACACGGGGTCGGGGTACAGAAGTTCTGCTTCTGGAGGTTTGGAGGTAGACGTCGGGCCAGAAACAGTTTGGGAAATCTGGTATGGGTGATGATTCTGTTGGACGAGATCCAGTTCTTTTGGGTTAAATCTTTTTTATCCCGGGTAACATAATGTATGGCTGCTCACAGTTAGTCTTAACAATTTTTTTGCATTGTTTTAGCTTTCATAAAGGCTGTTATATGTATATTTTCTGCATTGGCAGGTATGTTGTTGGACAATATACAAGATGTTTCAGTTCATGCATGAAACACATCCAAGGGTTCAGGTGATATATTAATTGACAACCTTTCTTGAAATATGATAGATGCTCTATTTTGTGATTTTAATAAACTACTGTTATTTTCCATTAGTCATGAAAGTCCTAAAACGGTAATTATATTTAATTTGATACAAAACCACCATATAATTTATTTTCATTTTTGGATCAGATAGCCCAGATGCTTTTGCGAATGGGTTGATCTGCAAATGATTTTAGAATGGTAAGATCATTAATGAATTTTGGTTGCAGTGAATGGGTGGGTTCTACTCATGATTCTGTGGTTTGTCTTGTTTTCGAGTGACCACTCGATGGAAAAGAGGCAAAATAAGTTTTTGTACACATATTTAGGAAAAACTTTAACGTCAAAGTTGTGTAGATGGGACGAGTCTTTTGTGCGTGTCTTATTTTAAAGAAGTGAGAATCTCATATCAAAATGTGTGTACGTGTCTTATTTTAAAAAAGAGGCTTTCTAGAGATTTTAATTAAGTGTTGCTGGATTGGCTTTCAAGATTGGTAACAGTGCTGGGACAATTGATAATATGGTCTGGATCTGTTGTATTGGTATCCAAAACTGTGTGTAAACATGCTTGACATTATGCTGTTTACTAGATAGAGGTGGCATAATTGGTGGGTTGGAGACGGGCCAAATTGGGTACTTTTTACAGGTGGTGTTGTCCGAAAACACTATTCATTCCTAAATGTTATACATGAGTTTTTTATGCATAAATGTAAAGAAAGTTCTAATATTTCAGTATCTTTTATAAATATTCTACATGAGTTTTTTATGTATAAAAACACAATTCAGATAGCTGTAGACACATTAAATGTAATGGACCAATTTCCTATATGGCGAAGAATAGAACAAGTATTGCAAATCTCAAACGGGTCAAGGATATTTCGGGCACCAAAGAATAATTGTCATGTTTGCTTCTGATGCAAATCAGTTATAACATATTTCACATGGGTTAAACTTAGGTACAAGTCATTTCGGTAGTGCGTCAAAATTTGTTTTGAATATTTTTTAGTTGTTTGGCCGAATGCAAATATAAAATGCAAGGGCGATTCAGGGGTATTTATGGAAATAAGTTATACTATTTTAAGATGCTGTTATGTACTACACCATTTGCCTTTTGCTCTTTCTTTATGTTTACAGTTCGGAATATAGCTTTTGCTTTGGTAATTTCTCTTTCGACGTGAACTTCATGAAATACAAGGTAGTATCTGAAGCTCGAGCAATTGAGCATATCCATGTTTGCCTTGTCATATCGCTGAAGTTGGTTTTATTCCAACTAGCCGCCTCGATAGGTATTATCTTAAAGGGGTCAAATGGGTTAGGTAAAAGAATAGCTGATCAAGAAACTGCTCAAATTGGTCCTTTTATGCATAAAACCAACTTAGTTCCTCTTATTTTGAAAAGCATTGTTTTTAATGTAACGAAATAGCTTACATAATCGTGTTTTAGGCTCTAATATGTAAAAACATTTTTTTATATATAAGGAAAAAGAAGCGTTTTTTACTTGACCCGTTACCCAAATATAACTCAATTTACTTCTATTTTTTGCTCTAATGGTTGCAGGCGTCTTTTTCCAGTCTCCAGGCAGAGGCTGACACTTTCGTAAAGAAAAAAGTTCATCATATGGGACTCCCACAAATCCATTTTAGTGACTGCTTTAATGAGTTTGCTACAACATCACTGCCGTCTTTTAGAATTCTGTATGTTTTTAGCGCTCCATCTCAACTGACGACCATACTTAAAATGTCACCCCCTTGTGCCTTGTTGTCTTGTGTTTTGGTTTCTTGTCTCTCTATCCTTAAGAACATGAAGTCCTCACTGGTATGTTTTGTTGCTATGATGCAGAATTAATTGACCAATATACATTCTAATGTCATTTTCTGTTGTTTATAGTAAGGGTTTTCTAATTTGTCCCTTTAATATAAACTACTCAGATAACACAAAATAGTGTCTGCAACATGCTTGTTGGTCTTTTAGTTTTGGTTTGTGCTTTTATGACTGACTAGACCTGGAAAAACGGGTGTTAAAAAGGGTTATTTTGATTCCGGTCAAAATGGGTCGTTTTGAGAAAAAAAAGTTATTTTGATTCAGGCCAATTTGAAAAGGAGGTTATTTTTGTTCCGCTAAGAATGGGATCAGATTAGAATGGGTTTTGGTCAATACGAGTTAGTTTAAAAAAAAATTAATTTAAAAAAAAAAAAAGAAAAACAGAGTTTAGGCAAGACTTGGCGAGGTCAACTTTGCTGTCATTTTCTAATTTTGTCAACCATGATACAAACCCCATAAACAATGGCGCCTCTTATTTGCACCGGAGTAAAATTTATTTGCACCTATCTACAGCTCGTAGAGGCCTCTACGAGCTGTAGAGGAAACTCTACTGCTCGTAGAGGTCTCTACTACTCGTAGAGAACAATGTCAGGTGGTCCACACTTGCCAATGATTGACAATCAGCAATCTGACACCTCTACTGCTCGTAGAGGCCTATACGAGCAGTAGAGTTCCCTTGAATTTTTTTTCTTTTTGGATGGCATGAACATCGAACAAATATAATATTACAATACACCTCTACTGCTCGTAGAGGCCTATACGAGCAGTAGAGTTTCCTTGAATCCTTTTTCTTTTTGGATGGCATGAACATCGTGATGAACAAATATTACAAAAATAATTTTTTTACTATTATTTAAAAAAATTAATTAACAACGTGTGTTCTTCTACGACTCGTTACACATTTAGTTTTTAGTTTTTTTATTTGTTAGCGGTTTTTTGTTTCAGTTGTCGTCTCGATAAGCGTGTAAGCGTATAACAAACATTTATATAAAAAACAAACAAATATAAGCAAGCATTTCCAAACATAATATACGAAAATATAATAATAACATAATATAAGAGTGTATTCCAAACATAATATACGAAAATATAATAATAACATAATATAAGAGTGTACTAGCATGCATCATATGAAAATAACACTACTGGGGGGGCGTCTGCTGCGTGGTGTCAACAGGCGGCGGCGGCTGCAGTGAGGACGATCCAGGCACCTGGGAGGACGACCCAGACTGCTGGGAGGACGTCCCGGCATGGGTGACTGCACTAGGCAGTGGTAAAGGTGGCAAACCGTCACGCGCACGCCTCTCCTGCTCGCTCGCAAACAGCACACTGAGAGCCTGATCCATTCCCTGCCGCCACTGACGCGCCGCCGCAGCCTCCTCCGACATCTGCTGCCGCCACTGACGCGCCGCAGCGGCCTCATCCGCCATCTGCTGCCGCCACTGACGCTCCACCACAGCCTCATCCGCTATCACCCGTAGCTGCTCTGCGAGCGTAGAAGGCAACTTCAACCCCCGAAAAACGCGTGCCGGATTCTGCCGGTCCTGAGGATCGGGCACGGGCCCCGGGATCTCCACCTCTACACCGCCCTCCACCTCCGGCTCTGCCACGTCCACCATCTCAACCTCAAGATGCCCCTCGTTAAGACCACGATGTACCAAAGGTTGTGGCACATACTCCGGGTCACCATGCTTCGTAACGAAATAGTATTTAGGTGGGCGCGTCCTCATCTTAGCCGCCATCAACATATTTTTCATTGATTCCAGATCTAACGATCTGCAACACAGAATTATAGTATTATTAATAATAATAAAATGATAATAAATAAATATAAATAAATAAATAAAGAGAAAGGAGAGGGTTGAAGGTGCTACGAGAGTTGAATGTGGGTGAACGAAAGAGAAAGGAGAGGGTTAGGGTTAATTGATTTGGGGATTTGGGGTTGAATGTGGTGGGTTATTGTCAAACGTATGCATTTTAAACTTTTCAGTGTTCTCTACGACTAGTAGTGCTCTCTACGAGCCGTAGAGTCAATATAAATTCAATTAAAACTAGCCTGTAGAGGAGCTCTATGACTCGTAGAGGCATCCTCTACGACTAGTAGAGGTCTCTACGCTCGTAGAGTTAATATAAATTCATTTAAAACTAGCCTGTAGAGGAGCTCTATGCCTCGTAGAGGCATCCTCTACGACTAGTAGAGGTCTCTACGCTCGTATCTGTTCACCCTCTACCACCAGTAGAGTCCCCTACGAGTGGTAGAAAACCTTTTTTTTTTTTTTTTTTTTTTTTTTTTTGTTAATTTTATGTATGTTATTTGAGATTTTATAAAAAAAAAAATTCCACTACTTGTTATATCTATAAAAGAGCGTAAACGAAAATAAAAAATTCAATTAATAATACGTTACACGTTATAATTACAACATAAGACCCTGTTGCAGACGATCCCAGTATAGCCTAACCCATGGGTTTGTATGAACGTTATGTCGCCCAACCAAACGGTTCCAAAATTCATGCGTAGGTGGCATTGGAGCGTCTTCTGCTGTATTAAGCACGATGAAGTGGTCGTCGTTCACAAAGGCTAGCGATATGATTGGATGTCCAGGTAAGTCGTCAGGATGAGTAAACACAGGGAAGTAAGTGGTAGATAATCCTCTTGTAGGGTGGAATACTTGAAGAACCACACCATATTTCTCACAAATGACAATTCCGTGCCCCGGCAACTCCATCCATTTGTCTCGGGGCGCCAATCCAATTCCAAAGTAATCTAATGACTGGTATACGGAATCGACCGTATACCAACCCCACCTTGAGTACATCCCTTGCCACATAGCATAGCGTTCACGTAGTTCGTTCATCAAATCCTGACGGATTGTAGCCCAGTCATTCTCATGACCCCCTAAAGACACAGATACGGATCGGAACCCACAGTTACCGTCTCCCCGAACATTTTGAATATGTGTAATAAACCGGTGATACTCTATAGGAAGCTGGCATTTCCAATGCATGATTTCCAATTTATACCTGTTAACGCCAACATTAAAAAATCATGATTAGGGTGTATCTACGTATTTGCGTGCGTAAAAAAACTTGTATGCATGAAAATTTTTATGTACCTGTTACCCACCAACAATGGAAAATGTTTATCACAAATGATATTTTGGTCTTTTCCTGGATCTGCCGGCCTACGTCTTCTAACAGGCTCTTCCTGTTTTATATAATAATAATAATAATAATAATAATAATAATAATAATAATAATAATAATAATAGCTATGTTACTAACCTTTTTTTCATCATCATCATCATCATCCTCCTGTTTTATTCCTTTACCTTTTCCTTTCGGGCGCCCGCGAATTTTAGTTTGCACCTCTGGAGGTTGATGATCAGTCATACTTGGATTCACCACCGACTTTATTTTTGAGATCATGTTTTTAATAATGTGCGGTGGTCGAGACTTTAGTATCTCTTTCAGTCCATCAATCTCCGTAACAAGGTCAACATCGCTTTCTCCGCTACCTTTCTCCACACTGTAATTCAACTTTCTCCAGAAATGGTCTATATCGGACAAAGGTATTTTTATTCCTGTAACAATATTAATTAATAATAAATAAATAAATAAATAAATAAATAAATAAATAAATAAATAAATAAAGTAATTTTCTTACCTTGAGCTATATAAGAATCTAAACGACATGCACACGGTATCCCACAACTCATTAAAAGCCAGTGACTGCAACCCGTTCCACTTTGCTTGAAGTGGTCTATCTTTATTATCTCTTTTAATAACAAATCGAGGGCTTTATGGGAAATGTGACCCCGCAAGAGATCAAACAGGGGTATGTTATGATGTTGCATTTTCTTCCTTTGACTGGTCTCAAAGGAGTGGTTTATGGCCCTCTCTTGTGAAATCACAATTTCTTCTACAAGCCCAACAAGTTTGTGGAGGGAGCTGTTAGGCCCTTTAATTTGCAGCTTAATCCTTGCATGCTGGCTCTCAGCTCTGTTGGTCGTATACTCACCGAAGTTGTAATTTTTGTCTGTCCATGCACGAACAAACTTTTCTTTATGTTTATCAAACCACACCTTGTTCAAGTATACCATAACATCTGTCAAAAAAAGAATAAAGATATCATTAAGGTGTGTACTTAGATACATATGTATGTGTGCTTTTAATATGTACCATTTCGATCTTGCTGATTAAGTTTAATATGGAGTCGGGATAACGAGTGCCGGTAATTTTGCTGGGTCTCAGATGCACACACTCGTTTAAAAGATCCGATAAATGATTCCCATTCTTCATTGTCAGGAAACGATTGTTTGCAGTGTTTTACAATGTTTTGTGAAATGTGAAACCTGCATAGCAATAATGATCATAATAATGATAAATAAAAAACAACACCACCACCACCAACAATATTATGTACTACCTGCATAACAACTTCGAAGCAGCTGGGAATACTGTGTCGCATGCATTCATCAATGCCTGGTCAGCGTCAGTTACTATAACACGCGGCTCCATACTTTCCTCATGCAGCAACTCTCTCAGCCTTTCTAGCACCCATTTGAAGTTATCCATCTTTTCATGTATAATAAATGCTTGGGCGGCAATAAACGACTTGGATGTTGATGTGACACCCACAATTTGAACAAACGGGATCTTATACTCGTTCGTACTATAGGTCGCATCAATCAACAACACATGCGGGAATGCACGCCACATTTTTAGAGATGTATCATGAACAAAGAAAATATCTTCAATCGCATTTGTTTTTGGATTCACTCGGGTGAAGAAAGTAAAATCTTTATCAACCAGTAAGCTTTCGAGTATCTGCAAAGCAATAATAATTAGGATTTAATAACAATAACAACAACAACAACAACGATAATACCTGCATTTGAGTCTTGCCGCTATACAACTCCCGTTTAATCTTGGTTAATGCGTTATGGACGTCTTGTAAAATGACAGGGCACTCTGGGTATTGATTTCTAACGGCCGAAAGAATCTGTATTGGTAAAACGTTTTGTAAATAAAGCGAGTTCACCAATTTTAAACAGTCCTCGTGCATCCTCCGAGCATATGCGTAACCCTCGATAAATTGTGCCGGTGGGTGGTTATGAGTTGGGTTGATGACCCTCAAACGCCAACCACCGTATATCGAGCTGTATTTCGCTTTAACTTCAAACGGGCAATCACACTTTTTACTACCCGTCTTCCGAAGTGTGGCTACACTACGAGGTTTGCCATATAAGGTACAACCTATAGTAGCCGAATCTGGCCTCTTGTTCTCCCCCTTTCCCTTGTTTTCAGTACGTTTATATACAATGACGTAACCATTAGCTCTTGCTCTGAGGGAGACCCATTCTGTCGCCTCTTTAAGATTTGCGAATACCTGAAAGTTTATATACGAGTCTAGTCAAATTTTTATATATTGACAATATAAATTACGCATACCCACAAACATACATACATGTATACATACCTACATACATACATACAAACATACACACATACATACATACATGCATACATACATACATACATACATACATACAAACATACATACATACATACATACATACATACATACAAACATACATACATACATACATACATACATACATACATACATACATACATACATACATACATACATACATACATACATACATACATACATACATACATACATACATACATACATACATACAAACATACATACATACATACATACATACATACAAACATACATACATACATGCATACATACATACACGTATACATTTAAACATACACACATACATACGGGGCAACATATATACGGGCATAAATTATAAACATGCGTAGATGAATAAACACACCTGAGTTGTTTCAAACGAAATATCCGGGTTTGGTTCCTCGCTACAGTCACCCGCCTCGTGTGCGTATCGTGGAGCGCTTGAAGGCACGTAACATGACTCTGGTTCTTCTACATACTCCTCGTTTAAATCGGGCAGCTGTGGTTGTTCATTCAAATCCGGTAGCGGTGCTTTCCCGGATATAACCTCTGGCTCACCATGCTCACTATCGCTTTCCGGGACGCAACATACGTCAAACCATTCACCCGAAGACATTGTGTTACGAACCGGTTGGCCGGATGGTATTTTCGCCGGAGAAATTCCGGAACCGTCGGAGAAAAAAATTTGAAAGTTTAAAGTCTGGACTGAAAATCGTGCAGGTTGATGGTTTAAAGTGCTTAAAGAAAACTCTACCAGTCGTAGAGGTCTCTACTGGTCGTAGAGTATGCATATAAATGCTCACAACAACCAGACCTCTACAGCTCGTAGAGGTCTCTACTGGTCGCATAGGGGTGATTTCACTGAAATGTCAGTCTGATACTCGGATACGTTGTACTTTCTAACCCTATACCACTCGTAGAGGCCTCTACTGGTCGTATAGGGGTGATTTCACTGAAATGTCAGTCTGATACTCGGATACGTTGTACTTTCTAACCCTATACCACTCGTAGAGACCTCTACTGGTCGTATAGTGCCTCTGCGGCTCGTAGAGGTCTCTACGAGTCGCAGAGGTGACTGACACACCTGTAGAGACTCTGATCATTGAATGTTCTGTGGGCCTCCACCTCTACGGCTCGTAGAGGCCTCTACGAGTCGTAGTAGGGTTAGTTTTTAGGGCAACAGAGCTCTACCACTCGTAGAGGTCTCTACCACTGGTAGAATTTTATGGAATTCAGCAATCTGACACCTCTACTGCTCGTAGAGGCCTCTACGAGCAGTAGAGGTGTCAGAAACCCTAAAAAAGCCCTCGGTGCAAATAACATGACCCTAAACAATATCCAAGTTATCAGTTTACACAGTGACACATCCAATATTCAGCTGATTTGCAGGAGTATGCATTGACTTATTAACCTTACTACTATCAACTCAAACTCTTAAAATCAATTTACATAACTTAAAAAACCGGAAATACTACTTCAATATCAAGGTCAAGATCATCAATCACATTAATTATAAAGTCTAATTCAACATCAAGCCATTTAGCAGCGCATATTAGTAACCATCTCAACATCCAAAGTAAGTGATGCTTCTCACGATGTCATAGATCATCTATATTTCTTGTGTCGGACTAAACTATTAAATGCAAAGTTACAAGTAACGTACTAAAAATGGGTTGTTTTCTTTAGTGTTTAACTAAACTTATAACTTGAAAATCATGTTTAGTCTTTAGAGTTTGTATAAAAATATTTTGTTTAAAGCAAAAAACCTTCAATAAATAAAAAATAGTAATAATAAAAATATTAATGATGAGGCTATAAACCAATGAGTGAAATCCTATGAATCGCAAGAGTGGAACACGAAGTTTTAGAAAGGGGTTACTTTGCAAAATAGTAACCAAGTTTTAGATTAACCTTGTATTTCCGTATTTTGATGTAATTTCCGTATTTTGTTTTAATAAAATTAACCTTGTATTTAAAAAAAAGTTTTAGATTTGTTCTAATTAAGTCACTCATGAAAAAATGTGTCCTAATCAGGTCACCCAAGTTTACTTTAATGTTTTAATCTTCGATATTTTACATAAATAGAAGGTTATGGTCATCCATACTCCATGATATATATTTAGTTTTTTTTTGTAGAAAAATATAATGTTGAACACCACGCTTGAGAGTTCAAATGCCATCCAAAGTTTATGAAAACAGTTTTGATATTTGAGAGATACAAGTTCAAATTCAAAAAGTAAATAACAATACTCTACTACAAAATCTGATTTAGAAAGATCAAACCATTTGTCATTAGAAAACCAAAATATCAAAGGCACACACTCTGGCTTGCATCAGCAATTTACAATACTCGACTACAAAGTCTGACGGTAGGGTTCCTTTATTTATAGGAACATGAATCGACTTAATCTTTAATGTTTGATTTGATATAATTCTTTTTTTAAATTATGTCAACGTCAATAAGTTAAAAAAACTAAATAACTGCTATATATGGTAGTTTACCTGCTATTCAGGTAAATTATATAAGATTAACATAAAAAAACTTCAATGACTTGATTAGAACAAAAAAATTTATGACTGACCTGATTGAAACACTCCTAAAACTTGATTACCATTATGTAAAATATTCCTTTTTAGAAAAACCAAATAAATTACCTTTTATACCAACATTAGGTAAATGGAGTTTTAGACTTTTAATAAATTTCAGGGTATAATGGTCATATATAGACTCCATTGTATGTTTCTAACTTATATATTGTTGTTTTTGTTTTAAATTTCTATATTTATCATTGCTGTTTTCTTATTATGGTGTTTGTTATAATTTAGTTAGGATATGTAAGGCTCACGACATTGATAGACTAAACCGATGAAATGAACAAGAAAGCTAAAAGACGTACAATACTATATCATGATCTGATTGATAAACCAATAGAAAACGATTACCGCCATTGTAAATTGTTGTCGCCGCCGCATCGCGCGGGTTTCCTACTAGTAAAAGAAAACACATGAGGGACACATGGCACTCCCTCATAATTCTCTCATTTTATTATTTAATTAATACAATAAATTCAAATTTAATTATAATAATTGATTAATAATCATAGTTGTAACTTATATATATATCATTAATAAAAGAAAACACATGAGGGACACATAACACTCCTTCATGAATTCTCTCATTTTATTATTTAATACAATAAATTCAAATTTAAATATAATAATTGATTTGCAAAAGCATATTATAAATTTATTAAATTAAATCTTATTAATTACATCAATAATCATAGTTGTAACTGAAATCATTAATAAAAGAAAACACATGATTCTTTTTACAATATTTGATCTGTTATTCTAAGTTTAAAATTAATTTTGTTACAATATTTGACAAATGATTATTAAGTTTTTTTTTTGGTCATTTTTTTAGAAGTTAAACTATGCTCAACAAATACATATTAATTTTAATACTTAAAATTGAAAAGTCAAATAAACAAATTAAGAATAACACAATGCAATTAGTCAAGCTTTTTTGTGAGACTTTCATGTTGTTCAAAACAAATTAATAAAATAAATCAATCAACATTAATCGATTTCTATCTATAGTAATAAAAGACAGCACATAGAGTACATAGAACTCCATCAAAAAGCCTCTCATTTTATTATTTTAAACAAAACATTTATTTTAATTTGTTTCTTTATTTAATAATTATTAGTTATTCAGTTTTTATTTGTTACAACTATGATTATTAGTATAATTACTGAAATTCAGTTTAATATATATATTCTATGTTTTTTGTAAATCAATTAATATAATACAAAATTAGAAATAAATTATTAGACATAATTTGAAAATGTTTAAGAACTAAAAAAGTAATCTTATTAAAAATTCCTAATGACCAATACTCGATTTGGATGGTTTAACGGATGAGGAGATGCTTTTAAATTAATTTCATTTTTATATCCTAGCCTAAACAGATTTACCTTTATAACTTTTTTGATTTTTTTTTGTTTTGTTGCACCTGCAGTCTTATAAGGTAATAGCCACGGTATGGAAGATACATTTTGGAATGTTTGAAAAAAGTTTTATGTGAATAAAAATGTTTTTTACAATAAATCATTTAGGGACCGATGAATATTTAATATTTTTTCGGTTGTAAAGGCAACTTTTTTATTTTAAATAAAATATTAATCTAATTTTTCTTAATTATATTTATAATATATACATAATTTAAATTGTTCAACCCATTTATCACACGGGTACATAACCTAGTGTTAAAGTAATTAACGACATATGCATGTTATTTAAAGTTTACAAAAACATTTGCCTACATGGCTACATCAAAAAAAATTCTTAAATTTTTAAATATCACACACATTAAATAAAAAAAACCGTTGGAAAAAAAATCAAAAAGAAGATTCAGTTTTCCACACATCATCTATATCTTCTATATCTATATCTATATCTATATCTGTTAGGAGAAAGAGGATTGGTGAAACCACTTTTGGAAACCTTAGTCTAATTCACTTCTGTCATTTTGGCTAAGTATAGAAGTACTGAAAAGAAAACAAAGAACTGCTGAAGAGAAGATAAGAGAAGTGCTGAAGAAGAAACTTCATCAGAAGTTCTGAAGTCCAAACCAGACAAGTTCACTTCAGAAGTACTGAAGACAAACTACTCATCAGTAGTTTGTCATTCATCAGCACTTAGCATCAGATATTTTCCACCGCCTTTTGCATCAGTAGTTTTATTGTTTATTATTACTTTTAGCTGTTTTGTTAGTTTCAATGTTGCAACTTGTGCAACTTGTTTCTGTTGTTTCTGTACTTGCTTTTTGGGCAAGATACATGTATGTAAACGTCTATAAATAGGAGGCTTCAACCTTCTATTTTAGACATTGATTTTAATAGAAAAATCCTTCAAACACTCTCAACTGTTCTATTCCATTTCAGTATTTATTGTGAATCTGTCTAAGTATCTAATTCTCATTTACTGCTTGGATTCATAATAAATACTTGTCATTTATTAGTTTCAATCATCAAGGGGGAGTAATAACTCTTCCTTAGTATAAAAAGTGTTGCTTTAACTTATACATTCCGCTGTGCTTATAATCTGATTTACAAGGACTTGCTAAACACTTAAGTGTCAAGATAGCAAGTTCTTACTTAGCAAAAAGAGCAAACTGATCCCAACAATATCTATATGATATCTATATCTATATATATAATAAGGTATTTAGGAACCATACATTGTTAATGACATGTCATAATATTATGCAATCTCTCTTTTAAGAGATGTCACATAGAATGTGATGTGACAACTCTAGACCAATTAAAAAAATGAAGAAATATAGTTTAAATATGATTTAACATAATCTATTAAATACCTAATCTACTAAATTTAAATATTAAAACTTTCTTATTTTCTCTCTCATGTTTCCTCTCATAACTTTTAAACGTTAATATCTTTTATATACGAGATTTTTCAAAGAAAAAAATTACATCAAATTAACGAGCGTTTTATTATCTTTCCAACGAGTACCATAGTGCTATATAAAAAACGGAGAAAAAAACGACTATTTTTTGTAACCCGACAGGTATTGTGTCAGGTTTGGAATTAGTTTAAAAAAAAATGTGGGTTTGGGTCGGGCCTAGGATTAGGTGATACCCAACCCAATTACCTTTTTTTTATATTAGAATATGATAACTTATGGCAGAGATTTGTTTAAAATAATAATAATAATAATATATTGACAAGTCATTAATTAAGTTGTCATATTAGATATTTTATTATGTCATATTAGATATTTCGACTGGGAACGCTCTCCAACAGGTAATTGCTATATAGATGCATTTTATAGTTTAGATACTTCTAATTTTATTCACTTTATTTAGATTTCTCAACCCGGGATGCTCCCGGGGTATAAGCTAGTATATTTATATGTTCAAGGATTTGCTGCCATTATCTTAAACAAATAATTAAAAAAAAAAAGAATTAGGTCAAAAGTAGTTAAGAATTTAACCTTCGTCAAATCCACTTTCTTTGTTCTACTTTTCGCCATAAGTAAATTATATAGTTATTAAAACTTAAATATGGTCCAACACTTGTAGCCCAGTTGGTTGATGGCCCAAAGTTTCCTATGAGAGACTTGGGTTCAATTCCCACTAGCTACATTTGGAGGACATTGGTGGAGGGGAAATGAGGGATGACCCGGCAATTGGCTTGGGTTCGAGTCCTGATCCCAACCGGTTTTACCGACTATTTCACCGTCGTGCCTTCGGGCGAGTGAGTGGTCGGGTTTTCCCGGGAATTGGTGGCAATTGGTGGCCCGGGTACTCTCGAGTACCTGATTCGCCAAAAGGGTGCCCGAGAGTGCTCGGAATTGATTCGTTGACCGTTCAAAAAAAAACTTAAATATGTTGCCGTTCCCAGAAGACAAAAATTTAAAAAAAAAATTAAATATGTTATTGTAAATTGTAATAATTTGAAAAGATAAAAATAATAATCAAACTATATTTGTCCATTTAACATATGAATTTAATTGCTTCGATATGCTAAACTAAGTACAATAATTTCCAGTAAGGTCATGTGTAGTGATTTACATGTAAAATGAGTGTTATATGTCATGTGTTGTCTACTCGTCTAAATCAACATGACAACATAGATACTTTCAATCAAAAAAATGATATAGTGGTTCACCTCATTTGAAATACTTTCAATCATTAGTCATTACATGTACATACATACACCCACACATCCATATATATCTGTATGTGAGAGAGAGTCCTCATCTACTATCATGTGAACCAAATCACGTAAACTCATTTGACATGCCGTTTACATGAAGGGGACAATGTAGGCATGAAATGACGTTGTGAAAATGACATTTCACGAGCCATTATGGTTAATCTAAAAGTATTATAGTTAAGTACTTGGATATTTTAAATTAAATATAGTAAATTAACTATAAAATTTAACTCATGCTCCCAAATTTTTTGTGTTGCCTTTAGGGTATCATCCGATTGTCTGTTTTTTTATGTATTACCACCTACATGTCATTAAAATTAATAGTTAAGTCTCCTCAGTGTCACAACTTACAAGTTTATTATTAAGTTTGGCTTTTTGCCTACTTATACCTGATCCACTAAGTGTAGTTCGTTAAATAATGCCAATTATTTATTTACATATTATATTATATTATATTATTGTATTAATAATAATGTTATTTAAATACGTTTTTTCCATATAAAACCTTAAATGCATTCATTGTTTCTGAAGATACTTGTGATTCGCCAAACATTAATAAATTCATCCAATAAGTTTACGTGGCAATAAGAATATTGGGTGTGGAGAGGAGTGGCATTTTCATGATGGGCCGTCACCTAGGAGTGGGAGGAGAGACATCTTGATGATGGGCCTCCAAGGGGGTGGTGTGCACCATGATGACGGGCCTCCTCATTGGTCAGAATTATTAAAAATAATAAAAAAATCAATTAAAACCCAAATCTTGGCCCGGCATCAACGGCAAATGAATGCCTCCCATGCCGCCCCTCCACCTATGCCGCCCCTAGGGGGTGGTGTAGCTAGGCCCGGCAAATCAATGCCTTCCCTATGCCTCCCCCATACCCAATGGTCTAATATCAATAGTTAATTTCATCCCTTAAGGGCACGTGTAGTGGGAGAATATTAGTGACTTATGAAATTAAAATATTAATAAAGTGACGAGATGAGGGATTTGATGAGGTTTTATATAAAGTATGTGTGTAGTTGATGAAGGGTTTGATGGGGCTTTATAGAGATTAAAATATTATTATAATTATTTTATTTAAATATATAAAAATAAATAACAACACAACAATCTGCTTCATCATCTCCTCACGCCCTCATTCCTCTCGCGATGGTGCTTCACGATGAACAGTCTCCTCTCTTAGCCCACAAAATACGATTCACAATCTCCTCTCTTAGCCCAAATCTAGGACACAATAGAATATAGATCATTCATGGTGACTCCACGATGAACAAGATTTGTTTTGGAAGGGATTCGATTTAAAGAGGCCATCTGATAAAAAAGATTTACTTTAGGTGGAATCTATTTGCTCCAAAACTCCCATTGTTCACTATCATTCGTTTTAACGGCTTCATGCATCATGTATCTCTAATCATGTCAACCGATAAGCTTTATAGTTGAACTAGTTACCAATGGCATTGCTCGTATGATAAAACCAAATTTAATTAGGGTACCAGTTTGAGTTTTGAACCGTCGAAAATCCAATACTAACGACGCATACCGATGTTCAATTTTGAGTTTTGAAATGTTTTATTACATTGTAATGTACCTTTTTAAGTGTTTTTTTTAAATGTCTTAATAAGACTTGTATATATGCTAAAAGATCCTATGATCCAGTTGATTATGAAATTGCTAATCATACTGAATTTTGGGTGGTTGAAAAAGACCCGAAAATAGAACTTCATAATGATGATATACATAACAGTTTGGTAAGGAAGAGCATGAATAGGCTTCTCTAACACATATCACTTATTATATATGTTACTTATCTTAAGTAAATGTATTAATAACTAAAACTTCTTATTTTATATTGTAGGAAACGAAATAGTTATGTTCTTGTTGATGAGCATGGCAATGATAGTGAAAACTTCTTATTTTACATAGCTTTAGATTATTATTATTTTGAGTTGAAGTAGTTGGGTCACTCAAACTAGCTGAATCGAACTATAAATCATATTGGAGCAACAACTAACATTTAGTTATATTTATATATTACATAAAGTAGCCATACTAAGATCAAACGTAGTGGACCACACCAACTCGCTAAGGGGTGTGTATCTTTCTGATTAAGCAATAATCTGTTCGGTTAAACAAGACGTGGCGTGACATTTGTAGTTCTGGCCTAGATAGGGTGTGAACACCACGACGATGCAACCTGGCTCCAACCACCAATGAATGGACAAATTATTGGTGACATGGCGAAGGTTTGACGTGGCTCCTAGGTAGCTCCGAAGTGGAGATAGCCACACCTTAAGCATGGTCCACTACCTTTCAAAATTTTCAAATCCGGCTAGCACTTGAAGCGAGCTTACAAATTTCAAATTTCTATTTTCTTTTTCTAATTATAAACACTAAGGGTTGTTTGGCAGCTTCTAAATGGGTAAGTATTGAATCAGTAAGAGGTTTGAACTATTCAGACTCAGTAAAATGCTTACCTATTCAGAGACAAATGTCTAGACCGATTCAGACATTTGCTTGTGAAACAAACAGTCTGAATGAACTATATCTAATTGATTCAAACATCTGTATCATTAAAAGCTGAAACAAACAGCCCCGGAGTAATATATCAATATTATTTTAATTTAATATTTATCCTTTAAAAATAGAAATGACAAAACTTACACTTGTAAAATCATATAATGAAATCAAACCCTAAATATTGCCCATAGAAGCTTTCTCCATGACAAAAGGAACCCACACTTTCCATGCTTTAATATTACCATCTAAACCACCACTATACACTGTATACTCATTCCCGTCACCGTCACTATCACCGTCATCTTCCGCCGCCACTGTCAAACACTTCACCGGACCACCATGACCTTCCAACACTCCCAAACACGAATACCTTAACTTCCCCACCGTTCTACGCCACAACCTCACTGTCTTATCAGCCGATCCACTACACACCAATTCACCTACAATTCTCACACACAAAATCGCCTTTCGATGCCCGAAAAGCGCCCCCAAAACCGACATATGTTCGCTGTCTCCGCCACTAGTGAAGTTACGTTCACTTGCTATCATCACGCCTGAACAGGCACCCGAGATTAATAGCGACTGATTATCGTCGTAAGCCAATGCATTCACTGCGGACTTATGGTGTGCTAAGGAATTGATTAAATCGTGTTTTCGATTACTTTGATTGTATCTCCATACTTTGATTTTTTTATCGGCTGAGCCTGTGTACACGATACCGTCGTTGGATAATACGATTGCGTTAATGGCATCGTCGTGCGCGTTTGATACCGATTCTAAACACTTGAAATCGGAAGTCCTCCAAACCTGGTATCAGATAAAAGATATTAGTTAGAGTTTATTGTAATTATCTATGCTATAATGAATATATATAAATTGATTAAGTTTCCTATCTAACTATCCTTGTTATGATTTAGAAACATTACATCCTGCGTTAAAGAAAAAATAGTTTTCAAGTTTTGCAAGAGCTGTATCTCTATCCCAAAGAATTAACGTAAAGTTTGCCCACCACGTACCATCTATAGACCCTACGTTGAGTTCCCGAGTTAAACAAATGAAAGAAAAATAAGAGATAGTGAGTTAAGGAGAGAGAAAAATATAATGTAATTTTGTGTTAAGAGTTCAAATAAAATAAACTAAAATCCATCTATTCTAAAAGCGGATCAAGTTATTCTACACAACGTTACAAAACTAATAAAGGTGAGAATGATACAAAAACACAAAAGATAACGAAACATGACACAATTAGCCAAAAAATATAACACAATACCGAAAAATATGATGCAATGCTCAAGAAAAAAGACACAATAAATCGCAAAAATGACACAATAATGAAAATAAGAAAAAGACACAATGTTACATAAAAGACACAGCGGTATAACGTAAATTTAAAACTACAAGTTAAAAATCCAAAAAAAGTGAAAACCTAAAAACTAATATCGTGGGGTTCGATGAGACGGTTTCAATACCGTTTAAATGAGTTCAATCAGCAGAATCCGTTTAATACCATTCCTACGATTTCATATTTTCCTTTCACCTTAAAAGATAAATATTCTTTATCATCCTTTCCATTAAAAACCACCGTTACCAATAATTGTACTACAAATTAAATTATAGTTGATTAATAATACACAACACCCTACTTTACTTGTCCTTACCTTAAAACTCCGATCCCATGAAGCCGAGTAAATCAACGACTTATCTCCCGACACAGCCAACGACGAAACAGCATCGTTATGATGAACCCAGATCAGCTTCTTATGCCTGCGAATGGTCACATAATTTTTCGCAAACAAAGCCTTAGTCAACCGGTCTTTCAACGTAGGTAAACTCGTAACAATCTTAATACCTCCATCTTCATTAACCTTCCATATCCTAATCCTATGATCCTGATGCCCACTAACAATAACATCATCACTCAACATTAGTAAACACTTTACAGCACTACTACACTGAACTGCAACAAACCCACGATCATATTCATGGGATATGTCATCTGAGTGAGTGTGACGTGGCCAACGATGGATATGGTTGTTTGATGAGCCACTGAATAGGTGGTTTCTGGACAGGGTTAAAGAGAGGATGTAGGAGGAGTTTGGGTTTATTGTGAATAAGCAGTGGTGGTGGACGGTGGTTTGTGGTGGTAGTATGGTGGTGATTGATGATGGGAGGCTTGATCTAGAGGAGAAAGAGGAGTTGAAAGAGTGTTGTGAGAAAGATTGTGATCGAATGTTTTGTTGTTGGTTGTCTTTTGGTTTGGAGAATAATCTCAAGGAGCAGGAGAGTTGAGGGAAGTTTATGTTTTTGACCATGGTTTTGGTTGTGACTTGTGTGGCTTTTAATTTTTAATTTTCAATGGTTGTGTTATGGTTTGTGAGGTTATAAAGGTGAGGAGTGGGGAGTGAAGAGGTTGTGACTTGTGAGGATTGTTTGAACAAGTAAAGGGAAAGGTGAGAAAATTGGTAAAAAGGGGACACGTGGTATGTTTTGGAGTTTAATATGTCTTTTTGGGCTTTTTTTATTTTTTTTTTACGGCAAGGTCGACTGCTTGACCGCCGTCAGTTCCTTGGCTCTCTCAGATGCGTGGAAACATGACATTCACGTACCTGCTCAAAGACACGACAGTTAAATAATCGGTAAAAACCTTGTTTCCCATCCGAGTCGAACTTGCGTCACCTTTATTTGCTCTTCACCTCAATGTGACTCACCACAAGGGTGGAGCATGTCTTTATAGGCAGTGGCGAAACTTGGTTCTCGAATCGGTGGGGGCCAGACTCAATTTTTTTCTATTGGTAGTGGCCGGAAGATCAAATCGGTGGGGCCAGACTTAACCCGGACTCGATTTACCTACGAAAATCGTAAAATTCCACCACTGCGTCAAAAATCGGCCCAAAGATACTTCGCCACTGTTTATAGGCTATGTGGGGTTTATGTGTCTATTTTATTAAAATATTTTATTTTTAATCAAAATTTTGAAAAAACATATTGTGAATTGCAGGAGGCAATCTCCCAATAATATAAAGTGGAGAGGGTTACGTGATAGGGTGATTGATGTGGAGGGTAAAAAGTGAGAGAGAGGAAAGGGAACTATGGGTGTGGGCAATGTCGATGAAAGTTTGCAATAGGAAAGGAGAGAGGGCACTTGTCGATTTTCATCCGACATGTGGGGCATGCGCTAATGTGGAGCCGCCCGTGAGGCTATGGTGATGGTCTAAGAAAGGTTGACGCCTTGTAGTTATAATTTGTAATTTTAAGTGATGGTTATTGTTAATTCATGAAAAGAAAGCTTTAAAGTTGAATATGTATAGCTAAAAGAGTCAGCATTAGGTTAATTCTACAAGCCTATTATTAGTTGAACACTTTGTTTATACAAACTTTTGAAAGGCTTCTTTTTTTTTTTTTTTTTTTTTTTTTTTTAAGCAGTGATACTTCTCATTAAAACAAAATACGAAAGTTACATCATAATAGCAGGTAGACGGACAACAAGTTGCGCCGCCACCCCTTTTTGAATTGCAAACCCTAGTCTACTGAAGACAAAACCTTGCCCCCCTTGGGATGAAACATTGCTGTGGACGACCCGTTGGACCCTGGTCAAGAAACGAATAGCTTCTGGCGCCAGGGAGCCAAAGGTGTCGAAGGCCAGAGGGATAAAGACATGTTGGTTATATGCACAAGCTTTAGCGTGTTTATCTACTTTCTTTGATTCCGCCTTTCTTGATGCTTGCCCAGCTACGAACTCTGTTTCCCTTAACCCAACCAGCGGAGATACCCCGGTGAGGTCCCCAACCATGTTTCCCCCTCTCCCAACCAAAGACAAGCAGATCTGCGGGTCGCAGGGTGGATCTCCCTTCTGTGGGGTCTGTGAGGAAGTTTACAGGGGCCTCCGTTTTGGCAGAGACCCCGGCTCTTCTCAAGATATCCCAAAATGATTGAAATTGGAAAGTAAAAAAGAAAACGTTGGTAAAAAGGTGGGAAGAGTGGCGAGTGAAGAAGAAGGTTATGACTTGTGAGGGGTGTTTTAGCAAGTATGGGAAAAAGGTGAGGAAATTGGTAAAAAGGGGAGTAGGGAGTAGGGACACATGGTTGATTTTGGATTTTAATAAGGTTGTTTGTGCTATGTGGGGTTTGATAGTAAATAATATTTTAATTTAATTTAATTTAATGTTAATCAAATTGTGGAGGATGCATATTGTGAATTGCAGGAGCCCATCACAACACCGTGTGACTTGAAGAGGAATACATGAGAGGTCGTTTAAACGTGGAGAAGGAGAGAGGAGGAAGGGTAGCTTCATGTATGGTTGTTAAAGACCTACATTTACATGAGCCTAAATTTAGATTTTTTTTTATTTATCACTAGCTTATACCCCGGGAGCGTCCCGGGTTGAGATATCTAAGTAAAGTGAATAAAATTAGAAGTATCTAAACTATAAAAATGGTATCTATGTATCAACTTACATTAGATACTTTAAAAAAAAAATATACCAAAATATCCATTTCATCTTACAACATCAACACATAAAACAGAATATTAAGATCCCAAGCACTTCAAGGGGACAAAGATTGTTTAACACCAATACATTCAGTCAAAGGTCTTTAACTTCATACAATAAGATTTGAGCTATTTCAGAATATGGTAGAAAAAGAAAACATAGCAATTACCTGTTGGAGAGCGTCCCGGGTTGAAATATCTAATATGATATAATAAAATATCTAATATGACAACATAATTAATGACTTGCCAATATATGATTAATGATTATTATTATTATTATTATTATTTTAAACAAATCTCTGCCATAAGTTATCATATTCTAATATAAAAAAAGAGTAATTGGGTCGGGTATCACCTAATCTCAGACCCGACCCAAACCCACATTTTTTTTAAACTAATATATCCTGGGAGCGTCCCGGGTTGAGAAATCTAATTTGAAATATCAATTTTACACCTGAAATAGACTGATGCGTTTTACAGTTACATGCAGGAAAGCTTCGGATAGCATTTAACCTAAAACAATTAACAATGTATCTTCAATGTTAGTGCATAACCTTAATGAAGGGATATGGTATTAAAACATTACAAATACCATACCATCGCCCACTTAGAACAGGCTTCGCCAGACGCTTACCCACCCGTTCTACGTCAGCGGATCGCTTCGCGCCCATCCGCCCGTTTTAGGTCAGCGGAACGTCTGGCGACCAGAAACCCGTTCTACGTCAGCGATGCTCCTGCCGCCCGACGCGTGCATTTATATTCACGATCCACGTCGGCGGAACACCTGGCGTCCACCCGCCCGTTTTACGTCAGCGGTGTACCCGCCGCCAGGCGCATGAACTCCCGCCCCTTTCACAGGGGCGGGCCAAATGTACCTCAAGGCTTCCTTGACAAGCGTCACTACAAGTGGAAGATACCTTTTGGGGCAGCCTTGGGACTCACCCCTGCCCCAAGCAAATATCTCTGACACGACAGGCAGCCCGTCAGAGTTTCTCTCCAACCAGAGACTTTCCCCAGTCTGACAAGCAGAAAAGGCGATGACGTGGCAGCCTCTCAACCAAGATATCTTCCTGACAAAGCAGACTTCCTCTGTCCGTCTTGAAATCCTGGAAAAGTATAAAGTGTCTACCGCCTGGATGCACCAATGGGCGAGCACCACGTGTCAACCGCCCATCAGCGTCCACTTACTGGGCGCCACGTGTACATGCGTCAGGACGGTAACATCTCCCCTAGCTTCCCACTTTACTAAAACCCACTTGCACCAAATGGGCCTAAAGGCTTGGGCCGGATTATGGAGACTCCTCTACCTGGGCCGGGCCCCATTAAAGGTAGATGATGGGCTGAGAAAGTAGGGCAGCTCGGTACTATAAAAGGAGGACTCTCTTCTCCTTTTATGGGCATCGAATACCCAATACACTTTCACTCAAGAAGAATACGAACTCTCGTACCTTCTTCACCCCCCCCCCCTGTTTATTATACTAACGATTAGAGGCTCGGCTCTTCTAATTGGTAGTCTCGTAAATCCCTGGTCTTGCCTACAGACCCACACGTATTTTATAATCACACTCTCTTTAGAAAATACAGTAGAATCACCGTACAGATAGTTCTCCTTTCAACTATCTTTACACTCGTGTTTCTTCATTGGCGCCATCCGTGGCCTTACCACAACCGCTCCAACCCAATAAACTTTTAGGGCCAGAATCGCAAAAATGACCTCACCCCCACGAGCGTTCACTCCATCCGGGGCCGTCGAAGATATCACCGACGCCACCCCATCCCACCCAACATCAGGGGACCATAACAACCAACTACAACCACTTATAACCCCCAGAAACCTCGAGCCCCAGCTCGTAGATATAACCCCTCCAACGGAGGAGGAAATCGAGGCACTAAACAATGACTGGTATGACCGCCAGCGACAAATCCTCGACGCACAATTAGAACGCCGCCGGCGCACCGGTAAAACAATCATGGGCTCCTCCTCTAGACAACCTGCAAAAACAGCAGCACCCGCCCGTCACGGGGAAGGTCCAGGGCAAACCCCTGAGGACCAGGCCCGTGCAGAGCACAATCGGTTCGACGCCGAAGACTATGACGAAAGCTCGTGGGAGGATGACGCCTCCCGCGACTATCGTCATAGCCCATATTACAGGCGCGAGCGATTAAACCGCTACAACAACGACGCCACCACCGACCTATCACTCCCATACAGACCAGCCGCATTCGCGGATAGGTCTAAATTTACCAGGCGCATTTCTGAGGCACCAATCCCACCAAGACAACGCCTACCGGCCAACGTCAAAATCTACGACGGACTATCCGACCCAGATGACCACCTGGGCATATTCAATCAAGCTGGGGCCGTCATCGGTTGGACCCTACCTGTTTGGTGCCACATGTTCGCCCAGACACTCACCGGAGCCGCCAGGGTCTGGTTCGATAACCTCCCCACCGGAAGCATCGACAGCTACGACCAGCCGATCGAAAAATTTTCTCTCCACTTCAGCCAACAGCGCCGCCACAAGCGCGACAAAAGCCAAATCTCCCTTTGCAAACGCAGAGACACTGAACCTCTCGAGGACTTCATCGTACGGTTCAACAAGGAGGCCCTCCAGTTAGGAACCGGCGACGAAGCAACACGAACCTCCTTTTTATCTAACGTCAACGATGATGGCCTACAACACACGCTGCAAGGGAAAGATGGCGTCCCAGACGCTTGGGAAGAGGTTGTCCGCATCTCAAAACTCTACGCGGGCAACCAGAAAACCATGCGCCAGAACCAGAGAGGGAGTTCCAGCAACAACCGCAGCCGCGGCAATAACCGATCATCCGTCTGGAACCGCATCTCCGGCTCCACCGATGAAGGACGATACTCAACTTCTGGCGACGCCAGAAACATCATCGGCAACAAACAAAACCGCGAACAGCGGAACAGCGGCCGCCGAAACCAAGACTGGACACCCCTCACCAAAACGCCATCTCAAGTCTTATCACAAGTCCTCTCCACCGGAGAGGTAACTTTTAAAATCCCCAAACCCATGGGGGCAAAATGAAAAAATGTTGACACCACCAGGTTCTGCGAGTTCCACAAAGACGTGGGCCACGATACCGACAACTGTTATAGCCTCAAAATGGAAATCGAAGCGGCCCTACGCTCCGGGAAGCTCGCCAACCTGGTAAAAAACGTCCGCGCAGGGGCCCGCCGACAAGACGAACCTGAAAAAGCCATCAAAGACATCAGGACACACTACATCCGCGGTACCCACAGCAGACAGATCAACATGACGAGAAGCACCAAACGAAAAACCAGCTTCCCTAATACAGCAACTACATCTGAAACCTCAAATTGGCGAGAGGCCCAAGTCCTCCTCCCGATAATCCCAGGGGGCGCTCAATCAACGACCCCCCTCACCATCACAGCATTGTTCGGACACTACCGAACTTACAAAATGATGTGCGACGGCGGCAGTAGCTTCGACATCATGTACCAACAATGTTTTGACCAGCTAGACGAAGAAGACAAGGCACGCCTACAGCCAGACGCGCCTATTGCTGGCTTCTTCAACGAAATAATCCATCCCATTGGCAAGTTCGACTTTACGGTCACACTCGACGACGGCATTCACAGCCGCTCCGAGGTATGCACCTTCCACGTCATCCCAGCCACCTCCTCATATGATATATTGTTAGGAAGACAGGGTTTGGCGAACTTCAACTCCACCGCCTCAACCCCTCACCAAACCATGGGCTTCCCAACGCCCACCGGGATCGCATATATCCGAGGCAATCAAGAATGCCTCATGACAAGCCACCCGCCAGACGACACGGCGGCGCTTCCATCAAGCCCACCAACTGACGAAAGCTGGGTCCTCAACCCAGCCTTCCCTGAACAGACCATCACCTTGGGCCGAACCTTATCCCCCCAGGTAAAAACGCACCTAAAACAGCTACTGGTGGCAAACAAAGACGTCTTCGCATGGCAATCGTCAGACATGGTCGGCGTCCCAAGACACATCGCCGAGCACCGCCTCAATACATACAAAGACTCACGCCCAGTGGCCCAAAAGAAACGGCCACTCGGCCCCGACAGAGTCAAAGCCATGAATGAACAAGTTGACGACCTACTAGAGGCGGGCATCATCAGAAAATGCAATCACCAAACCTGGGTGGCCAACCCGGTAATGGTACTAAAAAAGAACGGGTCCTGGCGCATGTGCGTCGACTACAAGGACCTAAACAAAGCATGCCCCAAAGATCACTACCCTCTCCCGGAGATCGATTTGAAGGTCGACTCACTCGCGCCATTCAAATACAAATGCTTCCTCGACGCATATCGAGGATACCATCAAATCCAAATGGCTTACGAAGACGAGGATCGAACGGCGTTCAGAACAGATCGAGGGGTGTACTGCTACACCAAAATGCCCTTCGGACTCAAGAACGCCGGCGCGACCTACCAACGCCTCATGGACCAGGCGTTCATCAACCAGATAGGCGTCAACCTCGAAGTCTACGTCGACGACCTAGTCATCAAAAGCACCCAGGAAGACACAATGCTCATGGACATCAAGCGCACTTTCGAACAATTGCGCAGCATCCAAATGAAACTAAATCCAGGCAAATGCTCCTTCGGAGCAGAAGAAGGTAAATTCCTAGGCGTCATCGTCACCAATGGCGGCTTCAAACCCAACCCTGAAAAAATCCAAGCAATCCAGCGGATGCCGTCACCAAACTCGATAAAAGACGTGCAGACTCTGATGGGACGTTTGGTTGCTCTCAACCGCTTCCTATCAAACTACGCCTCCAAGTCTTTTCCTTTTGTTCACACTTTACGAAATGTACTCAAAAAAACACAATTCCGCTGGACACCGGAAGCAGAAGTGGCGTTTCGTGAAATGAAACAATGTTTAACCTACTTGCCAACTTTAACAGCGCCCCTTCCAATGGAGCCCCTTACACTATATCTATCTGCATCAGAAACGGCAATCGGCGCCGTCCTATTAGTAGAACGCAACAAAGTACAAACACCGATCTACTATATCAGCCGAACTCTAGCAGACGCAGAAACCAGATATTCGACAATGGAAAAACTTGTCCTAGCATTAGTCCACGCGTCAAGACGCCTGCGACGATACTTTCAAGGACACCCAATCAACGTCCTCACAGACTACCGAATAAATACAGTACTATCCAAACCAGAACTCTCCGGCCGCCTGGCCAAATGGGCAATCGAATTAGGCGCACACACCATCGTCTACAAACCAAGACCCGCGATAAAAGGGCAGGTCCTGGCAGACTTCATCGCAGAAATCCCCACCGATAAAATCCAAGACTGCAAAGACGAACAAGACCCCAAGCCCGTCCCAGACGACCGAATCACCTGGTCATTATACACCGACGGAGCTTCCAATGATCAAGGCTCGGGCGCCGGACTTCGCCTCGTCAGCCCCGACAAGACAGAATTCACGTACGCCGTGCGCCTAGAGTTCCCAAGCACAAACAACGAGGCCGAATATGAAGCATTCTTGGCAGGCCTACGGCTGGCGCACAAAATGGGCGCCAGGCACCTCAACGCTCATGTAGACTCCATGCTGATAGCAGGCCACATGAACGGCGTTTACGACGCCAAGGACCCCGTCATGGCCCAGTACGTCGACCAAGCCAAGCTCCTCACCAAGAAATTCGTTACTTGCACCATCCTCCATATAAACCGAAGCGGCAACAAGGAAGCTGATGCACTCAGCAAAATGGCCTCCACCGCCTGGCCACATATGGCCAAGGAGGTACGTATCGAAACCCTACCTCAACCTTCGGTACCACTCAGACAGGTCAACATAACGCAGACAGGCGTCGGGTCATGGATGACCCCTATTCAAGCCTACCTAGCAACAGGCACGTTGCCACCTCAAAAAGCGGAAGCTCGAAAAATCCAATACAAATCCCAACATTACCAATTAATGAACGGGATCCTATACCGACGCTCGTACTTGGGGCCATTATTAAAATGCATAGACGTCGCGACAGCCACCTCACTTATCAGAGAAATACACGAAGGCATATGCGGGATCCATGCAGGACCGAGAATGGTCGTCGCCAAAGTCATGAACGCTGGATATTATTGGCCGGGTATGCATCAAGACGCCGTCAAAATTCTACGCACCTGCTTCAACTGCCAACAACACGCGCCAAATACCCTGCGCCCCAAAAACGATCTGGTACCAGTTACGGCCGCCTGGCCATTTCAAAAGTGGGCCATGGACCTGGTCGGCCCGTTTCCAATGGCCCCCGGAAAGATACAGTACCTAGTCGTTGTCGTAGACTACTTCACAAAATGGGTAGAGGCCAAGCCACTCGCGTCGATAAGCGCGGAACAGATAAAAAAATTCATCTGGGAATTCATCATCTGCCGCTTTGGCTTACCCATGGAAATCGTCACCGACAACGGCACACAATTCACCGACAAAAAACTACAAGCTTGGCTAACGCAACTAGGCGTCAGCCAGATCTTCTCATCCGTTGCTCATCCACAAGGCAATGGCCAGGTGGAGCGCATCAACAGATCCCTAGTCGAAGGCATCAAGACACGCCTAGGATCAAAACGAACGGGCTGGGTGGAAGAGCTACCACACGTGCTATGGGCGCATCGCACCCTCACAAAGACCAGCACCGGCGAAACTCCGTTTAGCCTAACCTACGGATCCGAGGCCGTAATACCCGCAGAGATAACATTCCCGTCACCACGGGTCCTCAATACAGAAAACACGGACAATGACAAAGAGCTACGCCTCAATCTAGACCTCCTAGATGACAGGCGCGATATCGCCGCCATACGCGAAGCAAACTACAAAAAACAATTAGAACGCTACTACAATTCAAAGGTCAAAGTTTGCGAATTTGACATCGGCGACTATGTTCTCAGGGACAACTATGCCTCCCACGCGAACGGCCCGGGAAAGCTAGCACCTAACTGGGAAGGGCCTTACAAAGTCCAACAAGTGCTAGGAAAAGGCGCTTATGCGCTAGAAAAACTAGATGGAACACCCATACCTAGATCATGGAATGTAGCGCAGTTGCGCAAATGCTACTTATAAAAAAGTTCCGGTTCTTTTCTCTCTTTCTTCCATCTAAACACTTGTGAAGTTAATCTACTCTTCACAAGTAGCATGACGCACCAGTCACTTGTGAAGTTAATCCACTCTTCACAAGTAGCACGGCGCACCAGCCACTTGTGAAGTTAATCCACCCTTCACAAGTAGAATGGCGCACCACTCACTTGTAAAGTTAATCCACTCTTCACAAGTAACTCGGCGCACCTATCGCCCACTCATGAGCCGCACTCCTCACTTGCTAAATCCACTCAACAAATGACGGATACACATACCAGACAGAACAAGCAAGACGCAGAATAGAAATAAAATCCTCTTTCATTCCAACAAACGATACTTACAAACAAAAGAAAAATACAAAGAACAAACTACTGAGGAGGCTCATGAGCCGTCCCCGAGCTACCAGCCTTGGACATCGCCTTCTCTGCCCGCTCGCGGCCCACACGATCAGACTCCTCCACCCACCGCTTAAATTTGCCGATAGGATCAGGGTCGGACAGGCATTGCCGCACAACCTGCAACACGGGAAACTCGATCTGCTCCAACTTCTGCAGCTGCTCCATCAGCAACTGATCCGTGTTGACATCGCCAAACGGCTGCTCTTCCACTGGCGCGCCATCCTTTGCGGCCAAGTATCCTTCCAACCACCCGGTATGAACACCCGTGGTACGAGCAGCGTCAACTACTTCGGCGATTTGCTCGCCCATCTTCGGCGCATTCCAGCAGCGCTCATATACCTGCACAATTAAACAAGTGTTACAACAAACAGGAAACAAAAAGCGCAGAACAAACTTGGAGAAAAATCTAAAAACTTACGGCGGAGATCCCGTCGGACATCACCCACAGCGACTTCTCAACATACCCCCTTTGGGCATCAAGCAGAAGCGTCTTCTCCAACCCCCACGCTTCCCGCTCCCTCGCCATCGCCGCAACCTGCTCCTCCAGCTCGGACACCCGAGTGGTCATCCTCACCACATCGGCGTCCTTCGCCTTCAGATCACCAACGGCGGTGGCATATTTCGAGGACAGCTCCTCCAACTCCTTGCCCTTAGCTGCCGAGACCTTCTTCTCCTCAGCCAGGGCAACCTCGGCCTTTTGTATCAGTTGACGACGGCGCTCCAACTCCGTGTTGACAACCGCCGACGACTTGGCCCATGCCTTCTGCTTTTCGGCAGCATCAGCATCCTTCTGGCGCAAGTCGGACTCTAACTTCCGAACCTGCTCCAGAAGACGTATACGAGCCGTCTCGTATACCTCCTTCTCCCTAGCAAGACGCTCGGCCTCACCAGCAACCAACGCCCGCTCATCCAAAAATTCACCCTCTCCTCTGTGCAAGGCACAAAGATTGCCCAAGGTCTGCGTTAGGTTCATGCACATCTCAGAGAAAAGGGTGCCACGGTCCTGAGCCCGATGATGGGCACGCTCCGCCGGAGGCAGCGCATAGCTCACAAACTCCTCAGCCACGAAGGGATTGAGGAATCTGCAGCTTTCGGTTATACGCCACCCAGGCGTATAAACCGGAGAATCAAGACGGAAGGCAGGTCCACTGGACGACGCAACCATGCCTTCGGCCCTTTGTGATTTTGGGGCCTCCATCCCACCACCAGGAAGTGGAACCTCAGCGACATCCTGCTCGCTCAGGTCCACAAACACGGGCCCGCCCCGCTGGCCCTCTCCACCCTGAGCACCCGCACCCTCGGCCTGCTCCTTCTTCATATGCACCAAATCCTCGTGCTGCTTCAACAACACGAGGCGGCGCTCCTCCGCCTCCTTCTCCGCCGCCAGCTCGGCCAAGCGAGCCTCCTCAGCCCGCTTCCGTTCAGCCTCAGCTAAACGGGCATCTTCCGCCCGTTTACGCTCCAGCTCCAACTGGCGAGCGGCAGACTCCTCCTCCTGCTTCCTCTTCAGCTCAGCTTCGGCCACGCGCTTGTCCTCCTCCTCCTTACGCGCAGCCTCAGACAGTTGCGCCCCCTCAGCTAGGAGGCGCTCTTCCTCGAGCTTCTTCTTCCGCTCCTCCTGATATTGTCGAACAGAAGGAGGGATGGAACCTACAAGGAAAGAGAAAGACCAAATTCAAAAAAAAAAAAAAAAAAAAAAAAAAAAAAAAAAGAAGAAGAAGAAGGAACAGAAAAGGCATGACAGACACTCACTGCTAAGCTTCTTCAATGCCTTCATATAAAAAGGCTGACGCACCGGCGGCGGCTCAAGCTCTAGTTCACCACGCTCATCCCCACCAAGAGCCGCCCGCTTTGGCGACGATCCACCAGCCACGGTCTCCTCAACCGTCTCTGGCTCCTTGCGCTTGCGTGCTGCAAACAACATCAGACGTCAACAAAACAATAAATAAAGAGAAAAAAGGAGGTAAGAACAAAAATACTTACTGTCAACAAGCGCGTCCCCTGTCGGGCGACCTTCAGCAGTCGCAGCACCCCCTTGCGCCGTTGCCGAAGAAGACCCGACTCCGGCACCACCTGTAGAGCGACGCGAACGATGGGCCAGATCAGATGAGGAATCACTCAGCTCATCGTCAGATAAGAACACATAATCAACCCCCTCCGCCGTCTTGACGGACAGCGGATCAGGGTTGATCAAAAAACCTACTTCAAGGTTAGAGCGCGCACCTTGAACAGGGGCGGGGAACAGGAAGTTCTCCGCCAAAGCCTCCATCTCCCAGACACCGCCCTCTGGCACGGCCACATACACGGTCTTTACAGCCCGGGCGGCAAAGTAGTCGAAGAGTAGATCACCTGCGACGACATACAAAGATATGAGACGCAAGACAACATAGCAATAATAGAAAAATAATAAAATACTACTACTTACCCTCCACAGAAAGCGCACCACCATCACCAGCAGGCGCCACGTTATAGCCCTCCCTAACGCCTAGACGGCTCAAACCCAGCAACCGCATGATCCCCTCATCCAACTTGTCCAAGTCATCCAGACGACTCGGATGCGCGGACAGCTCCTGAAACCACGCCTCCTCCTGGAAGTCCTTCACAACCTCGAAGGACGGTACCTTCTGCCCAGGACGCAGCTCCAGCATGGCCATCTCCACCGGGATGACCTCCTTCTTTACAAAAAAGAAGCACCTCTTCCAATCTCGAAGAGTCTTTGGAGAACTCTTCGGTACAATCAAGCTCACGCTCTTGGATCTCTCCACAAAAGAGACCCAGCCCGATTCCTTGACTTCAAGCTTGTAGAACACATTAAAGTGCTCGAACTCCGGCTGCCTCCTCAGGGCCCGACAGGTGGCCTCGAAGTGCATCACCCTCATCACCCCGAAGGGGCTCATCTGAGAGACGTGCACCCCGTACCTCTGAAGGACAGAGATATAGAAGCGAGAAACCGGCAGCCGGAATAACCCCTTCTGAAAATATGCCTCATACAGGCATATTTTTCCCTCCGGACAGTCTACCGGAGTTTGCCCCTTCTCCGGCAACTCCGGGTCCCACTCCCGAAGAATACCAAATCTCTTGACCAAAGACCTGAATTTGTCTTTGGACCAAGAGATCTGGGCTTCTTTCATAGCCAGCTCCGCCTTCTTATCTTCGGACGACATCTTCAACAAACAAACAAGAAAAACTAAACTTTTTGATCGGAGAAACAAAGAGAAGAGAGGAACTTAGAAGAAAACTTCGAAAAGATGAAGAAGATAAAAGAAATCAAAAGGAGTTGGACGACTATTTATACCCATCGCATTTAATGCAGGTAATTATGATGGGCAGACTCTTCCACATAAAGGCCCAATCACAGGCAGACACGTCGCTCAGCCCACGTGCTAAAACGGCCCACGCGCCGCGCGTGCATCACTCGCGAGACGGTTCTCCTACCCCGACTGGCACTGGCTGCCGATGGCTGACACGTGTACGCCCACGTCCAGAAAAGGATGACGATGACTGACACGTGTACGCCCACGTTCAAAAACCATCATCAACAGCTGTCCCCACTCACCAGATGTACGACACGTGGCGACCTAGCAACTCAACAGTCGTACTAATTGTCAGACACGATCTCCAAAGTAGGTCTACCAACCGTCAGGCACGTCTTTTCAAATTCAAAACATTCCCGCCTTTAATTCACACAAATCCCAAAGAAACAAATTCAATGCGGAGTAAATGCAGGCGCAGACAGCGACAAAAAATGACTTTTCACAACCTCCGGCCGCGCAAACAGGGCCAACGCCTATCTTGGCTCAACGCCTGCGCGCCAGAGCGAAAATTTTGAAAAAATCAAAATTCACAACCTTTGGCCGCGCAAACAGGCCCAACGCCTATCTTGGCTCAACGCCTGCGCGCCATAGCGAAAATTTTGAAAAAATCAAAATTCACAACCTTTGGCCGCGCAAACAGGCCCAACGCCTATCTTGGCTCAACGCCTGCGCGCCATAGCGAAAATTTTGAAAAAATCAAATTTCACAACTTTTGGCCGCGCAAACAGGCCCAACGCCCATCTTGGCTCAACGGCTGCGCACCAAACACAATCTATGCGCATCCCGTCATACGCCCACAGCTTGATCTCTGTGCGCGCACCAGTTGACGAAGAATAAACAAAAACACACGTCCACTTCGGTACATGAAAACCCAGTGACGACTGGATGTCACTGAAAGTACACATGTGAAATCAAGTCCAGCACTCCCCAAAGATACAGGTCAGCACTGGACTGGGGGGACTTGAAGGGATATGGTATTAAAACATTACAAATACCATACCATCGCCCACTTAGAACAGGCTTCGCCAGACGCTTACCCACCCGTTCTACGTCAGCGGATCGCTTCGCGCCCATCCGCCCGTTTTAGGTCAGCGGAACGTCTGGCGACCAGAAACCCGTTCTACGTCAGCGATGCTCCTGCCGCCCGACGCGTGCATTTATATTCACGATCCACGTCGGCGGAACACCTGGCGTCCACCCGCCCGTTTTACGTCAGCGGTGTACCCGCCGCCAGGCGCATGAACTCCCGCCCCTTTCACAGGGGCGGGCCAAATGTACCTCAAGGCTTCCTTGACAAGCGTCACTACAAGTGGAAGATACCTTTTGGGGCAGCCTTGGGACTCACCCCTGCCCCAAGCAAATATCTCTGACACGACAGGCAGCCCGTCAGAGTTTCTCTCCAACCAGAGACTTTCCCCAGTCTGACAAGCAGAAAAGGCGATGACGTGGCAGCCTCTCAACCAAGATATCTTCCTGACAAAGCAGACTTCCTCTGTCCGTCTTGAAATCCTGGAAAAGTATAAAGTGTCTACCGCCTGGATGCACCAATGGGCGAGCACCACGTGTCAACCGCCCATCAGCGTCCACTTACTGGGCGCCACGTGTACATGCGTCAGGACGGTAACATCTCCCCTAGCTTCCCACTTTACTAAAACCCACTTGCACCAAATGGGCCTAAAGGCTTGGGCCGGATTATGGAGACTCCTCTACCTGGGCCGGGCCCCATTAAAGGTAGAGGATGGGCTGAGAAAGTAGGGCAGCTCGGTACTATAAAAGGAGGACTCTCTTCTCCTTTTATGGGCATCGAATACCCAATACACTTTCACTCAAGAAGAATACGAACTCTCGTACCTTCTTCACCCCCCCCCCCTGTTTATTATACTAACGATTAGAGGCTCGGCTCTTCTAATTGGTAGTCTCGTAAATCCCTGGTCTTGCCTACAGACCCACACGTATTTTATAATCACACTCTCTTTAGAAAATACAGTAGAATCACCGTACAGATAGTTCTCCTTTCAACTATCTTTACACTCGTGTTTCTTCACTTAAACACTATATAACTCTAATATTAAAACCTAACCTAAAACAATGTACAACTCCAATGCTAACACATGTTGTAAATAAAAATCATATTTACTGGTTTGAACATAACTAATGACTTGCCTATACATGATTAATGAATAACCTGAACACTTTGTGTTTTTTTCCTGTATGAACAAAACCACACAAAAAAATAGTCATTTTTTTCTCCGTTTTTTATATAGCACTATAGTACCCGTTGGAAAGATAATAAAACGCTCGTTAATTTGGTGTAATTTTTTTCTTTAAAAAATCTCGTATATAAAAGATATTCACGTTTAAAAGTTATAGGAGAAAACATTAGAGATAAAAATCTAATTTTGTTTTTAAATTTTAAATTATTATTTTTTTAAAATAAAATAGTCATTTTTTTCTCCGTTTTTTATATAGCACTATGGTACCCGTTGAACAGATAATAAAACGCTCGTTAATTTGGTGTAATTTTTTTCTTTAAAAAATCTCGTATATAAAAGATATTCACGTTTAAAAGTTATAGGAGAAAACATTAGAGATAAAAATCTAATTTTGTTTTTAAATTTTAAATTATTATTTTTTTAAAATAAAGCCCTTGCCACATAGGATGACACATGGCACACTCAATGAAGAGAATACCCTCTTTAAGTGCCATGTCATTAAAATGGCTTTGGTTTATTATATGTATAGATGAGTATAAATTTCACATTTTCAATGCATGACTTGTGAATCAAAAGATTTTTGGGTCTAAAGCAAAGAAGACTAATCCACATGCTTTATCTCCATCATGAACTCTCCAAGATAATAAGTAATAAGTAGTTGTCACTTGGCAGTTTAGAGCGAGGTTAGTTATATCTACACGCTTTCCATGTATATGAATATGTACAATTGCACGATATCCAAAAGACTTCCTAACGAAAAAGCGAGATTTCAAAAAAAAAAAAAAAAAAAAAAAAACACAATTGACATCGAAAATTGATTTAGTCCATAACCGATAGGAGAGAAACTGAGAGTCTACCGATCTTGTTGCTGATTTTATACACCATACAACTCTTTAAGACTAGATATATGGTTGCCCACGGATATCGCACCCATCAAGAAATAACAATGTTTGCTTCAAAAGGTTGTGGACTTGTGAAATTTAAACAAAATGATTGAAATTTTAAATTTGAAAGTAAAAAGAAAACATTGGTAAAAAGTTGGGAAGAGTGGCGAGTGAAGGAGAAGGTTGTGACTTGTGAGGGGTGTTTTAGCAAGTATGGGAAAAAGGTGAGGAAATTGGTAAAAAGGGGAGTAGGGACACATGGTTGGTTTTGGATTTTAATATGTTTTTATTTTGCTTCGGCTAACACCCTAGGCCAGCCTGTACTGATTATCTATTTCACCTAGATTAGGGATCTTCCCAGGTGGAACCCCCACATGTGGTAAATATGGCTCCGATAAGAATCGAACCATCAACCTCCACATGACCTCCACTCTAGCTCCCCCAATTTTCACCAATTGAGCTAGGCTTCATCGGCATTAACATGGAGAAGGAGAGAGGAGGAACGGTAGCTTTGTGTAGGGTTGTTTTTTGATATTATAGTGTAATTGAATTTATTTGATGATCAAATTGAATTGTAATACATATCAAACAAGTTGGGAGGTGCAGGAATGTACACTTGTTTAAGTTATTAAAATGGGTGAATTTTATCTAAAAATCCAAATTCAAAAGAAAACCGGCAACAGGTAGTTTCTGGACCCATTCTTTAAAAACCGCAAGTTCATCATTTGGTCAATTACTCTGGTTTACGAATTCACTCTCAAATTACATACCAAGTTCTTATTCTTGGAATTTGAGTTGTATCCGATAGGATTTTTCGGGTGAACAACCGAAAATATTCAATCTGAAAATACCTACACGCCTCTCGAATCATACTTTGAATCTCTATTTTTCCCAACAGTTTTGAGTGTGGGTTTGTGTTAGACTGTGTGTAGTGGAAGGGGAAAAAATTTAAAGCTCCCCGATGTGATTGGTCTACATGGCAGCTGAGTCAGCATGGAACGTTAATTCAAAATAGAGTGTAATGGGAGGGGGAAAATAAGGCGCTATTATAAAAAAAATAAAAAAATAAAAATAAAAATTTCAACCGTTTGAAAGAAAGGAATGTTGGAAGAAGATGATGTGTCAAGATCTAATTGGTTGGGCTTTGTGTTGCAGAGCGTTATGATCATTACGCTTGGGGTTGTTTTGGAAAGATGGCGCCCCCTAGGCGCTATGTTTGAAATCGCGCTGCACATCACGCTTCATTATACCCGGTTTTAGGGAAGGAAAGAAAGAAGATAGAGAATACACACGTTTTCATCAGACATGTGGGGTAGGTGTCAACATGGAGCTACCTATGAGGCTATGTGTAGGTGATGGTCATAGTTTTGGACTTTTGGCATAATAGTTTGTGTTTCTAGTTAGAAATTTGTAATCACATTGTGATCGGGTTGATTGACCACTTTAAAGACCCACATTTACCTGAGCCTACATTTAGATTTTTTTTTTTATTTATCATGAATATAAATTTCACATTTTCAATGCATGAATTGTGAATTAAAAGATTTTTGGGTCTAAAGTAGGGGTGTCAATCGTGTCAGGTTGATGGGTTGTCAGGTTTACGGGTTGATGGGTTGAAATGTGCAACTTGAACCCGACCCATATTATTATTCGTGTCAAATATTTCAACCCTAACCCGACCCACATAAAATCCGGGTCAACCCGAAGATGACCCATTTAACCCATATTTCTAAATGAGTCATACATGTTCATGAGTTATAAACGGGTTGTTGGGTTGTAAACGGGTTATCAATAAAATGTTTATTGGTGAGTATATAAATACGACAAATAAATAATATAGTGTGCAAAAAATAACACAATTATAATTAACCATGTAAATAAAAATGAAAAAAAAAACAAAAATATAATGTATTTTTTTTTCTAAATACTTAAACGGGTTAACGGGTCAACCCATTTTATATACGTGTCAACCCGAACCTGACCCATTTTTAATACGGGTCGACCCGAACCCGACCCAAAAACGGGTCGTGTTACTTGACCTAAATTTGTTTTTTTTCGTGTCGGGTTTAGGTCGGTTTTCGGGTCGTGTTGCCGCCACTACTCTAAAGCAAACAAGACTAACCCACATGCTCTATCTCCATCATGAACTCTCCAAGAGCGAGTTTAGTTATATCTACACGCTTTCCATGTATATGAATATGTTGTGGGTTGGTGGGTTGATGGGTTGAAATGTGCAACCTGAACCCGACCCATATTATTATTCGTGTCAAATATTTCAACCCTAACCCGACCCACATAAAATCCGGGTCAACCCGAAGATGACCCCTTTAACCCATATTTTTAAATGAGTCATACATGTTCATGAGTTATAATCGGGTTGTTGGGTTGCAAACGGGTTATCAATAAAATGTTTATTGGTGAGTATATAAGTGTGACAAATAAATAATATAGTGTGCCAAAAATAACACAATTATAACTAACCAAGTAAATAGAAATGAAAAATAAAACAAAAATATAATGTATTTTTTTCTAAATACTTAAACGGGTTAACAGGTCAACCCATTTTATATACGTGTCAACCCGAACCTGACCCATTTTTAATACGGGTCAACCCGAACCCGACCCAAAAATGGGTCGTGTTACTTGACCTAAATCTGTTTTTTTTTTTTCGGGTCGGGTTCGGGTCGTATTGCCGCCCCTAGTACTCTAAAGCAAACAAGACTAACCCACATGCTCTATCTCCATCATGAACTCTCCAATAGCGAGTTTAGTTATATCTACACGCTTTCCATGTATATGAATATGTACAATTGTACGATATCCAAAAGACTTCCTAACAAAAAAGCGAGATTTCTAGAGAGAGAGAGAGAGAGAGAGAGAGAGAGAGAGAGAGAGAGACACCTGACATCGAAAACTGATTTAGTCCATAACCGATAGGAGAGGAATTGAGAGTCTGCCAATCTTGTTGCTGATTTTATACACCGTACAACTCTTTTAAGACCAGATATATGGCTGTCCACGGATATCGCACCCATCAAGAAATAACAATGTTTGCTTCAAAAAGTTGTGGACTTGTGGTTTTGAAAATTTTATAAGCTTTTTTTACAATTTGCTATTTGTCTACCCAATAACTCATGGGCGAATGATATAAAGGGTTGGGGCCCCTGTTTTTTTTTGTTGCGAAGTAGTGTAAATTTATGTGTAATTCATTTGAAAATTTTATACGTATTGAATCCTGCGGCCTGCCTTATTTGAATTGGGTCATGTGATTTTCTACCCCTCTGTATTTTTGTTTAAGCTTCACCAATGTATACCCATCATATGGATTAACAACGGTTGTTTCAATATGTTGTGGTTCTAAAAAGTTTATAGTGTAATTTGTATTATTTGATCTGTTTTCTTCCTCTGGATTTTTAGAATAAAGCAACACTTTTTAAAATTGTTTAAAATAAAATCGACAATAATTTTTAATATGTTATGAGAGGTTGCAATCGATGTTTTAAAAACAGGATCATTCATTAGTTGGACAAAGTAGCGACTAGTGGAATCTTTGGATTCAATTATGGTCGCACTTCACTGATTTGCAACGACAAGATGTATGTTTTTCCATAAAATAAAAATAAATTAAAGGAATATGCAAACAACATTAAATATAAAGAATGTTTAGAAACATAAAAAAAAATAATGTATAAAAGTTATATGTCGGGTATACAACAAAAAGAGACCAACGGTGCAGGCATTAAACTAACGATTGGGTCCACCCAGTTAAATAACCGAATGTTCTCTGTGTATCAAATGATTTTAACTTAATGGTTAAATTATATAAATTTAGAGACAAAAATAAAAATGTTACCAATATACAACTCTTATAGGTTATTTGTCAAAATCACGTATAACACATCTTAAGCAATTGGACGGTAAATACTTATCATCATCAATGATGAATTTTTTTTTTCTACTACGAATTACAATATTAACCGACATTTTTAAAATGTATAGAATGAAATTTGTTGAGAGAATAATAAAAATAGAGGAGAGTATAGAATGAAATTTGTGTTGGAAAAATAGATGAAAATGCTATTTTCATAAATTTAGGAAAATGTTTTTTCCTAAGTTTTGGACAAAAATATATATTTGAAACTGAGGTTTATTTATATATTTCTTTGTGGGTTTATGTTATATGTTGTGAGAGCTCCGCAACGAACCAAACCGTGTCCAAAACGGAGCTAAGATGAATGAAATATCGATGCTCAAAAGTAGAGGAGTGAAACAACTAAGTTGGGAATGTGAAATGGAAAGTGGCAAGAAGAATGTGTCCCACATTGGAAGGGAGATGAATTTTGAACTTGTTTATAAGGAGGAACTCACCATCCTAATTGTTACATGGAATCACACACTATGGTAGTCACGAAGGGTTCGCACCCTTAACTCGCACACTCGTGTCCGTTGACGTAAAAGCGGAAAACGGACCCTCAACAAATTAGCATGTGCCTGCGTAGCAAGTCACACACCAGTGTGCATCTAACGCGTGCGCAAACTCTCAACAAATTAGCTGAGCTGCAGTGTAATTGACGACTATTGAGGACGTTCAATGACATTTAATATTTTGTTTTAATTCTTTTACTTGTAACAACTTTTGGCTCCTATAAAAGCTAAGGACTTGGCCAGAAGACACCTGAGAAAATCATGTATAAGTTGCATTTCAAGTATAAGTTGCATTTCAAGTCAATATAAAGTTGGAATTTCATGTATAAGTTGCATTTCAAGTCAATATAAAGTTGGAATTTACTTTTGGGGCATTTTATAAAGTGAAAGACAATTGGAAGACAAAAATAATAAAATAATATTCTTCATAAACTAAGTTCAAAACCGTAATCATTAAGTTTGGAATTTGAGCTTCTGTTGAGATAAAATAAGAATCTCTTTGACCCATTCTACAGTATTGAAAGATATCCTCATTTTGTTGTATATACTATGTTTTATAACATCTGTTGACTTGTCAACAGATCAACATATGTTGTCACACAAAAGTCTTTCAGTGTTTAAAATATCCTCATTTTATTATATATATCATGTTCTATTTTACCACATCTGTTGACTTGTCCTCAAATTTGTCAAACAACATAAACAATTTAACTTACAAAACCATAAGAAAAATAAATAGACTAAAGATAAAGATATGTAAACAATTATAAACAAAACAAAATGACAGAGTTACTTATTCAAACATTTTGAAAAACTTGTTTGTATACCACATTAGGGGTGTTTGTACAAATTTGTTTTTTCCTTATCAAAAATCAAAATCTTCAAGCTCTTTCTACTTTTCACCCTGGATACAGCAACATAGATTTGGCAATTACTGGAAAACAACACATGGAATATACAAACAGAGTTACTTATTCAAGTGATTGTGCTTGACTTTTATTTATTGTCAGAAGAAGTCATCTTCAATGTTGATAATATTCAGTTGAATCAAAAGTAACATCGCTGGAGCTCATACTTTCAATATTAACTTACGTAATTATAAATTATGAATTAGTATTGAAGTACCATTATACATGTGGCATGGAAAATTTGAAGTACCATATAAATGAAGGGAAGCTTATAATCGAAGGTTGAAGGGAAAATTATAAAGGAAGATTAATATATGACTTGCTAAAAGCACTGAAGAGAAGCTTATAGGGGAAGATTCATATAACTTCGCTCTGAATAATTCAATTATTATTATGAGTAGATGTTAAAAATATTATTAAGATATTTGTCTAGCAACAGACATTAGGTATAACAAACGATATTTTACTAAATAATACATTTACATTATCTGAGTTAACAAAATACATATAAAACACTGACAAAAATAAAGAAGATATGTTGATTTCTTCTAACATAGCAAAAAAAAAACAAATGATGATTATGCATCCGATATATAATTAGCGAGAGACTTATGGGTTATCTATAATAAGTCTTCTCTTTAATAAGCTCTGGATATGGTAATCAAACGATTCAACCATATTCCCCTACCAACACATTTTTACTTGAGTGTATGAATTTTCTGAGACCATCTATTCAAACATCATTACCAATGGTGTAGAACACTGGTGTGAAGGCATTTAAAGATAAAATCATTATACATGTGGCATGGAAAATTTGAAAGTGATAAAGATTCGAAAGAGAAAGAGATGGAAAACTAAATAGTAGTTTGCTCTCATTTTATAGACTAGAGAATGCCCTTAGTTAATAAAAAATGAAATTACTATAATAAAATAATATTTTTAATAATTTAAAATAGTTACTATTATTATTAAATTTCAAAATAATACAAAGGTGAACAAACTAAGTTTCAAAAAAGTAATCATGATTTTGACAATCGAGGCTCTAAATCTTCAATGTAGATTTTGTTACAAATCAGGCTTATAGGCAATTATTACCAAAATGTCAGTTGCTTATAAGCAGAGTCTTTAATTTTCAAGGGTCTGTTGTACAATTTTTTTATTAAAGTACTGTTGGAACTGAAGAGACATTTAAATCAAAGAGATTCACCGAAAGATCTGTACAGACAAGATGAACAGATGCATTAATGGTCTGTTGCACATGTTAAAACAGCTGAAGAATGTTTCCAGCAGATATTGATACAGACGTTCTTTACAAATTCTCATCAACAAACGATAAATTAACTATTTCTAAACTTAAAAAAATCACAAACCATAAAAATTATAAACATACTAACAACATTATACTTTTATTAATAAATAAAAACTGAAAAAAAAAACATAATACAATTTAATCTTCCATAAATTGTTCTGCCCGTTCATTCAAATACATTATCCTAAGTCTGGTCATTTGTTCTAGATTAAGATGAAATGTGTTGCGTGTGATGTTACTCATTCTTATCTGGTCCAGTTCTTTGAGAAAATCCAAGTTGTTAGAATACTCTATCATCAATCTGTGGTATGTGCTCTGCGAACCATTATCATAGGACACAAGCACCATTTCATACTCATGAACGTAAAACCAACTTACTACATGATATGGCTGAATACATTCTTCATCAGCAATTATTCCTTCCAACATTTCTATTAATATCATTTCATCTGAATACATTAACCTAATGTTCCTACCAACTTCGTACATCCTTCTCAAAAATACAATCTCCATTTGGGCTATGGTTTCCCTTGATCCATAAACATATTGTGTATTATTATTTATGTACACAATGTAACAGTAACTCTGAATAGAAAATTCCCAGTGTACAATTTACTCCATTTTGAATGATTTTTTTTGTAGACGTCTGATCGATAGATTATTTCAGATTGATAATTAGAATCAATAGAAAAATAACTTAAATACAGATAAAATACCGCATAAGTTTAATAAATCGAGTTTTAAGGTCGTCATTATTATTTGTTACTCGCGACTTTTAATATTTTACGCTGAGTTTCATTAGAAAAGAAAACACTGTGTTATTATTTATTAAAACGTTGGTTATTTTATATAGTTTAACTAATTTTACTTTTACATATTCTTATCACCAATAAGATTCAAATTAGAGAAGATGATATTTCAAAACCTTATTTTGTACCAAATATTTTGTGGTTATGCCATTCTGCTTACTAACGCCCTCGCTACATTAATGACTTTTTTGAATGAGGTGTGTCAAATAATACTACATCAATCAGTTATTGTGTTCATTGATAATATTTTAGTGTATTCATAAAATTAGGTTTACCATGCTTGTCATCTCCTCAAAGTTCTTTGACTTAAAAGGAGAAACTTTATGCCAAAATTTCCAAGTGTACATTCTGGCTTCCGACGGTACAACTCTAGGGCCGCATGAAAAGCTACGTTGGTAATTCATGTTGATCCGGCTAAGGTTGAAGTGGTCATAAAACGACCTCCACCAAAGAATCCTACCGAGGTTCAGGCTTTCTCGGACTTGTCAGATATTGTCGCAAGTTCATTCAAAAGTCTCTCCATTAGCCTAACCATTGACAAAGTTAAACCATAAGGATGTTAAGATTGTGTGGAGCAAAGAACAAGATTCAACTTCAGTTATTAGCGGAAAAGTTAACTCGAGCTATGATGTTAATACTACCAACGTCAATTGAAACCCCCACAAAACAATTTGTCCAACTCATGATCTTGAATTGCAAATGTGTGAAGTATACTAGTTAACTAGTTACATATCATGATGTTGATTGTTAAGCTTTTATTAATATTTTGGTTAGGAGTTCCTAAATAGGTTCACTAACTATGCAAGTCACGTGTAATTTTGGAAACCCAAATCAATTTGCATTTAATATTTCCATTCATCAAATTATTGGGCTTCTTAAACCACCTTAAAATGCAGGTCCAAAAACTCACAAAACCCGTACGACTTACGAGTATACGACAAGAAGTCGGCCGCTGAAGGAGCAAAGCAGCCAACTATGTTTTCCAATTAAAAACCGTTCCAAAGTTATAATAATAACAACAAAACTATTAAAGTATTTTGCATAATAATTGTTTATACCATAGTTATTGAAAGACATCGCATCTTGCGTCGATCTTGCGTCGAGGCCTATTTTTAGGCGAGACGATGCAGTTGCGCTTTGAGTCTAGGAAATTGCGCTTAAGTTCTCCAGCTAATGGTTTAGGCACAGATTTCAACTAGATTCTCAAATTACGGGGAGTTTTCATCCAAATTCGTTAAATTATGGCTAGATTTCAGCCAAATTTCTACTTTTATCTAATTTAAAACTTTTGATACTAACTAGATGCAAAATAGTAGTATTTTAATATATTTTTACTTTGTTTTCTTGTTTGTTTGTTTTTTTATCTCAGGCCCTCGCTTTTTTTGCGTCACGCGCCTAGGCCTCAGGCAAGGCCTATACGTCTTGAGTGCGCCTAACGCCTCTGATAACTATGGTTTATACTACACTCTATACTAAACTGTTTTATAATTTAACTAGTTTATCCCCCGGGAACTTCCCGATAAAGAAAAATCTAATATAAAGTGACAAAATGTGTACACCATGAAAGGAATAGGTCGTTTCTTTCAAAAGAAAAAAGAAATTTGTAACAGATCAACACTCGATAAGTTATAAAACCTACTTCTAATTCTACTTGTGTACCTCTTGCTCGAGTGAAGTCTCTGTATAACTTTATTACTTTCTCAAGACATTCTAAAGTTGCGATGTGAAAATGGGAAAATAACAACCAAATTCACATCAAATGATATGTAATGATGATGATGATAGCCAATTATGATGTGTAAAGTGAACATATGTGAAAAAATGTCATACTTGTTCAATCTTTATTATGGTTATACGATCACCTTGGGTGACACCAAATAAAATAATCAATAGGTAAGTAGTGAAGATCGATTTTGAATATAAATAAAGATGATCTAACTGCTATTGACTAAAAAGATCATAGTATGATAACTTTTCATGTCTCTCGACTATTTTCTCTAATCATTATAATTTTAATATTTATTTCAATAATTACACATGTCAATCAATTTCAAAGTACATACATTAAAAACGATCTATAAGGTGTGCATGGTTGGGTGATTAATTATCACTTATTATCTAGAAATTTACCTGATGTCTGAGAATCATATGATACATCTAACTAGCTTAGCAACCTTTGTTATCAGTGTTCCTATAACACCAATCAAAATACAAAAAAATAGATTTTTACCAAACTGACTAAATCCATGAATATCATCATCATCATCATACTCAGTTAATCTCACCTATAGCAAAGCTAAGGTAGGATCTGAGGAGGGTAAGATGTAGACAACCTTACCTCTACCCCTAAGAATATAAAGGCTGCTTCCAGTGAGACCCCCGGCTCAATGTGTTTTGGTATCAAGCCTTGGACATAAGACACATAACACTTAGCAATTGGGACAAACCCAATCGGTGCATGTACCCCTTTGTCTTTTGGCTATCAACGTCACCACATGCTGCATGATTAACCGTCCATCATTTTTAACGTTATTTTCACGAAATTAGTAAAATAACGTTAAAACTAGTGCAAGTTTACTTTTGCCTCCCGAAAACCACACATATATACATTATATGTACACACTGTAAGCACCCTTAGCACCCCTAGTTTAATTATCATTTATTGTCAGAAAAAATATAGCCGTGTTTACAAAGTAGAAGGAAAAAGTAAGAAAATAATTAAGAAACTTTACCAATTCATTTAAGCGGATATGTCAGTCAAACCATTTAGTCCCACATCGACCAGACCTGAAACTTCCTTCCGCTTTATATAGCAGACGTCGATGAACAATAGCGTCCCTTCGGGGACATCCGATAAAATTGGAACGATACAGAGAAGATTAGCATGGCCCCTGCGCAAGGATGACACGCACAAATCGAGAAATGGTCCAAATTTTTTTTTCCCAATCGTTTTCTCTGCATATTATTGTTTAGTAGCACATTTTCTTCTCTTTTTAACTAAAAAAAAAAAAAACTAAAATATGGCCATTTGAAAATTTCTTTACTCTGCAAGTTGTAATGCTGTGAAATTTGATGCTGTATATCATGTTATAATTTGATCATTAGACTAACATGTTAAGAAATTGCTTTTTAATCATAAATAATGCATTAGTTATGTGTAAAAAACATAAAAGTTGGACAGAATGTGTTTTGTTAGCGGCCATCTAGGAAATCAGCAAGTAGCATACACTTACTAAACAAATCTAGGTGATAAAATAAATGGCTCATTGGCACCGGAAGCGATCAGGTTTCTGACGAGAGTCCAGCAGGTGGTCCACAGCCACTTCTCAACTCCCCAGGGGCGAGGATTTGTTTTCTCTAGATTAGGGTTCTCTATCCAGAAGAGGGGGGGGGGTGTGCAGCTTGTTGCCCGCCTGCCCGCTATTCTTATGTAATTTGCCCTTTTGTTGAAATGAAAATATTATTTTAAAAAAAAATGGCTTCAACAGTTTTAGGAAATTAGGATTATTTTTTTTTTCAAAAATAGACTTCATTAAATTATTATTAGATGTTCATTAAATTAAAATCAACACATTACAAATGGGCGGCTGGTAAGCGGGCAACAAGTTGTGCCGCCACCCCCTTTTGGGTAGCAAAACCTACTATATTAAAAATGAAACTTTGATCTCTGGCTGTCGAGCAATTACTATGCAACACCTTTTGCACCCGCGTAGGTAGTGGTGGCGCAGCCGCGTAGGTAGTGGTGGCAATGGAGGTTCAAAACTTGGAAGGTAGGGCTGCAGGTGGTGGCGGTCCAAGAGAAGGCTTCAAAGAAGAATGGTTAAGGGCGTAGGGCGCCAAATTGCCTAGTTTAATAATAAGTTGAGAATGTATGTTTTATAATTATTATTAATCGTGACATCTTTGTCTTGGGAGACTGTGGGGGTTTCCTAGTCATTCGGGATTTATTCATTTGCTGAAAAATGAAATTACATTACAGAATATTTTATAGTTATGCATAACAAGAGGCTGCCAGGTCGACTTATGTTACACTGACCAGGACGAAAACTTATGTTACACTGACCAACGGGTCGTCCACAGCAATAGTTCACCTCCGGGGGGGGCAAGGATTTGTCTTTAGTAGACTAGGGTTCGCAATTCATAAAGGGGTGGCGGCGCAGCTTGTTGCTGTCTACCTTCTATTGTGATGTAAATTTCGTATTTTGTTTTAAATAAATTAAAAAACAATTATGTTGATTTTTTAGTTTTGTGATTATACATAATGCATTAGTTACGTGTGACGGGTTGGGTAACGGGTCAAAGCCGGACAAAACGTGTTTGTAGGTCAATGTAACACAGAAGATCCATCTTTTTATAATTTTATAGAAACAGTAACATACTAACATATAGATAATGCATTAGTCTCCATCTACGTATGATCTATGGCTTGCTTCATCTTCAATCTGTAACCCTTGTTGCAGGTATTTGTTTCTAACAATTTTTCCCATACACGCAGTTTGAATAAAAAGAGAGTGAATTATGTTTATATGACACATCCAGATGATTCAGTTCGTCCCACATCGGACCAAAGAGGAAAATAGGTCTGCTTTAAATAGTTAAGGTAAGCAACATACATCGTCCCTTCGGGGACATCCGATAAAATTGGAACGATACAGAGAAGATTAGCATGGCCCCTGCGCAAGGATGACACGCACAAATCGAGAAATGGTCCAAATTTTTTTTTCCCCACCCCTTTGCAATTTTTATATGCGAAAACTGCGTTCGATTGGTATGCATCATCTTTTTTTTTTTTTTTTTTCATGAGCATGTTAGTAGATATTAATTCTGTATGAACTTCAGGGGCGTTTGGTTCGTAGATTCTTTTTCGTCAAAGAATTTGGATATCGAATTGAAAGTTCTCAATGAAAAATCTGAAGAAACGTCGAATTCCTTAACTTGTGGGAACTCATTCCAATCCCATTTGCCTTCATACTAATTCTACTAGCCAAATGGGTCCATTTAATCTCAGTCTTTGTACACTTGCCGGTTCAGTTCGGTAGTTCATTTTTCTGCACACTGCAAGCAAAATTGCAGTATTTGAATGCTCTTATCAAGTAAACTTAAATGATGATCATGCCTATTTGTTTTGTGTAATTAAGATGATCAAAAGTCTTTGGTGATGATGAATTTAGTATTATAGATGATATTATGCTATCGTATCAGTCCACAGTGGCGAAGCTTGAAGATCAAATTGGCGGAGGCCGGGCTAAATTTTTTCGTATTGGTAGGGGCCGGAAGATTAAATCGGTGGGGGCCGAACTCAATCCATATAAATTTTACCTATACAAATCGCAAACTTCCACCACTAAGCCAAAAAATGATGATGGGCCTGTAGTGATGCTAAAGATCAAGAACTGGATACTCGCCGAGTTGTTCAAAAGGTAAGGTTTGGTCTGGTCAATGGTCACCTGACCCAAGTCTTTGTTAACTTTTGTGTTTCATTAGACTGGATTTTGGGATGCACTTATGACTAATTAGATGCAGTCATCTCAGAATCATGGTTAAAGATGTTATAGCACCTGTTGGACTTCTGATTATCCTTTCAAGATAAGTGGCTCACACTTAAAATCTATTGATTGCTACTAGATGTATACCCTCTCTAAACATGTGGCAGGTTTATTTTTCCTTTCACATAAGGGGTTGTATATTCAATAAAGGAGGCGGGTACGTTTAGACACACCCTTAGACTGGGTGTAGTGGAAAGTTTCTTTCACGCCCCTTCTTTCTTTCTCTCTCATTGGCCCAAAAAAATGGCACAAAATCCAAAAATCAAGTTGGCGTTATAAATATAACGCTGAAAGCAAAATGGAGTCAAAATGAGGGTGTTTAGCGCCCCTTAGCGCTGGGGGTTTTGGTGTTGGGGGGCGCGATTGGAGGCAAAATGGGGTGTTTAGCGCCCCACTACGGGTGGCCTTAGAATGACATCGAAATTTTTTATGTTAGAGATTATAGAATTGTGAGCGTATTCCCTCTCCTAATGCGTTTTTAAGAACGGCTCATGGAATGACCAACTTGAGTATCATTCTCTTCGCTTTGTCTTCGCGAAACAAGATTTCATAAGATGGCACAAAAAAGGAAACTTTTTAATAAACCATTGTTAGGGTATATTTATGTGTGTCGAGCTGTTAAGAAAAAGCTCATTTAATCACCATATGCCCATATAGGCGTAAGGTTTGTTTGGCAACGTGTGGCTTTTTAGGACATGGTCTCGCAAAATGCTATAACGAGGACCTTGCATCGCTAACCTCATCATGTACATGTCATCCGACCCAACTACGACACGAAAGCAAGTGTGGTATTTAGTTAGACAAATGATGAGCTATGAATAATAATAACCTTAAGTATCAAATGAGCCTGCAAAACCAAGTAATTACAAGTGGATATCCCTCTACTCAAAGATGCAAAAAATGTAACACATTATAACATTTTGAATGGTAGCAAAAACACTTTACCCTATCAATGCAACAAAATTCCCAGAAAAATAACAATACAAACATGAATGATTACCGCATAAACGAACGGGCTATGCTGTTTTCTTTTTCTTGAAATGCAAACAAAAAAGCCAGCGAAAAGCGTAGGAATTCAGATCAATATCATCATCATATGCCCAACTTCTATAAAGAATAGCTCGGAATCATTTGTAAAAACTTTGATCTTGCTAACGGGTCGTTAGAAAAGCGGCCCAGAACTGCAATTGTAGCGGTATTACTCCCGAATTTTTCAATCCCTCTAGAGATCATACACGTGTGATTAGCTTCCACAACGACCATTATATCTCCACCCAACAACGGCGAAACTGTTTCTGCAATCTGTCGAGTGAGTCGTTCTTGAACTTGAAGTTTAAAGCCGTGAAAATGTACAATCGACTGCAGTAAAGATTTCCCGACAGGGTTTATTTCTTCACCGGATATGTAACCGATATGAACTAACCCGTAAAATGGAAGTAGATGGTGTTCACAAAGTGACCATAAAGATAGGTTAACTTCTGATCTAATGTGTTCTTTATAATTAGCGAGCCCAACGGTTTTCAAAGGCATGGTGGTGAACCCGTTTAGTTTCATCTCCAACTTTGCATCTTTAAAGTTCATGAGCCACTTTACAAACCGGTTAGGCGTACCCACGAGTTCTTTTCTACACAGGTCTTGACCCAATGACCGTACAATTGCTGCAACGGCTGTCTCCATGTCGGGATTACCACTGGGACCAACTTTCTGAGACCGTGACGGGCACCAAGAATCTTTAAATGAGGTTCTTGAACGGATATTATCTAAACTTATGTCTCGGCATCTTAAAAGACCGAAAAAGTCAAGCCAATTGACCGAGTCATGATTTTCAAAACTTCCCAAACCGGATCCAACGGTAATCTTGCTCAATCTTTTGTGGTTTGACTCAAGAAAAGCGGACTGCAAATTAGGGAAATGAATGTGTGAGCATTGCAGAACAACAGCAACGCCAGTTGGGTTGATTCCGTGATGTAAACCAAAACAAATATCATCTGCCAGTTGTTGTGGATCTTGGAGACGTTTAGCAAAAATATCGGCTACCCGAGAGAGTTTGCTAAGGCCGACAACCCGTTGACCGGATGGAATATAACCTACATGGCATTTGACCTGGAAAGGGAGTAAACAAGACTCGCAGTATGAGAAGAGATCAATATCTCTAACAAGAACCAGCCCGCCTGCTCCTCCGGCATGCCCGGTTCCATTTTCTACACCGACTTCCGGGAATAACGCACCTTGAACTATATCTCTCACGTTCTGGTTATATCCTGGATAGGCCCAAAAGAACATGATAAATCATTAGACTATAGAGTACTTTTGCACGGGTCAAAACCATAGTTGTTAAAAGCCATCGCCTCGTGCGCCTAGGCCCATTTTTTAGGTGAGGCGATGCATTTGCGCTTTGAGTCGGGGAAATTACGCTTTAATTCTGTAGATGATGGTTTAGGCGCAAATTTCAGCTAGATTCCCAGATTTCGGAGAGTTTCCAGCCAAATTCGTTAAATTATGGCTAGATTATAGCCAGATTTCTACTTTTATCTAAGGAAAACTACTTCTATACACTAATACATCAATATTTTCAAACTTTTGATACTAACTAGATGAAAAATAGTATTATTTTAATATATTTTTCCTTTATTTTCGTTGTTCGCTATTTTTATCTCATGCCCTCGCTTTTTTGCGCCTCGCACCTAGGCCCCAGACGAGGCCTATGTGCCTTGAGTGCGCCTAGCACCTTTGATAACTATGGTCAAAACATGGTTATAAGTTATAACTTGATAGATGCTTACAATGGCAATATAGTATTCAAATAATAATCCATAAGGTCAGATCAAAATTGGTATTTTTGTACACAAATTATAAACATTTTCATGAACAACTAACTTGATCAGTGATTACAATGGTTATAGTATTCGAATAATAATCCATAATGTTAATATAATGATCCAGGAGGCTTTTAAGCATTAATTTAATAATACAGTTTAAATGACTTTCAACCCGTTTGACCTGTTTCCCATTTAGCAATTTACTTATCTTACCATTTTGACCCATTGGAGATAAAACATACCAAGTAAACGGGTCGCAACCCCACCTCCAGATCAACATCTAAAGAAACCCCAACAGATCAAGATGGTTACTTTTGCACGCACGGATAAAAACATGCCAGATCAAGCTGGATTAGTTGAAAACGTCTTCGTTTAAAAAGTACCCGGTTCAACCCAATCGTAAGTAAACCGATCTAAGTACCACCTCTAGATCAAACATCTAAGGACACTAGACACCTCAACATATCTAAGTAAAAGGGTGTATTTGGACTTGGGAGTACAATAGTACATCACCTAACTAACCACCTAACAACCTATACACCTAACTAACTACCCAACAACCCAAAGGTGTATACCGCGTCACCTCAGTCATTTCTTTGTCAGTCACAACATCATACATACCTACCTACCGTATAATTTAACTTTCATACGACCCACATGACCATTTTCCGCACTTTCCATAACCTCAAAAACATAAAAAGTAACACAAATCTTGAAATCAAATAATAAAAAAAGAAAAAAAAAGGGGGGGGGGGGGGTACCTTTAGTTCCTTCACGAAGGGCTTTAGCAACACGAAGAGGTGTCTTCCTAAGACCTTCTCTATTAACATCTTCACCCAAACCCTGCAACAAAACCTTGACAGCATCTTCAATGGCTACAGTTTCTGGTTCTTGTTCAAACCCATCACCAAGCTTAACACCATTCTCCAGCACCACACAGTAGTGTCCTTCATCTAAAGCTCCCATTGAAACAACCCTTCTTCAATACCAACCAAACCCTTTTAATAAAGATTCAATCTTTTAAATAAAAATTCAATCTTTTTAAATAAAGAATGAATAGGTTGAGGAAAAGATAAAAGAAGAATGGCCACTGGTTAGAGATATGGGAGATGGGGCTGCAAAAATATAAGGCAGTTTTGTGTGAATTATATAGAGATGGATGAAGGGTAATGTAGTATTATTATTATTATTATTAAATATTAATATTAATAATAATAATAATAAAATGAAGGAAATAATAATAGATCCAATCCTAACCTTGGATCTTCGTTGACGTTGGTAAATTAGGGTTATCGGCGGCTGTGTCTTTTTTGGGGTGGGCCCGGGTTGCAAGATCTGGGGGTAGGAAAGCTATCGTTTTCGAACAGTTTGGTGCACACACTTAGAGGTGTATTATGTATAGATACACGAGTGAGTGTGTATGTATAGGTGGTCAAAAGTAGGGTTTATAGTTTGTTTATACTTACCAATAAGATGAGCTCGGGACGGTATTGGTACCGAACCGATACCGATTCCGACAATACCGATACCGAAAAGTTTAAAAAACCAATACAGATACCGATACCGAACACATACGGTACGGTATGGTATCGGTTCGGTATCGAACAGTTGGTTTGGTGCACACACTTAAAGGTGTATTATGTATAGATACATGAGTGTGTATGTATAGGTGGTCAAAAGTAGGGTTTGTAGTTTGTTTATTTATACTCACCAACCGCATATTGGGATCCGGTATGCATAAACGGGTCGGGTCAATAAAATAATATGATGACATGATAGATGATGATGCTATTGTTAGTTGTTACCAACCCACCATGGAAATGGGCTTCATTGAAAGTTGGAATATTTTTTTATCCTTAAAGATTCCAGATCTCAAACCCTCACCAACAAATGGTCCTTTATTATTAAATATATATATTATAATATAAAGATAGCTATTTAGGACATGTTTTGTTGTTTGTAATAAGTCAAACCACTTTTGCATAAATATCTTAGATTATGAAGTGTGAGGGCCGTCTTTAGGATGGGGAATTAGGTTTGGTTGGTGTGAATTGGGATGGATTTTTTGGTTGGTGAATCAAAGAAAAGGTTGGAAATTGGGTTCGGGTTCAATAGGAACATTACTGTGATTGGATCGGATATAATGGGTTATAATAAGATGTTACTGACTTACTTCAAGGTTGGCTGGTTGATTTAAGTTCAATATGATGGCTTGAGTGAGCTAGACTCATGCTTGAAATTAAACGAATCATATGGACTTGATACAAATACAATTATCAACTTGAAATTTGAGTTTGAGCTCAGTTCGGATGAAACTCGTGCGAAAAGCCATATTAACTATTGTGATGGCATCACATGGTCTAGTGGTATGGTGTTCTCCCTTACAAATGTGAAGTGGTGGGTTCAAATCCTTGTAAGCAGTGGCGGAGGCACCCACAATCAATGGTGGGCTGGTGCCCACCGTAAGATCGATAGCCTCCATTTAGTTTTCTATATGAAAAACTCAGTGCCCACCATGATGAAAAGCCTAGTGCCCACTGTAATTAAGAGCCCTTCAAACTTGGATTGCAAAATCCCAACAATGATCTCAACTTTCAACGTATTGGCCGATAATAATCTGTACTTCAAAAATTCCCAACAATGATCCCAACTTTCAACGTATTGGCCGATAATGAACCTTTTTTAACTGAGAACTAACTCAGTTAGTGGATGTTGACGTGGACGCTGATGTAACATGCTCACGCTGACATGTATGATGACGTGGCATGTCATGTCATCATCCACGTCAGCGTGAGGATGCCACGTCAGAATCCACTAACTGAGTTAGTTTTCAGTTAACAAATGTTCATTATCGGCCAATACGTTGAAAGTTGGGATCGTTGTTGGGAATTTTTAAAGTACAGATTATTGCCGGCCAATGGGTAAAAGTTTGGATTATTAAAATCCAATACCCCTTAAATTAATTGTTAAACTTATATTTGTTTTCTACTTAAGAACTCCTGCTGACAATTTCTTATAAAAAAAAGAATAATCCTCAATGAAATTCAATCTAGTGGTGACAACTTTTTAAAAAGAAAAGAATAATCCTTAAGTGAAATTCAATCTAGAGGTATAAGTAGTCCAAAAAAAATATGTTATTTTATTGTTAGTTTTAACCGACCCGTATTCTGCCTCACGTACAAAAAAAAAAAAAAAAAAAAAAATTGTATCCACCACTGTTTGAGAGATTTTAGGTGGAAAAAAAATGCTCTTTAAAAGAAAAACTATTCATCACATCGTGTTGCAATAAATATTGAATTATTTAATTCGTTTGAGAGTAACATTAGTCGTTCAAAAAAATAATAACTTCTGCGAATAGCTCGTAATGATGCGTCTCTTCCGAAACCGGGACCTATCTTTAATCATGACTTCTTTTGTTAGACCCCGACAAACTCATCCTTTTGGACCCGGTTTTATTCACTACCACTACATTAGTCCATTAGGACCATTAAGTTGCCCACTTCGTTTCTATACAACCCCAAACCACCCATGTTCACCCATGGGCCAGTAGTCCATTACAATTCAAGTTCTGTTCACACACATTAACACATGGTATATGAATATCACTAAAAATTATTGTATCACATGTTCAGAATACTATTTCTTATTAGATTCTGAAAGTTTAGTTAGGAAAGTATTCAATTCTTATTGTAAGTATTTAAAAGACAGTTTAGTTATTGCGAAATAATGTTTTATGTTTTATTAACAATCTCGTGTTTCTTTGCTTCTTTTTAAGTTGGAGCATGTGTTTGTGTAAGACTCAGTCCGAAACATATACGAAGAACAAACCAAGATTATAACCAAGGGTGGTTTTGGTTCTCAATTCTAGATCATTACATTCTTTAGATAATTGCGTTTGTAATTAGTTACAACGTGAAAATTAACTTTCATATTATCGTAACATTTAGCCCTAGGGGTGAAGGGTGCAACGTGCACCCTTAGGATGGATGGGTTTTGGGATGGTTTGGTTTGGTACAAAATGGATCACCACCAGCAAACCAAGTAAGATGAATTTTCGGTTCATGAACCCGATTTTGGTTCAAATAACAGAAAGTTGGGGAAATGAGGTGGCATTCTCTCACTGGTTCGAAAAAAAAAAAAGACTTTTCAAATTTTTGGTTCATGAACCCAAATTTGACGTGCCTCTTATTATTTTGGTTCGTTTTTGGTTGCATTTTGTTCATTATAGTTCACAGTATCAGTTGAATCTTCTTACCCTATTATCTCCTCTAAAGTTTGAAAATGGTTTCCCCCAATTCCTCAATTTCTCTTCCTTTTTTTATTATTTTATATAATATTATTATATATTATTAGTGGACATGTGGCATATAATAATATTATTATATAGATGGAAGTTGCATGGTTTCAATCGGAGTGATCAGGGGAAAGTCACCGAAGTCACCGAATTGCAATCGGAGGGCGCGGTATTCCCAATCGGCAAACACCCCACGTCAGCCCACCGAAGCCATACCATTTAGTCTAATGGCATTCAATTCATCCATCACTTGAAACTACCACCCAGTTGGCAAGTACAATACTACAAAACACTAGCAACTCGAAACTAGTTAACCACTATTGTTGCCTCCAGACTCTGCTGCAACATCAGTAACCTCGGTTCTCTAATAACCGCCACCGTCGTTGATAATTTAGGGGTGTTCAAAACCGTTGAAATCGACCAAACCTTCCAACCGAATCATGTTAGTCCCCTTGAGATCCAAATAGTTAGGTTTTCATGGTTTGACGGTAAATCCGGTTTGAAACCTGGGACCCGCCGTCTAACCTCTATTATTTCTATACATTTTTAGTTATGTATATGTTCATAATCATGAACCATCTTATCATTTTAAAGCTTTGATGCAAACTAATGAAATTGGAATAACGAAAAAAAAAAAGAAGTTTAAGCCACAAAACCTATAAAAACCGGACAGTCCGGCCGATTCATCCAACCTGGCCGGTTTGGTTTGCCGTTTCCCAAAACCATAGCTAGCGGTTTGGCCTAGAGTTTTATCAAAACGTTTGGCTGTGAACACCCCCACTTCACATCTCCTTAGTTGTTGCCGTGATTTTGTCGCCCCATCAGAAATGGACTTGTTTCGTCATCTTAGAACATTTAGGCTAACTCATATACTTGGTCAGTTCATGGTCCAGTTTAGTAAGTTACTGAACTGTTACCATATCAGACAGTTCAATGAAACTGCATTGCAGTTACTACTCATTTCTTTAATTTGATTCCAAATCGCTGTAAAATGGGGTATTTTCGCTTTTGAATGAATGTTCATGACAACAATTTTGTTTAACAACAAAACTAACGCTACAGCGTGAAGTACTCAGCCATAAAAGCGGACATGGTAACCATTGTAATAAAGGTTACACGTAAAGTAAAAATGTGTAGCTGACCTGTGAAATTCGATCTATATTCTTATACTGAGCTTGTGCATGGCAGCGTTCACTCTCTCATCGGTTATCATTTTGTGGTTATCATAGAAATCTAGTATTTCCATTGCTATGTTCTTCACCTGTCAATACAAACGATCAAAAACGCATAAATTACAACACAAAACGGTCCATACGACAAGTGTTTGAATATATCCTTTGGGCTACTTTCAACCTATTTGACCCGTTCAACTTGTTCCGTTTTTTAGCTATGTCTTTATTTTATAATTTTACCCCCCCCCCCCCCTTTTTAACGGTGACTTTCATATGAGTGACCCAATGTCACACTGCCTAATTGGCAGCCCTAGCCAAGGTCAGCCCCAGACTACGATGTCTTAACCGGGCTAGCGCTGGTGTATCAGACTTGGTTACGGCGTTCCCCGGAAACCATACTGCCTCCACACGAGTTTCCTCGCTGGAGTAACAGCCGGGTGAAAACCGGGGTGCGTCTCAGGATCGAACGCTCCTCAGTGCGTTTGTCACCATCATTGCCCGGATGCCGTAGAAAATAATGAGAGTGGGAATCAAACCTGGGTCACAAGGGACACCAAGTCTTTCCCCAACCACTCCACCACTACCTCATTGGCATAATTTTACCCCTTTTACTTACCACATTCATGTCGGCTCGTAGATCTTCAAACCACGTTGTATTATCTTTCTCCTTGAGCACACTAGCTACATAAATGCAGGCTAATCCAATCAAATGTGGTGGGTGTATAAGAATTAGATCCATCTTGTAGGTGTCATTCACAAGTCCCCTAAACAATTTATTAAAAATATTAAAACAAGAATAGTTTAAGAGCGTGAAACGGTTTGGAATAAAATTGAAATATAGTCAAAAGTCGAAACATGTTTGAGAAAAGTCAAACTAGATAGTGACCAAGTTCTTACCAGATCAATTGGGTTGCATCGCTCATACCAGCATCATGAACCAACCTGTTCAACTCAGAACAGCCACCGTATGTTATGAAAATGTAAAATTTATTCACCCATTTACTTTTGAATGGGTCGATTTGGGTAGTGTATTATCTCAAACAGCTCAAATGGGTAAACGGTAAACTGAAACAAGTTTAGCGCATAGGGAAAGAAACGCAACGCCTATCCTTTTATCCCAAGATTTACATTAGTATCATGATTATGCTGCTTTTGTAGTCAAAATAACACATCGAGTATATAAAAATGTATATTTGAAAAATGAACCATTTGACCCGAACTCGTTTGACTCATTAGCCATCCCACCCATCTTGCACCCTCAAGTTGTGAACATGATACATTGGCCGAACATGAGGGTGCGCTGGTGGTCGCCAACTCTGGGCCCGACCCTCATGTAGGCCTAAATTTTTTAATTTTTTATATATATATTATATAAAATGGCCAAAAATTTTATAAAAACCTATATAAAAGGTCTAAATTTTTAAAAATTTTTATAAAAACCTATATAAAAGACCCTAAAAAATTTTCTTACCAAGGGCCCAAACAAGTTTTAAAACCGGGGAAAAACTAACTAGTATAAACTGTAAAAGAAATACATACTGAGGCAACGCCTGATAAGGATGGAAAACAATAAGGTAATAGTTTAGCGCTTCCAAAATTTTCATTTCCATTTCAAGTATCTCTTTAATTTCGCATCGATACTTTTCATCTGGATCTGCAAAAAAAAAAAAAAAAAAAAAAAAAAAAATCATGGTGCTAACAGTGCAATTTTGGAATATATGTTAAATAGGAAAAGAATATTATTTTAAGTTTAAGAAAAAGCGTTACGGATTTTCTTAATGTAGAATACAAGAAGTCTTGCTTGCACAGTGCTTTCTTCTGATTTGGAAGCCAAATACAAGCAAGATGGTGCCAATAGACGTGGGTCGTATTCAGTCATACTTCTCCTAAGGTCCAGAAAACAGACACTTAGCAAAATATTTATTATAAATCTCTATTATGATAAAGCATCTGAAATAACAGACATACCTTGTATATACACGCCTCATATACGTTACAGCAGTCGCCACAACCCTGAAATAGTAACCAACGCAATGAGAATCCATCACCGGAACATAATAAAGTATTTGAGAAATCGTATGAAATACAAGGTAAGAACAAAGATGTTCGCTTTATTCCTCTAAATTACAAATAGTTACCCAAAGCAACATGTTTTATGAATGGATTAACGATTTAATACCCAATTGACTACACCCAAACGGAAAATAAAGCTAAGATAAAAGAAGAAATTTATTAAAAACGAAACTTGAGGCTAACCTTTGCCTCACTTTCACATATTGAGCCAATTTCGCGATATCTGAAATGAAAAACGAAACGAGAAGAAATACAAGATTAAAAAACGATGTACATGATATGTCACAACCGATTTATGTAATGTGATAAGCTTTGTTTATTACAAGCCAGCTGATTACATAAGCTCATTGCAACAGATTATATAAACTAATCCAACACACCGTAACGGCAATGTTCAATACAGTTTCAGTTTGTGAAACCTCGACCTTAAAACAACAAAAAAAAAATATATTGTTTAAAAGCAAAGATCATATAAATCATGCCAGAACAACCGATTACAAACAACTGGCAGGTAAACAAGCAACAAGCTACGCCCAAAGTTTAAAAGGACGGAAACGAGCCTCGAGGCGTTTTCCCTTCGCCTCATGAGCCGTAAGCCTCGAGGCGAACCAAGGTGTAAGCTCGAGGCGAGCCAAGGTGTAAGCTCGAGGCGAAGTCAAAAAATAAATATAAAAATTATGTGTCTATAAAAAATAAAATACTTGACCCAAAAAGTCTAAAACACCAAAAAAAAAACACCCTAAACCACCCGAGGCGCACCTGAGGCGCACATTTTCTTAGCGCCTCAGCCCTTAGAGGCGTATGTACAATCTGAACCCCATGAGGCGCGCCTCAGACTCGTTTTCATAGAGTTTCGCCTAGAGGCGCCCCTCGAGGCGTACGCCTCACCCGTGTTTTAAACCATGGCTACGCCACAACCACCCCCTTTTGAATAGCAAAACCGATCCTACTAAAAACAACGCTATGAACCTTAAGGGCCTAGAAATTACTATGCACGACCTGCTAGACCCTGTTCAAGAATTCCACGGCCTCCAATTTAATCCCACACAACAAAGTATGATCATTTCTTAATATCCATAACTTTTATCTACTCATACAACACACAATCTCATCATATATAATCAAATAATACCATATTACCAATAAAAAAAATAATAAACAGAAATAAAATTATAGATGTACATACAATTGGTCATATGCAATTTAATTAACTTAAAATCATCAAGGGTAATTCCCCTCTGTTTATCAAGATTATGCACCACATCCACTTCGTCTTGTTCCAGCAGTTCTTTGCTACACAAACATATAAACAAAACAAAACAAAAGAAGAAACAATATAATCAATCAGTATTTCAAGATATAAAAATGGAAGAGATAAAACCCATGATCGGAATCTTACTAGTGTGTGGATGTCCAGAAATTAGTCGCCATTGTTGGTTGAGAAATGGTGTTTGCAGAAAGAAACAAATCGCAGGTTATGTTATTGTTATCGAATCGACATTTGGGCTATGTTCAATTTGGACCAAGTTGTATCTAGATTATGAAATAATATTAATATTGGCCCATATGTCCTTTTGCATTGGTGTAAACTTGGGTGTAAACGAACCGAGCAGCTCGCCAGTTACTTGAGATTGGATCGGTAAAAAACTCAAAATGAGCCGAGTCTTAACAAGCTCGAGCCGAGCTTGAGCCTAAAACAAAGCTCGTTTATTTATCGAGCTCGAGCTCAAGCTTGGTATGTCAAGCTCGTTAGGCTCACCGAGCCTTATCGAGATTATTGTAATATTAGTTTTTTTTTTAATATTTAATAATATTTACCACTCATTTAAAGTTGTTTAGTAAACGAGCCCCTATGTAAAAGTGACGCGGCGGGAAACAAAGATACTGATAATCACGTAATATTTTAATGTTTTTTTTAAGTTAAAAAAAACTATTGTAATGCTATACTCGAATTATAAGAATTATAATGCTTGTTTTTGTGGTGTGATTATTTTTTAAAATATTAGCGTATGAAAAAAATTGTGGTTGTTTAGATATCATGGGGGTTGTTGGTTTAAAATAGGGATGAGCTCGGTATCATACCGTACCGAACCAATTTTGATACTGATTTTCGTTAAAACTTGGTACTGATACCAATCCGAAAATATACGGTACGACAACATGATTTTAAGGTAATATGACGACTCGAACCGTTACCAAACTGAACAGATACCGTTACCGAAAATAGCCAAAACTTGGTACTGAAACTGAACCGGTATCGGTATTTTTGGTATTTTAGACTTAAGTGCTCATCCCTAGTTTAAAACTCAATAATATGTTACAAACCTATAACCAATTTTTTAACCCAAAGCAAAACCGTTTCGGAAACCAGTTTCTAACCCTGTTGTTGAACTCGGTTTGAAATTGGTAAAAATGAACCAAGTAAAACCCGGTTTTAACAGGCTAGGGTTTGGCCAAAAACCAGTATTGACCATCTTTGACCCAACCCAAAATGGTTTGGGCTCAAAGATTGGTTTGTGATCCTCCGCATATAAGTCAATCTATCTATATATAAAAAAGAAAACGTATATGCTGACGTGGCGTGCAATGGAGGCCTCAATCTGTAACGACCCTGGCAGTCGGTGCCGGGTCGTCGGGTCGGGTTAGCGGAGCTACGCAGCGGAATCCAGGATAATGACAGTCTTGACTCTTCCAGGATCCACGTCATCATATCTGTTGGGTTACCTGAACACATGCCAAAAATAGTTTCTGTCAACATAAAGTTGGTGAGGTCGTGTATTTTATAAAGTGAATGGCCAGTTCGTTTATTTATAATTCTTTTATAATAAAACATGCTTTACAATTCTAATTTCTAGGGGAAAATATATGCTATTATATTCTATTATATTTTACCGATTATATGTCAATCTATTATATTCTATTAGTTGCCATTCCTATCGATGGTACCACTCTGTTTGTGGTAAATATAATTATTCCTACCCTCTACTCGGGTAAGACTGGTTCTTATCCTCAAGTCGGACAAGAAAGGAAATGGCGATATACCGGTCAGTACTGTCCTAGTCGTTTATATTATCCCCTTTTCTATAACTTCTATTAGTAATCATTTTATTATGTAAAGCATTTCTAGGTTTTCTAATAAATGACATGTATTCTCCCGAAAACATTAATAAAACAGTAAAAGTGGGGAGTTCACGATACTCACAGGTTTGCGTATAATCTTCTGTTAATCTTCTTATTATAATTATATGTCATATATATATTGATACGTTTTACGCATGGGACTTGTTAAATTGTAATATTTAAGATATATATCATATATACAATTTATATATATTGAATTCGGTATATATTAGATAGTCCTAAACCCGGGGTTTATTATTGACACGACACGGACATCCTAAAATCTAGCTGGCCATTACAGCTTAGCATTCGTAGCTAATAAAGCTGGCCGTTACAGCTTGGCACACGAACCTAAAGAACTCTAGACACGAACTTACCCGGATGCTGGTTCGGCAGAGCATATTATTATTAACCCGAGTCTAGTATATCGTTTTATATATCGAATCGTATATATATAAACGTATATATTTTATATATGGTTATTATTCTCTTATTATTATTATTATCAAGTCCGTACGTTATTCGTATTATATATATTCGTATAATTCTAATAATCCTCGTCTAGCTATTGGACCGGGTTCTATTCCGGGTGTTGACCGAGTCACTGAGTCGACTCGGTATCGGTTTAATTCTCCGATTCGATTAACGGTACCTCGCAATAATCATGGGAACAGTATTATAATCGGGTATCAACGACTAATACCAACATATATATAATAACTGTTAAAGATTATACCTTTCGGGTTTGTAATCTGAATCATATCAGATTAAGATGGACCTCCCGGATACTCGTTGGTATGAGATCGGAGGTCAACCGGACCTTACCGGAGACTGACCGGAAACTAACCGGAGGTTCAACAGAGAACATAACACAAACCGGAATACTACGGAAATCAACCGAAGGCCCAATCCGCCTGATTATAATACACGAACACACCCACATCAACAACTATGGTTCGGGTTAGCTTCTTAACAGTCACCGGACTCGGTGACTGTCCTTTCGTCGGACCATCTTACAAACAGAGAAGATGGCTTGGTTTAGGCTCGGTGATAGTGGAATATTATCAGAACAGGGCTCGGGTTTATCAAGATCTTATCAGGTACAAGGACCCGCTGACAGTCACCATAGCTGGTGACTGTCCAAATTCGTTTAATCAGAAACACAGGAAGACATATGGTGGTGGTTCTTGGTGACAGTCACCATATCCGGTGACTGTCCGGCTTGTTAACAGGAACAAAGAGATGAACAGGGTGGTTTACGGGTTGGGGTTCGATTAAAGAGATTGACCGGCAGAGGGGTAATATCAGGTTTCATAACTAAAACGGAGGAGGGGTTGTGGTGATTGTTATTATCGGAACAGAAAATCAGAAAGAGGGTTCGATGATGATTCGATGTTGAAGACGAAGTCATGGTTGCTGCTTGTTAATTGATAACAGAAGAGGAGGATAGTTTGGGGTGGTTAAGGTTTCACCGGATAGGAGGGAGGCGGCGGCCGGAGATGGTGGTCGGGGAGGAGCTCCGGCGAGCTTTGATCAGAGGATTATATCAATACACACTTTGTGTGTGTGTATATTATGTACAGAGAGAGATGCGAGGGACAAGAGAGGGTGGTTTATATACTTAATTAGAATAAGGGGTGTTTGGCTACAGGGATAATAACTGGGGCTCGGGTGTTTGGTAACGGATATAACAACAAAATAAGGAACGTTTGGCAACGTTTTAATAGCAGATAAGGAGCGTTTTGTAACATTTCGCATTTAAACTTGTACGTTACATCATCATAATTAATAAAACGTCAAGTTTCGATATTCTTGTGCGTAATAATTATTTTGTCGCATTTTAGAAGCCTAATATTATATATATTATGTATATGATATGGTTAAGCTTGATTATTAACAAAAAATAAAAGGGTGCTTGGGCCGGGATTCGAACCCGCGCCCAAGACCGGGTCAACCACACCAGAGCACAAACTAGCTGGGCTGGCCAACACTTTTGTTTGAAACCCAGCGCGATATTATTATAACATGACTTCAAACCTTCACAGTTGACTGTGATGAATGACTTGCCTAAATCCATCGAATTAACGCGTGATTTGTATAATTTTGGTAACCATACTCGATTATCGGCCATCAGTGACTAAGCATTACGCCAATTACAAATCAATTGACCACCAATTAATCATAATACGCGTATGGACTTCAATGCTTGGTCAACCATGCCGATTTGATCACTGATGCATCCACACTATAAATTGATCGTCCCCAAGCCTTCACAACTCGCCATTAATCTCTTCTCAACCTCCAATCTTCATTATTATACTCTGATTGTGCTTCGCGAATACAATTTTGACTTTGTGGTCTTGACCGAGCAATCGTGTTCAATACAACATTGTAAGTCCAATTTTTCCAGTGGGTTTTGTTTATCGGCGATCACTCATCAATAGCCCCATGATTAATTGGGCTATTGATGAGTGAATCAATCAATTGCAGAAACTAGGGTTCGTGGCTTTTGATTTGGGGATAAAGCTGATTTTGCATCGCGTATATATTTTTTTAAAACAGAGTTAAATCACAACCACAGGCCTAGGCCAAGTGGTTGTGACTGATGGTATTAACCATAGCCATCCGGGTTCGAGTCCCGGCTTGGGCGCCCCTTTTTCCACTTAATTTCATTTTTTTTAAAACAAACCAATTATAAATATATATTATACATTAAATCTTGTAAATTCATTTTTAATTATTAAAACCTTTTTATAAATTCTAAAAAAACTATTTTTAACAAATCTGATGTAAAAGTTTTATCTACAATTTTTGATTTTCTGAAATTCATTTATTTAATATTTATAATAATTAAATCAATTTTATGCTATTATATTTATAAAAATCCATTAAAATATCAAAACGATTTTATAAATTTCTACAAAAATTATCCTGAGTTTGTACAATGATAAAATTTACTGAAATGATTTTTAATTCAGAAAAATCATTTATTTTATATTTTTAATCAATTTTTGTTAGTTTTAGTCATAATTAAACCATAATAAATTCAATTTTTATTATTTTTGCACCAAAATTTTATACAATTTATTTCTGAATATTTAGAACAGAAATAAAATTTTTAAACCAATAATTCTTTAATTTTAGTATTTTTAAATATTAAAGTTTAATTTGGCAATTTGTAAATAAATAGATTTAATAATCTATTTTAAAGAAAATAATTTTATAAAAATTATTTTTATACTTCAAACACATTATTGTGAGTATCCTAAATTCAAACTTTATAAAAAGATTTTCATTTATTTAATTATCAAATTTCCCTTTATTTAATTAACATTTTATTATAAATTCAACAATTGGATATCCCCAAATCGAAACCCTAGAATATACTTATAGACTAGATAGACTTAGACTTATTTGTTGCCTTATACATAGGGTAATACTTGGCAATCTATTGGGCTACACTTATACTATTCCTCAATACCTAATACTATACCAAGGTGAGTTTACGTAACCATGTTTATGCGATTCTTTATACTTGCAACATTTTAAGCAATTCATCATGCATGTCTAGTAGTAAACTTTATTGCCTCATGAATTAGTCAACAGTTTCAATGAGTTTCAACGAGTTTCAACATTGCATAATCATTAGCTATGGCCAAGCCGGCGATACTCAATAATAGATCTATTGGATTGACAACCCCACCCGGATACGTGTACCTCCTATATAGGTAACGTGGGTGATTGTTATCGTTCCAACATATTACTGAGGTGAACCGTAGATGACGGGATGGACCTAAACTAGTCGGAGGTTTGATTATGTCCACATATTATACTATTCTTGTAGACTTAAATTTTACGATAGACATACGAATTGCTAAACTTTTATACTTAAACTATATGCTTAACATGGATTATGTATTCTCACCAACTTCTAGTTGACCCCCCCATTTTTACAACTCAACAGGAAATAATGATGCTTGAAGATTAGAGGATTTTATGAAGACAATAAGGAGTCTATGCTTGCTTGATTCTTGTGTGATGTATTAGATTTCCACATTTAAAACTCTTATGTATTTCTATTTTTGGATATTTGCAATTTAAATTTATTTCAATTAAAATTTGGATTACCATGTGCTACTGTATACTCATTCTTACGTGACACCTCGATGTTTCCGCCATCGGTTGGGGTGTTACACGTTTAGCCGAGATAAATAAATTTAATAATTATTATTTATATAATCGCTTGAAACGTTTGGTCACGAGATTCGAACTGGAATATTTTAATAAGTAATCGGGTGGTCGGGTACGATCCGACCCGTTTAAGAGACCCGTAACACCTCGAGGTGTTACACAATCTCCCCTTGAGAGTGCCACGTGGCATCACAATTGAAAGATTTTAGTGTTTTTGAACTATTTCCTTTTTTAATTAAAAAAAAAAGATAAACATAAAACCCTAAATTAAATTGAGTTATTTTAGGAAAAAAAAAGAATTTAAAAATAAATTTAAAATTTTCTCTCTCATGTATCCTCCCATAATTTTTAAACGTTTATATCTTTTATATACGGGATTTTTAAAGAAAAAAATTACACCAAATTAACGAGCGTTTTATTATCTTTCCAACGAGTACCATCTATATATATATATATTGCAAAGGGATTAATCCTACATGTCATACTCTTATGCAATCTCTCCTTTGAGAGATGCCACATAGGATGTGATGTGGCAAATGTAAACCAATTAAAAAAAAGAAATAAATATGATTTAACCTAATCTATTATAATCTTTAACCTAATCCATTAAATACCTAATCTACTAAATCTAAATATTAAAACTTTATTATTTTTTCTCTCATGTTTCCTCCCATAAGTTTTAAACGTTAATATCTTTTATATACGAGATTTTTTAAAGAAAAAAATTACACCAAATTAACGAGCGTTTTATTATCTTTCCAATGAGTACCATAGTGTTATATAAAAACGGAGAAAAAAATGACTATTTTTTGTAACCCGACAGGTATTGTGTCGGGTTTGGGATTAGTTTAAAAAAATTGTGGGTTTGGGTCGGGTCTGGGATTAGGTGATACCCGACCCGATTACCCGAAACAATATACCCAAATACCCGAAACAATATACCCAAATACCCGATCATATACTAATGAATTTTTTAACGCATCACATAACCCTTAGACTAATGCGTTCGATATTTCAATAATTAACTTTTTTTTTTCTTATTTCATGTTAGTTTTTTTTAGAATGATCGATTACAAACTTTCGAATTCATTTGTAATGACACTAGATTTATACCTCGGCGCAGAGATTCGTTTTTTTAATATTTGAATATGATAACTTATGGCAGAGATTTGTTTAAAATAATAATAATAATAATAATAATAATAATAATATATTTTATTATGTCATATTATATATTTTAACCCGGGACGCTCCCGGGATAAAAACTAGTAGTCCTATATAAAAAACGGAGAAAAATCGACTATTTTTTGTGGGATTTCGTTTATACAGGAAAAAAACACACAAAGTGTTCATGTTATTCATTAATCATGTTTTTTTCTTTTAAACCAGGTTCTTATCTACGATGTTGAAAATCAGCCCAATCACCATGTTATCATTGGAATTTTACTAGGTATACTTCATGAAGAGAAGTTAGGAGAAAGAATCGCGCAACACTGCAACACATGGTGTCACCTTATAGCAAGGTTATTTTTTTATTTATCTAATTACAAGAGTAATAATTATTACTATTAGTATTAGGATTATTAGAATTGTTATATTTTTCAACCCTGGGACGCTCCCGGAAAGAATTGATAGTTGCTGACATGGCGTTCAATGGTGGCTTCAACCATCTCTTGATTATGCCACGTGGCATAATAAGATGCAATGATTACAACTTCCAACTTAAGTGTTTGTTTAGTTGATTAGGTTAGGAATTATAAGAACCATTAGAATGTGAGAAATTAGAGAGATGTGATGAGTTTTTTAATAGTTGCAGCTTACATAAGTGATTCTTTAGATGATTACTGATTAGGTTTTAGATTAGGGAATATAAGTTATTACTGATTAGAATACTATGAACATGCAATGATTGAGAGATTTTGTGGTTAGTTAACTTGAGCCATTTGCAATAGGTTATTACGTAAAATTAGATTTTTCAACCCCGGAACCCTCCTGGGGTAATCAGCTAGTTAGAATATATTAAAAAAATAGTTGTACATTTTTTGATTGACACTATTTATTTAGTACTAGGTTAGAGTCCCGTGGGGACCCACGGTTCACCCGAAAGTAAAATGAAAAAAAAAGTAGGAAAATAAGAATTGTATTATACGATTTGTTTTGGTTACTAAATGTTTGATAATGCAATATGTATGATTTTTTATGTTAAATGCAAAATGTCATCTAACAGTTTAATGTAACGAAATGATGGATATATCGAGTAAGTAAAGTTTAATTTGACAACTGCAAACTACATAGCATACTATCACAATATCATACATTACATCATTTGGGTAATATCTATATTCTAATCATAACTAAGCTTAAGCATAGAACACTTATCATTTAGTTGGGGCTTAACGAACTTCAACCAATATCACACATTACATCATTTGGGTAAGGGTAATATCTATATTATAATCATAACTAAGCTTAAGCATAGAACACTTATCATTTAGTTGGGGCTTAACGAACTTCAACCAATGGTCCATTTTCATTACTTCAATCAAAATCTTCCAACTCTTGCTCATTGATAGCTGATTTTTCATCTTCGAAGTTGTTATCATTGTCATCACGATCCTCGGAGTGCAGCTCATTTTCAATAATTTATGAAAACCTCCACCATTGTATTCCATATTTGTGTTCTACATAAAATATAGTTGTTGTAAAGATATGGATACGGTGATAAGTAAATCAAGAAACAATCCTTAACCCACTTACTTGAATGGGTAGCTTAAATTTTCATGTTATCTCTCCAATGGTTCAAACCGATTACATAGCTAAAAAACAACTAATAAGAAAATGGGTCCAATGTCACATGCTGTAATATAAATTTCCTATATTTTATTAAAAAATAAACACCAAAAGGATCAACCCCAGACCCATTTCAACATGTAGCCAAAAGGACCCATTGTACACACACTTTAGGCAACTTTTGACATGTTACAAAAAGCCGCCAAAAAAACGTCATTATTTAAACTGTGTAAATATAGTACTTAACAATTAAAAATCTTAATAAATAACATCAAAATCATAATCAATCATTCAAATCAATGACATTAAAATAATCCACGTCTGAAATTAACTTACCCGTTATATACAAATTATTATTAACATCTTAAAATTAGCACATTTAAAATTAGCACACTTATTGAAATCAAGATGATGATTATCGTTTAGTTATAAATGATTAAAGGAAAGTCGTAATATCAAAATGAAAGTCGGTCAACAATGTTAAAATGAAATTTGTAATATTAGTAACATCAGTAAATAAGATTAAAAATCATAATAAATAACATCAAAATCGTAATCAATCATTCAAATAAATGACATTAAAATCATCCGCGTCTCAAATTGCCTTACCCATTATATACAATTTATTATTGACATCATTAGTAATCATTATTAGTTGTATCAAAAGTAACATTTTGAAAATTTATATTATCATTTAATTTTGTTGCTAAATTTGGTATGACGATTAAATGATTTTATTATTTGTTAAGGTTTATATAGTATTGTTGTGTCTCGAACAATTCTGCAAAATCGGAAATAATGTGCCTCGATTGACGTGATCGAGTAGGAATATTTATTTATATATTTGAATTATAAAAATAGAAGGATTGGTAATTGACGTGAATTGGTCAACAACGCTTACAATTAACACAATCAAACTCAAAGACATAAAGTCAAAAAATTGACCTCCATCAAATTAACAAAAACGTAAAAAGTTTTTACTAATATTTGATCAACAATATTAAAATTAAGTTCGTAATATTAGTAACAGCATTGAAAATTATCTTGAATACATTATATATTTTAGGAAACTATTAAATAGATTTAAATTATATTTATTATTAAAAGAATAATAAAAATGTAGCAAAATGAATGTACACTCCTATCTTTGGATTATATATAAATTATAAACTGTTAAATAGATTTAACATTGTTAAATAGATTTAAATAAATGTTTAAAGGAAAGTCGTATATGTTTAAAAGAATATCGTTTCATTTCAAATGATTAAAGGAAAGTCTTTGAATTATAAAAATGGGAAGGATTGGTAATTGACGTGAATTGGTCAACAACGGTTAAAATTAGCACAATCAAATTCAAAGACATATAGTCAAAGAATTGACCTCCATCAATTTAACAAAAACGTAAAAAGTTTTTATACAGATTCGGTCAACAATATTAACATTAAAGTCGTAATATTAGTAATAGCATTGAAAATTATTTTGAATACATTATATATATTTTAGGAAACTGTTAATTATTTTTAAATTATATTTATTATTAAAAGAATAATAAAAGTGTAGGAAAATAAATGTACAGTGTTATCTTCGGATTATATTTAAATTATAAACTGTAAAATAGATTTAAATAAATGTTTGAAAGAAAGTCGTATATGTTTAAAAAAAATATCGTTTCATCACAATTGATTAAAGGAAAGTTGTAATATCAAAATTAAAGTCGGTCAACAATATTAAAATGAATTTCGTAATATTAGTAATATCAATAAATAAGATTAAAAATCTTAATAAATAACAACCAAATCATAATCAATCATTCAAATCAATGACATTAAAATTATCATAAATAACATTAAAACAATTCATAAATAACAACAAAATCATAATTTAAATTTCAAAATCAATGACATCTTGTGGTGCAACCTTAGTAACAAACATTTTGTGCTCGATTGAACACCATTTGAAGACACAGTATTCGCCAATGGAAGTATCTTTTGATTGAAGTAAATCAGGTCATCCAATCACAGTAAACCTTTACAAAAGAATTATGTATAGAAAATTTAAAATGTGTAACTAATTATAAAATAAGAATATTGTAAACATAAATATTTAATATGCAAATAACAAACCTAGCGACTTGTGAAACAATTTCTGCACGTAATATTAGTATTAGTATTAGTATTAGTAATTATTAGTAATTAGTAATATATTCGTCAAAACAGTAATAGAAAATTTTAATTCGGTCAATAAGATATAAATGGGATTAAAAATAAAAATCGTAATATTAGTTTTAGTATTAGTAATATATTCGTAATTTAATTGGGTCAATTCGGTCAATAATAAATAAATGAGCTTAAAAATCGTAATATATTACATTAAATTCGATCAATTATTATTAATGTCATTAAAACTCATAATAAATAACATTAAAAAATGAATAAATCCTATTAATTGCAGGCAAGACCAATAATAATTCATAAAAATATATTAAACATAATTTCATAGTAACATTAATATAAATAAATGAGATTAAAAATCGTAATAAATAACATTCAATTCGGTCAATTATTATTGTCAATTATAATTAGTAATATATTCGGTCAACAATACTATTTTACGAATAGTAAAACTAAAATCGAAATATTAGTTTTAGTTAATATTAGTAATTATTAGTAATTACTAATATATTCGTAAAAATAGTAATAGAAAATTTTAATTCGGTTAATAAGATATAAATGGGAATAAAATTAAATATCGTAATATTAGTTTTAGTATTAGTAATATATTCATAATTTAATTCGGTCAATAATAAATAAATCAGATTAAAATTAAAAATTGCAATATTAGTATTAGTAATATATTCGTAAATTAATTCGGTCAATAATAAATAAATGAGCTTAAAAATCGCAATATATAACATTAAATTCGGTTAACTATTATTAATGTCATTAAAACTCATAATAAATATCATTAAAAAATAAATAAATCCTATTAATTGCAGGCAAGACCAATAATAATTCGAACGAACAGTAATATAAATAATATTAAACATAATTTCATAAAAACATATTAAACATAATTTCGTAGTAATATTAATATAAATAAATGAGATTAAAAAATCATAATAAATAACATTTAACTTGGTCAATTATTATTAATGTCAATAACATTAATTCTAACATACTAAAAATACATTAAAAATAATTAAATCCTATTAAACATAAACTCGAAAAAAGTAATATAAATAAATGAGATTAATAATTTTAATAAATAATATTAAATTCGGTCAATTATTATTAATGTCAATAAATAATATTAAACATCTTAATAAATAACAGTAAAAATGAATAAATCTTATTAATTGCAATCAAGACTAATCATAATTCGTAAACATACTAATATAAATAAATGAGATTATAAATCTTAATAATTAACCTCAAAATCATAATCAATAATTCAAATAAATTACATTACAAACATAAAAAATCGTAATTTTAATTTGAAAATCAATGACTTCTTGTGGTGGAACCTTTGTAACAAACAGCCTGTGCTGGATTGAACACCATTTAAAGACACAATATTCGCCAATAGAAATATCTTCTAATTGAAGCAAACTAAATTTGTAATATTAGTATTAGTATTAGTTAGTATTAGTAATTAGTAATATATTCGTAAAAATAGTAATAGAAAATTTTAATTCAGTCAATAAGATATAAATGAGATTAAAATTAAAAATCGTAATATTAGTTTTACTGTTTTAGTATTAGTAATATATTCATAATTTAATTCGGTCAATAATAAATAAATCAGATTAAAATTAAAAATCGTAATATTAGTATTAGTATTAGTATTAGTAATAGTAATATATTCGTAAATTAATTCGGTCAATAATAAATAAATGAGCTTAAAAATCGTAATATATAACATTAAATTCGGTCAACTATTATTAATGTCATTAAAAATCATAATAAATATCAATTAAAAATAAATAAATCCTTTTAATTGCAGGCAAGACCAATAATAATTCGAATGAATAGTAATATAAATAATATTAAACATAATTTCATGAAAACGGATTAAACATAATTTCATAAAAATAGATTAAACATAATTTTGTAGTAATATTAATATAAATAATGAGATTAAAAAATCATAATAAATAACATTCAACTCGGTCAATTATTATTAATGTCAATAAATAACATTAATTCTAACATACTAAAAATACATTAAAAATAATTAAATCTTATTAAACATAAATTCGAAAAAAGTAATATAAATAAATGAGATTAATAATTTTAATAAATAACATTAAATTCGGTCAATTATTATTAATGTCAATAAATAATATTAAACATCTTAATAAATAACAGTAAAAATGAATAAATCTTATTGATTGCAATCAAGACTAATCATAATTCGTAAACATAGTAATATAAATAAATGAGATTATAAATCTTAATAAATAACCACAAAATCGTAATCAATAATTCAAATAAATTACATTACAAACATAAAAAATCGTAATTTTAATTTGAAAATCAATGACTTCTTGTGTTGGAACCTTTGTAACAAACAGGCTGTGTTGGATTGAACACCATTTAAAGACACAATATTCGCCAATGGAAATAACTTCTAATTGAAACAAACTAAAATCGTAATATTAGTATTAGTATTAGTTAGTATTAGTAATTAGTAATATATTCGTAAAAATAGTAATAGAAAATTTTAATTCGGTCAATAAGATATAAATGGGATTAAAATTAAAAATCGTAATATTAGTTTTAGTATTAGTAATATATTCGTAATTAGTTCGGTCAATTCGGTCAATAATAAACAAATGAGCTTAAAAATCGTAATATATATCACTAAATTCGGTCAATTATTATTAATGTCATTAAAACTCATACTGAATAACATTAAAAAATGAATAAATTCTATTAATTGCAGACAAGACCAATAATAATTCGTAATATTAGTTTTAGTATTAGTAATATATTTGTAATTTAATTCGGTCAATAATAAATAAATGAGCTTAAAAATCATAATATATAACCCTAAATTCGGTCAATTATAATTAATGTTATTAAAACTCATACTAAATAACATTAAAAAACAAAATAAATCCTATTAATTGCAGGCAAGACCAATAATAATTCATAAAGATAGTTTAAACATAATTTCGTAGTAATATTAATATAAATAAATGAGATTAAAAATTCGTAATAAATAACATTCAATTCGGTCAATTATTATTAATGTCAATTAGTATTAGTAATATATTCGGTCAACAATACTATTATTACAAATAGTAAAACTAAAATCGTAATATTAAAAATAAATGAGAGTTATTTCGTTCATAAATGAAGGTTAAATTGATTAATAATCAATCATTCATAATAAAAAAATAAATGAGGCTTCTTATGGTAAATTGAAATTCATATTAATATTAATATAAATTCGGTCAATTATTAAAATATTGTAATAAATAACATTAAATTCGGTCAATTTTATTAATGTAAATAAATAACAATAATTCACATTCAAACTTCAGATTAAATGACATTAAATTCGGTTAATTATTATTGATGTAAATAAATAACCAATAATTCAGAATTGATGACATTAAATTCGGTCTAATATTACAATAATATTAAAATAATTTCGAAAAATAGTAATATAAATAAATGTGATTAATTTTTTTTTTGAAAAACAGTCAATTATTACAATAATATTAAACATAAATTCGAAAAATAGTAATTCAAATAAATTACATTAAAAACATTAAAAATCGTACCAACCAAGATTGTCCTTCGTATGTGGTAACTGTAACGTCCCTGTTATGTATGTTTTTAGACAACAGAAATTTGTTCATGGCCTTCAGCACAGTCTGGATTGACACGTTAAAAACAACATTAAAAAATAAAGAATCATTTTTGAAAATTAAATAGGCATATGTACATGAAAATAACAAATATACCAAAACTGTTGTTGAAGGGTCATGCAATACCTTGAAGAATTAAGAACCATTATGATAAGACATAATAGCGTTTGTGTCTTCGGATCAAATCCTGTTTTTCAAATGTTAAAATATAGCATTACTAAATCCGATCGAATAGTAAATCCGATTCAATATATGTCTAAAAAAACCGTGATCACAATAATAAAATTAACATAAATCTGATTGAACGCAATCCTTATTATCCCTTTATCACAAATCCGATTGAATATGTGTTTATCACATATATGTTCATCACAAATCCATTTCATTAGAACATGTGATAAACACAAGAATGATTTCAAATGGTAATTAGATTATGAAATATTAAAAAGAATAAAAAAGTAACAATATGAATCTATAGTATCTTTGTTATCCCTTTATCACAAATCCGATTGAATATATGTTTATCACAAATCCGTTTCATTAGAACATGTGATAAACACCAGAATGATTTCAAATGGTTATTAGATTAGGAAATCTTAAAAAGAATAAAAAAAATAACAATAGGAATTGATAGTATCTTTGTTATCACTTTATAATAAATCCGATTGAATATGTGTTTATCACAAATCCGTTTATCACAAATCCATTTATCACGAATCCGTTTCATTAGAACATGTGTTTAAGAAGAATGATTTCCACGTAAAAGAATAAGAATTTTCATTCGGTTTGATTTGTTCTTAATAATGTTAACAATAAAAAAAAGTCAAAATAATAATAGGAATCAACATTAGAAGAGTAGTATGGATGTTTACCTTTAATCAGTTGTGGATAATCAACAAATGATGCAAGGTGAAGAAGAAAGATTGAAAGATTTGTTAGGAATTAGGAAGAATAGGAGAGTTTTGATATGGAGAATGAAAAAAAAATAAAAGAAAAAAAGTTTTTATAGTCATAATTTGGAGCTCCATATTAGTTGTTGGATCATAAAGGCCATCTCTAAGGCCTTGATTCAACCCAAGTGACCTCAATTATTATATAGATAGAATAAATGAAAATTTATAAAAGTTTATTACATGATGGATACATGTCGATTGTAAGTTAAGTTTTACCTGGTTTTATTTGTTAGCAGAATATTAATGATATTCGGTGAATTTATGTTAATGGGTTATCATGGTTATAAAAGAAATATAATATAATCTATTAATATATATAAAAGAATTGAACATTGCTGACGTGGCGTGCAATGGTGCCTTCAACCTCTTTATGAAACTGCCACGTGGCATCATAATTGAAAAATTTTAGTGTTTTTAAATTATTTCTTTTTTTTAATTAAAAAAAAGATAAACATAAAACCCTAAATTTATCTCTCTATCTCTCAATTCTCAATTCTCAATTACTAAAATTAAATTGAGTTATTTTAGGAAAAAAGAATTTAAAAATAAATTTAGATTTTTATCTCTTATGTTCCTCCCATAATTTTTAAACGTTAATATCTTTTATATTCGAGATTTTTTAAATAAAAAAATTACACCAAATTAACGAGCGTTTTATTATCTTTCCAACGAGTACCATAGTGCTATATAAAAAACGGAGAAAAAAACGACTATTTTTTGTGGGGTTATGTTCGTACAGAAAAAAAAACACAAGGTGTTCAAGTTATTCATTAATAAAGATTTTTCTTTTAAACCAGGTTCTTATCTACGATGTTGAAATTCAGCCCAATCGCCATGCTATCATTGGAATTTTACTCTTCTAAAGATGGATATGTATACTTCATCAAGAGAAGCTAGGAGAAAGAATTGCGCAACACTGCAACACATGGTGTCACCTTATAACAAGGTTATTTTTTATTTATTTAATTATAAGAGTAATAATTATTACTATTAGTATTAGTATTATTAGAATGGTTATATTTTTCAACCCCCTTCATGAATTCTACATCTATATAAGTCAAAGTCAAATTGTAACATATTTTAAATTACGTGAAGATGATTATATGTTGAAGGTTATCCTTTTAATAATGTATTATGTTTAATATGGTTTATGCTTTTTATTTTTTTAATTTTTTAAATAAATGTTTTTTTTAACTAAGATTGATTATGTTTAAGTTATTTACTCTTTTCGTGATTTGAGTTTTCTTTTTTTATCATTTTTTATTAAATCATATTAAATTTTTCAACCCCGGGACCTTCCCGGGGTAATCAGCTAGTAGTGTTGATATGAAAATAATAACTAAGTGAGTCGAAAGTCGAAAAAAAATATTGATTTTGAAAGAGGATCTTTGGTGTCAAAACTCAAAAGTTTGGGTGAGGGTTATTTTATTGTATTAGTTGGGCTTGGTAAGCAGGTTGCTGATCACGTGTCGAAGTGCTAATCAAAAACTAAATAAAAACTACTCCTTAGCTACAACTGGCTGCAGTATAGGAAGTAGGGTTGTCGAACCTCAGGGAGTTTGTGGAAAGTGCTAAGTTACTAATTACTAATTAAATTAAAATTAACTAAAATAATTTTATGAACTTGAATGTAAAAGTGCTGCAGTGCTGCAAAACGAAGTGATAATAGAGTTTTATAAAAGACAATAATATGGAAAAACGGTCACTCCGGGTTTCTGATTCGGTAATTATCAGCTGAATTATGTTAATACCCTACCTAGGAAATCACATAGACATGACTTTGTTTAAGTTGTTCAACCCAATTCAGCTATCATAACATTAATTGCAAAGTTAAATTAATCCTAGTGCAAGAAAACCAAGATACGATAACATAAAGCAATAATATTAATCAACCAAATTGTCTAGATCAGTCAAACATACAATTAGACGCAAAAACCGTTAAGGTGTTCACAAAATCTAATCCAAGTAATAAGTATCAAACATAAAACAATTGATAAAATAACCAAATCGTTCACCCGGAGAAACCGTAAGATGATTAGCCTTGCATCTTCATGATTTTCGCTTCAAGAATTGTTCTTAATCGTACTAGCATTAACCGGTATGAACGGATCTCTTCAAGATACTCAAAACCCTCCTTTGAAGCTCTAAAAATCGTCCCTCTTGTTGCCTCCACGAATTAGGGTTTGTGTTGTGTGTTATCCCCTTGAAAAATACCAAAAATCTAATAAAAAACCAATATTTCCGTCAGACATGTCCCCCACGCACCCTGAGGAGATCAGCCCTTCTCCTCATGGTGCATGAGGAGTGAATCAGCAACATGGGCCTAATCAGCTCTGGGCTTGGCTTATTTCTTTCACTTGGGCTTCATTTTTCTTGGTCCATTTAGCTTAATTCTTCAACTAAAGATCATCCTTGGCCCAATTCTTCATAGCTCTTTAAAATAAACTTCTTTTATCTTCAACGCTCGAGCCCGAGTGTTCGGTTCCTAATATTATTTCTTCAATTCACGTCCTTTTTCGCCGAACATCTAAAATCAATAAAAATTGCATAAATAATAGCTAAAAATACTAAAAATATATACAACCTATAAAATTACCAAATACTCAAAACCATGCTATAAACTCCCTAAAATAATGAATAAATGACTCGAAAAACTATTAAAATGCTAAGGAAAAATGCATGTGTTTTACAACACATCAAACTCCCCACACTTACCTTTTGCTTGCCCTCAAGCAAATCTGCTCAAAACGTTACCACGAACAAGTAACAAATACCTCAAACGCCCCCGCCATGCACTAGTTAGGGTCCAAAGTCATACCCCATTCATAGATCATCATTAGATGTGTTAATTCAACAGGCAACCATGATGCACAATTTTGAAAACAGAACTCACCCATCTAAGTCTAACGTGCTTTCGGTTTTTATTCTCATGCAACACACCCCTCACAATTTTTCGCTCCACTCGGTTTAATATCTGGACTAGCATGTAATGCGCTAGTATTATTCACTCAAAACCAAACATGTAACTCTGTGATCATAGGCTTGTATAACAATCACACCTCAACTATAGACAATGCACATATCTAAAGGACTTACGGGTTTTGGGCTTCGGGTAAAGGTAGAATAGATTTGGCTAATAATTGGTTTAAAAACAAAGGTTTCAACACGCTTGAATGATCATCCTTATTCACTAATCACCATAATACAATAATCACACAACTTTGGGCATATTTGACCCATAACACATACTTCTATTTTTTTTTCTTTTTTTTTCACAACTTAAACATAACTCAATCACTTGAACTAAACATAAACACAATGGATGTCATCAATTTATTACACAAAGGTAAACAGGTTAATTTGGGTAATAGGTTTTTAATCAAATGAAAGGGTATAGGCTCAACATGGGCTACTAAGGGTGATTTTAGGTAAACGGGTCAACACATAACAAATAAATGGGTATCAAAAGAAAAAGGGAAAACCTAAATTGCCTTTATCATCTATGTGCATATCTAGTCTACAACCTCGGCATGTATCAAATCACACAAGTTCTGCAACAGAGAAACATCTGGCCTACGCTCAACAAATGAAAATATATATGTATCAATCTATTATCTAGTAGGCTCAAGATCTCACCAACGTGTGGAAATGGGTTACCGATGTGTGCATGCATTTATTACCGACAGCTCGTTACACCTAACCGGGCAAATTCTAAACATTTTTTTCTAAAACACCTGCTGAAAACGGTTCATATGTCTGTTCTAAAGAATTGGACCATGATTAAGGACCCACACACCACAACCAGAGACAGAATGAAAGCATTGAAACAGTCGCTTTCATGCCCGATCAGACCGCTTTTAGGACATTTTTTAATTTTTTTTTATGACTCAAGACTAACACAAAAACACACTCTAAAGAAGTTTCCCCACCCCCACACTTGAATGACATATTGTCCTCAATGTGAGCTAGGAATAAAATAAAGCAGAATTAAAAATAAAATACAACAGAAGTAAAAGGAACAGACTCCCCTGGATAAGCAGCACTCGCATATGAGTCGTGTTCGGTTCCTCCAAATCTGGTCGTATAGCATCTCATTCGCGACCGATAAACAAACCTGAAACAAAGAAACAAGAGAAAAAAAAACACAAACAAATCGGGATACCTGCAACCATTAGTGGTTTTCAGATCCTCCCCGCTCGAATGGAGATTGAGTACGAGCAGGGCAATCTATTCTTGCAATTCAAATCATATCAAGCAATCCCATGACTCCAACAAAAATAAAACTGACTCAAACACACTCAAAATAAAAATAAAAATAAAAATAAAAATAAAAATAAAAATAAATAAAACAACTAAATATACAAAATATACAACAATCATACCTGATGTTTGTTCATGGTGGTCTCAAAGAACATTTGCCTACCGAATTCCCAATGTATGTTCGGTAGTTGACATGTCGAATCTTTATCTTCTTTCTTATCTTTGACATGTCTGCAGGATCATTGCTGGGCCACTTCACTATACTTTGTCCAAGGTCTTCAATGCTCACCTTCCTCTTTTGCCCACTCAAGCCATCATCTTCAAATTTGTCTATTTCCCTCATAAATATGGGAGGAAGGTTAGGATACACCAAGGTTACCCGGTTCACAGGTTCTTCAGCAGGTGTGTCTACAAGTGGTTGTACGCACGAAGTCACGTCTACTTTAAAGCTTGTAGCTTCCTCTTCTAAGGCTTCCTCCATCACAACCTGGTCCACATGTGCCTCTTCAACTTTTTCAGTCACATCAACGTTAACCATATCCGGTTCAACTGTCACATCTTCAAGGGCTAATTCTGCTTCCATCTGACCAACCTGCTTAAATAGTTCCTCCACAATTTTGTCCCTAACCTCATTGTCCTTTCGGATCACCTTAACATCTTCTTGGATAGCCTTTATGGCCTCTAAGATCTCAGTCAGTTGATCATTGCTTCCATCTTCATTATTTTGTCGGTGCTGATAACCGTTGTCAACACTCTGGCCTCCATGAACAATCGGATCAGTATTCATGTAGTAATCTGCAGTTTGTTCCCTAGAGTGATAGATGTTTGGCTTGTGGTATCTTTGCTGACAGTTCTGATATTGTGGCCAATAATAAGAGGATGATAAGTATGAGTCTTCATCTTTTTCTAGCCCAACGATAATACGATCTTTTCGTGCATTATATGCTGCAACTCTCTGACGTGCAATTGGACAATCTTGCATCACATGATATGGGCTCTCGCAACACCCACATGCATCATAATCCACCCAATTCATCTTGAATTCAATTTTCCTGCAAAACTAACATACCCAGCGTAATACTGAACAAAATGGAGAAAAATACAAGACAAGAGAAAAAGAAAATTTTTTTTTTTTTGGTTTTTTTTTTAAATTAAAAAAAATAATAATTAAACTAAAAACACTTAGCGCACGAACTCCCCGGCAACGGCGCCATTTTGATCGCGTGTCGAAGTGCTAATCAAAAACTAAATAAAAACTACTCCTTAGCTACAACTGACTGCAGTATAGGAAGTAGGGTTGTCGAACCTCAGGGAGTTTGTGGAAAGTGCTAAGTTACTAATTACTAATTAAATTAAAATTAACTAAAATAATTTTATGAACTTGAATGTAAAAGTGCTGCAGTGCTGCAAAACGAAGTGATAATAGAGTTTTATAAAAGACAATAATATGGAAAAACGGTCACTCCGGGTTTCTGATTCGGTAATTATCAGCTGAATTATGTTAATACCATACCTAGGAAATCACATAGACATGACTTTGTTTAAGTTGTTCAACCCAATTCAGCTATCATAACATTAATTGCAAAGTTAAATTAATCCTAGTGCAAGAAAACCAAGATACGATAACATAAAGCAATAATATTAATCAACCAAATTGTCTAGATCAGTCAAACATACAATTAGACGCAAAAACCGTTAAGGTGTTCACAAAATCTAATCCAAGTAATAAGTATCAAACATAAAACAATTGATAAAATAACCAAATCGTTCACCCGGAGAAACCGTAAGATGATTAGCCTTGCATCTTCATGATTTTCGCTTCAAGAATTGTTCTTAATCGTACTAGCATTAACCGGGATGAACGGATCTCTTCAAGATACTCAAAACCCTCCTTTGAAGCTCTAAAAATCGTCCCTCTTGTTGCCTCCACGAATTAGGGTTTGTGTTGTGTGTTATCCCCTTGAAAAATACCAAAAATCTAATAAAAAACCAATATTTCCGTCAGACATGTCCCCCACGCACCCTGAGGAGATCAGCCCTTCTCCTCATGGTGCATGAGGAGTGAATCAGCAACATGGGCCTAATCAGCTCTGGGCTTGGCTTATTTCTTTCACTTGGGCTTCATTTTTCTTGGTCCATTTAGCTTAATTCTTCAACTAAAGATCATCCTTGGCCCAATTCTTCATAGCTCTTTAAAATAAACTTCTTTTATCTTCAACGCTCGAGCCCGAGTGTTCGGTTCCTAATATTATTTCTTCAATTCACGTCCTTTTTCGCCGAACATCTAAAATCAATAAAAATTGCATAAATAATAGCTAAAAATACTAAAAATATATACAACCTATAAAATTACCAAATACTCAAAACCATGCTATAAACTCCCTAAAATAATGAATAAATGACTCAAAAAACTATTAAAATGCTAAGGAAAAATGCATGTGTTTTACAACACATCAGTTGCTCATTGAAGTTTGAAGGGTTGCTTAAGTCAAGGAAGCTAAAGATGATGTATATGTTTAAGCTACAAACTATAAATCAAGACAGTTGAAATTGGAGCTATCAAATATAAATAAGGATTGAAGTTTTCTTTAAGGAAAAGCATACCAGTTGTACTCTATCTTGCAAGCGATAAGGATTTAAGAATGCATGAAGAAAAAGAATCAAGAAAGAGTAATTAGTAGTGGTACATCTGACGGTTTTTCTTTTTTGGTTTGTTGTACTCTCAGCGGCTTGTTGCTCTTTATATTTATTTATTTATAAACTGAGTTGCCGTTCAAAAAAAGTAATGGTACATCATGTCGGGTTAGACAAATTTTGTGTTATTGGCTTATATGGTTTCATCCGAACACGGCCCATGTATTTATTTATTTGTGTTGTTTTCAGGTAGACTAATCTATCTATCTATATATATAAAAGAAAACGTATATGCTGACGTGACGTGCAATGGAGGCCTCAACCTCCCATTGAGAGTGCCACGTGGCATCATAATTGAAAGATTTTAGTGTTTTTGAACTATTTCCTTTTTTGATTAAAAAAAAAAAAGATAAACATAAAACCCTAAATTAAATTGAGTTATTTTAGGAAAAAAAGAATTTAAAAATAAATTTAAAATTTTCTCTCTCATGTTTCCTCCCATAATTTTTAAACGTTTATATCTTTTATATACGAGATTTTTTAAAGAAAAAAATTACACCAAATTAACGAGCGCTTTATTATCTTTCCAACGAGTACCATAGTCCTATATAAAAATGGAGAAAATCGACTATTTTTTTGTGGGGTTTCGTTCATACAGGAAAAAAACACACAAAGTGTTCATGTTATTCATTAATCATGTTTTTTTCTTTTAAACCAGGTTCTTATCTACGATGTTGAAAATCAGCCCAATCGCCATGTTATCATTGGAATTTTACTAGGTATACTTCATCAAGAGAAGTTAGAAGAAAGAATCGTGCAACACTGCAACACATGGTGTCACCTTATAGCAAGGTTATTTATTTATTTATTTAATTACAAGAGTAATAATTATTACTATTAGTATTAGTATTATTAGAATGGTTATATTTTTCAACCCCGGGACGCTCCCGGAAAAAATTGATAGTTGCTGACGTGGCGTTCGATTGTGGCCTCAACCATCTTTTGGTTATGCCATGTGGCATAATGAGATGCAATGATTACAACTTCCAACTTAAGTGTTTGTTTAGTTGATTAGGTTAGGAATTATAAGAGCCATTAGAATGTAAGAAATTAGAGAGATGTGATGAGTTTTTTAATAGTTGCAGCTTACATAAGTGATTCTTTAGACGATTACTGATTAGGTTTTAGATTAGGGAATATGAGTTATTACTGATTAGAATACTATGAACATGCAATGATTGAGAGATTTTGTGGTTATTAACTTGAGCCATTTACAATAAGTTATCACGTAAAATTAGATTTTTCAACCCCGAGACCCTCCCAGGATAATCAGCTAGTTTAATATTCATATGTGAATACAGGTAATATCTAGCGACTTATACCAATTTAAACAACAAACTAGTATATCTCAAATAAAACTTGTTTGTATATGGTGTCCTTTTTTTGTTTTTGTTTCCTTATCTTTTTATTTCCAACTAATAAACTTGATTTTATATGTTTACCTTAATATTAGAATAAAGCTGTTAAATCTAAGAGATTATAAATCTATAACTTTCTTTTTATTTAAATAATAAGTAGCATCATGCAAGCACTTGGAGAATGGAAAGATGGGTCTGGGTTTGCGGTCTTGGTTTCTTCTCTTTTGGATAGCACAGAGGAGGTCTCGGTATCTAGGGGAGAAGCCAAAATGGGAGAGGACAATGCAAGCGAACCTAACATAAAACAATGTCTTCGAAAAGTCAGGGATGGTCATTTCACGGCGGCGGTAAAAGGTGTTGTGCTCTAGTGGAGTCGCCCCCTATGTGAATCGACCATGAAGGCCCTCATTGATAAACACCCAGTGGTGCCGCCTCCATCCTTTCCTTCTAACCCCATCGCCCAACCCGCTCTATCAGTAGATGAGGGTTGTGTGCTTAAATGTATCCGATCTTTCCCTAAAGGGACATCTTGTGGTAGGGACGGGATACGGGCCCAACACCTGTTGGATGCTATTGGGGGTGAAGGCTCAGTGACTTCCTCGGGGTTGCTCGCGGCCATCACTGAAGTTGTCAACCTATGGCTTAGGGGGACCTGCCCTAAGACGTTGGCCGAGTTCATTGCATCTGCCCCCCTCACCCCCTTATTGAAGCCCGATAATGGAATTCGGCCTATTGCTGTAGGGGGCATTTGGCGAAGGCTAGTTTCTAAGGTGGCAATGGAGAAGGTTGGGAAAGACATTGCCCAGTACCTGGGGGACTTCCAATTTGGAGTAGGGGTGCCAAATGGGGCAGAGGCGGTGCTTCACAGTGCCAACAGGTTCCTCAACTCTTTTCATGCGGATGGTCTCTCGCTATGCTTACAGTAGACTTCTCCAATGCCTTCAACATGGTCGACCGTACAGTTTTTCTCCAAGAGGTCCACCAGCGATGCCCGTCCATTTACCCGTGGGTCCAGTTCCTTTATGCCCAGCCAGCTAGGCTGTATGTGGGCGATGATTGTATTGGGGCTACCACCGGAGTGCAGCAAGGAGATCCTTTGGGGCCCCTTCTCTTTGCCCTTGCCTTACATCCCCTTATCATGCGGATTCAGGAACACTGTAACCTACCGTTTCATGCCTGGTATTTGGATGATGGGACGATTATAGGCAACGCAGTGGAGGTTGCTAAGGCTTTAGACATTATCAATGCGCATGGGCCATCTCTGGGGCTTCATCTCAATATTAAGAAAACAGAGGTCTTTTGGCCGACGTGTGACGGGTTGAAAAGTCAGGAAGGGCTTTTCCCGACAGGGATTGGTAAACCTGAGAAAGGGGTTAAGCTCCTTGGTGGGGCTGTTAGCCGAGATCCTACCTTTATCGGGGAGTTGGCAGGGCGGCGGGCTACGAGTGCGGTTGCCCTCATGAAACTACTGCCCCGCCTTAGAGATCCCCAGAGTGAACTCCTGCTGCTTAGGTCATGCATGGGGGTCGCTAAGTTACTTTTTGGGTTACGAACTTGCCAACCCCATTTCATGGTGGATGCGGTATCCCTTTTCGATGATGGTCTCCGCGAAGCTATTGAAGATATAGTTGTGTGTGGCGGCCCCTTCTTCGGGGACCTCCAGTGGCGCTTGGCATCCTTGCCGATGCGTTTAGGTGGTTTGGGCCTCCTTTCAGCTCGAGATGTTGGGGTCTATGCCTTTGTGGCGTCCAGAGCTCAGTCTTGGGAACTTCAGGATCATATCCTCCGAAACAGTGGGGTCATTGGACTAGACCCAGACTATCAACAGGCGCTCGAACGCTTAAATGTCTATCTCCCGGACTTTGATATTGGCGGTTTTTCTAACAAGGACACCGCCCCCCCAAAGCCACAAAAAACTTTGGCGAATGCTCTTTTTAGCAAAACTGCTCAGAGCCTGGGAGAAGTTTTTGAGTTGTCCACTCGCCAGAAGGCGGTGATTGAATGCCTAAAGGGGCCTCATGCTCAGGATTTTTTGACCGTTATCCCGATTGAGGGTTTGGGTCAATGCATGTCTGCAGTAGAGTACAGGGCTATACTCAAGTACAGATTGATGATCCCTATGTACCCGGAAGACGAAACATGCCCCATCTGCCGTAAAACTTGCATGGATAAATACGGGGAGCATGCAATTCATTGCAAGGAGCTCCCTGGTTTCAAATATCGGCATGACTGGGTGAGGGACGTTTTGTGGGATATCTTGAGAAGAGCTGGGATCTCTGCCAAAAAGGAGGCCCCTGTAAACTTCCTCACAGACCCCACGGAAGGGAGATCTACCCTGCGACCCGCAGATCTGCTTGTCTTTGGTTGGGAGAGGGGAAAACATGCCTGTGTGGACCTCACCGGGGTATCTCCGCTGGTTGGGTTAAGGGAAACAGGGTTCGTAGCTGGGCAAGCATCAAGAAAGGCGGAATCAAAGAAAGTAGATAAACACGCTAAAGCTTGTGCAGATAACCAACATGTCTTTATCCCTCTGGCCTTCGACACTTTTGGCTCCTTGGCACCAGAAGCTATTCGTTTCTTGACCAGGGTCCAACGGGTCGTCCACAGCAATGTTTCATCCCCAGGGGGGCAAGGTTTTGTCTTTAGTAGACTAGGGTTTGCAATTCAAAAAGGGGTGGCGGCGCAGCTTGTTGCCCGTCTACCTACTATTATGATGTAACTTTCGTATTCTGTTTGAATGAAAGAATTAATTTTTATAAAAAAAAAAAAAAAAAATTAATAAAAAAAAAAAAAATAATAATAATAGTACACTTTTCACCATTATTTTAACCAATTAACCCCACGATTTTTAAACACCGTAATTTTTTTATATGTTAATATTTTCCTAATATTATTACACCGTATAAACGAACATATTTTTCTTTTTAAGTTGAGTATAGTATTGCTATAGTTTTTTAATTTAAAAATGATATGTTATTGTTAAGTAATAACCGAAACGAAAACAAACGAAAATGAACCGAAATCATCTATACTGTATTATAATACATTTCTTATTGACCTCTTAAATTTAAGTTTTACAACATAATTGATTAAAGTACAACACACAATGCACATGTTAACTAAATGTTGTTTTTCCGCCGCAACGCGCGGGCTTGTGACTAGCATTATAAAACGAAACTAATTTCACTTATGAAAGTTAATGACTAAACGGAAAATTAAAAGGTATAAATATTAAACTTTAACAATATTTATTAAATAACCCCCTCAAAAATCTGCCAATGATCTGTGGACCAATTGGTTACACAGTGAGGTGTGCAGGTTTTACTCCATAGGTCGGGGGTTCGACTCCGGCTTGTGTTGGTTTCCTGCGCGAGTTGCGGACTGGGGTCGAGACACGTGGAAGGGCGAGTCGGTCTGGCAGCCACTCTTTCAGGGCTTAAATGCCCACCGCGGAGGCTCGAACCCGGGCCGAGGTTCACCCCTAGTGGTGAGTTTAACCACTGGGACGCCGTTCAAAAAAAAAAAAACCCTCAAAAATCTATATGGCATTTTCTAAACACTTTAAACATGTTAGCTCTGAGGGCAGTAAATCTTGATACAATCTGAAACACGCCTTAAAATAATATAAGTTTTGGATCGATCACCAGAACCTGTTTAAAAACAAGTCGTGTCGACTTAATCCACTTTAAAAATAGATTTGGTTTCGGTTGGCCCATAATCCCGTATAATAATGGTTAGCCTGTTAACCCATTTAAATATCTATAATACATTATAAAGGAAGAGTGATGGTCAAGATTGTCATTTTGTCATTGGTACAAGTTTTATAGCTACATATACAACTTAGTAAAGCTTATTTAATAGGGGTAAATTAGTCACCTAAGGTGTATATTAAGACACTTAGAAGGGTATTGGTGTAATTTTATGTTTTGTTTTTAGTTAAAAATTAAAATTTGATTCCATTACTGCCCCTCCCTCCCTTCACATTCTAACATTAAACGTAATACGTTTGGGTTCATGAACCGAGATGCCCCTCTTTCAATTCTCTGACATTGAAGCGTCAACTGAAGTTGGCTTCCAAATTGATATCACCCTCTTGATCTTCCTTGACCATCTACAGACTCTGAATCCATCTCCATATTCAGCCAGAAAAAAAAAAAAAAAGAACTGAGATTAAGTAGAAATCGAAGAAAATTGCTTATAGATGATTTAGGTTTAGGCGCTATCGGTCTTACAAGGCTCAAAGGAACGGCAATCAAGAATCAAAGAAAGCACCGACACACTTCCACCAACTCATATCATCAGGGTAGGGCAGTAGTCGCTTTCACTTCCATTTCCAATTAAAACCTACAAATGAATCGTCTGGCCTTCAAACTATTCATCAACATGGGTTACGATCGGGTTTGGTTAGTTTATTCCTCTTATTGTTGATTTCGAAATCTGAATGCATATATTTTAAAGTAATTTCGTAATGTTAAGGTTCAATTGGTGTAATTTCTCAATTACGATTTTTGTTGTTATAGAGTAAAGATTCCTCAGTGATTAATGCTAAATGATAAACTTTTCTAATTTATTGGTTGGATTGTCATAAGTTTTATTTTGTGTATGTTATTGGGTAAGTTGTGTTCGATGTTGAAAGTTTTAGCATGGTTGATTGATTTGAAGGCCAAACGTTACCTTATTGATTATTGTTACCTTATGATAATAGTGGTTTTGATGTGCTAAAATATTATTCATGATTTTTACATTCATGACAATATCATCTATATGCAAGTTATTAAATTTTGTTATCCACCAGGAGAAAGGCTTAACGTGATTAGCGGTGAGGCAGCTGCACAAAAGCTCAGTGGTCATGCTGGGACCAGTGTTACAGTCAAACTTCACAATGTAAGCTTATTAACTTGAATTTTCCTTACAAATTTGTGCAAAAGAGAACAAAAGTTCTAATGTTTACTATGTCTACATTGGCAAAAAGTTCAAACCATACTAATTTAGTGTCGTTTTAACAGGGTCAGAAGGTCGCTTTTAAATACCTCACTGAGAAGGAAAGTTTATATATTCTCCTGCTAATTTTACAGTACTTAATAATTACCGTAAGATCGTATTATGTTGTGCAGGAAGCTGACAAAGAGGAGGCGTGTACAGAGGAGGCGTGCACGGGCTACACCAAATCTGACTTTGCTTTGGTAATGTAAATAGTAGCTTGTTTTAACACACTAACCTATAGTTGTAAAAGCCTTTTGCTGTGGAGATTTATATTATATTTTACCCGTTTTGATGTAAGCAGTTCAGGATGTTTTTGAGCAAGTTCATGCAGGTGTTGGCGCCAGGACTAATATTCGCCTAGACCAAGATGTGTGACATGTCGGGTCGTAACATGTATGTGTTCGTGTTTAAGTGAAATGATGCGTATAATTAAATGGGCCGTGTTCGTATTTGGTTCCCATGTTAATCGTGTCTGACCCGTTCAACATGACTAAACACATGTTTACAGCCCTTATTTGAATGCTATTACTCTGTAAAGTTGTTTTTGAGATTGATTATTTAAAATCTTTGTAGTTGGAGGAATTTGAAAGGGCAGTAATATCTGGTTTATGGCAAGGATTCTACAGATCATACAAAAGACAGACATCATGATTTCCTTGATGCAATGGAGAATAAAATCTCTAGAGTTGAAAGTTCCTGGAATGATTCACCAGTTTCAGCATGGAAACCACCACGACCATGGGTACGCGCCTTGATGAACGGGAGGGAAAGAAACTTGCACTATTTCTTTCGGGGTCGAAAACCCCTGGTGATGACCGACCTGCAAGGAATCGAATCAATGATGAACATAGGGGAAGAAGGAAACAAAAGGTACTTGATTGTGCAACGATGTCTTTATTTGAAATAGCAATTATGGCCTATTTGTGTCAATTCTATTGCCGCCTGTAGTCTCACTAACTGATGCGTATCCAGGTGGATGCTAAGGTTACGTTTTCATGGCATAGAAGAACAGCAGGTGCGAGTGCAGACATTTGTTCTTAGAAGATAAATGTTGATAACGACAACCTTCCTGATGAAAAAGTAGAGAAACCTCCTAGAAAGATTCCAAGCTTTTCATGTGACACCCGTCACCCTCGTCTTTCGTCAGATTTACAAAAATAACCCTTGAAATATTTTTCATTATAGTCCCTATAAGTTCGTCGTTTTCAAATTTAATCTTTGAAAAAAAAATATAGATATATATATATTTATTATGGATCGGGTGTAAGTTTTAGTCAAATACGTATCTCGAACGTCCAACGCAGTGGATGTTATAAAAAATTCCAAGTTTTAAAGAGTTTTATAAAGTTTAGAAAAAAAAAATATATTGGTTAATTATCCTAACTTGGTTAGTGTATTTATAAAGAAAACATAACAAAAATCATAATAAATTAACCAAGTTAAAGGTTGAGGGACTAATTCTGCCAAATAGGAAAAGTTTTAAAATTTTTTTTCCCCTCCCTCTCCTCTCCACGTTTTTTCCGGCGATCATGTCCGGCCACCGGATTTTTTTCCGGCCAAGTTGAAAACTCCACTTTTATCAAGCTTTAATCCGTTTTAATGATTGCCAAGCGTTTCTCCACCCATAATTAAGAGTTTTCAGCTAGTAATTGAGATTTAAACGCGTTTAATCATGAGTTTAAATCGGGTTTAAGTTGTAACAACCGGAATTATTAAAACGCCTTAAATCGCGTCTTTAAACCTCCATTATTTATACCGAACCCACCAATAGATTTCTGCACTTCATCTCGTCTTAAACCCACAAGAAAAACTACTCCAAAAAAACGTCCAGAAGACTACCAATCGCGACAAGGCTTCGGCCCTTTCTCTCCATTTTTTTGCGACAATTCGTGATTTGTAAGTGATTATATGTTTGCCGTTTTACTAGTTGATAATATCCGACCAAAAGCCCTATGATCTTGTGACTTAATCATGCTTGAAACGGGTTATTGTTGGGAGCATAGGGTTAGGGTTTTTAAGGTTAGTATTTGGGGAAGAAGATGATGGTTGAATATGTTGTTAAATATATTTCAGTTTTAAATAAATAAACAAAACATGATCTAGCCTAGTGGTGTGTGTGTGTGTTGTGGAATGAAGGGAGCCGGGTTCGAGTCCCCATGGCTGCAACATTTAGAGTTTTTTTTTCTTTTTTTCAGATTTGGTATTTCTTATTTTTTTTTGTTATTTATTTATAAATATATATATATATATATATCTTAAAATATTTATAATAAATTCATCTTTTGCCCAAAAAATTATGAAAATTTAGGTGTAGCTTCTTGACACCATAAAGAATGTTTCCACATTTTTATTTTCTGAAAAATGTTTTATTTTTATATTTTTATTGAATTAAATCGTTTTAATCATAAATAATTGATAAAAAATTCATTTTTAATGATTTTAATCTCAAATTTTTTGGATAATTATTTCTAACCATTCTATCTGAAATAAAAATATTTGGGTTAGAAAACACTTATTTTTATTAATTTTCCCATTTTTGATCATTTAAACATGATTTAATCTCATTAAATCAGTTTAAATACGAATAAGTTTATATAAATTATGGGGAAAATTATTCTAATATGTTTACATCAGAAATCATCCATTTTCTATAAAATAAATATTTTTGGATCACGTATAGTATTATTAGTCTTATTTACGTTTAGTTAGACATAATAACACATTATTTATTTATACAATTTAAACATCTATTTTATAAATGTTTTCTTATAAAATAGAAATACTCGTATGATTTAATGTCTTAATTATTTTTGTTGAATCGTTGTGTAACACAAAAATTATTTATTTATATATTTATGATTATTGTATTATTTTAATTTAGTTAAAGTAACTAACTAAATTATTTTGTCTTGATTATTCAAACATATTGTTATCTAAATATTTAATCGGTAATAATTATATTACCTAAATCATATTTACAAACTTTAGTATATTATTTTAATATACAACTTTTACATTAATTCGACTAAATCATAAAAACTCTAATTCCCCAAATCGACTTAGCAAACCCTAATGCCTTAGACCCTAGTTACTTTAGACTCTTAGACTTTTCCTTATTAGTATTCTTACACATTATAGGTTGAATTCCTCGGAATTCTCATTACTTAGCTCACGACCGCTTAAGTGGATTTTGATCGCTTTCGCTAACTGTGAGTATATCTTTCCCCTTTTTTACTATTTTACATTTCGGGGTGACTCATGTACTTACTATCAAGTTTATATTTCCTTTTACTAAAGTAGCAATTCTTATGTGTGTTTGCTTGTGTTATTTTGTGTATCTATGACCTGTCAAATCATTAACCGTTGGGCGGCCTGGCATTTCAATGAATAGTACTATGGTTTATACCCTTGTGACTCTGTTGAGAGTCCTCGTCATTGCTATGTATTACATTACTACTAGCGCATACTATATATATCTGCTTTCTTCTCTTAGGGTTGATTTGGCCCGGATACTACTTATTTCATCTTGCAAAAAAAATAAACACACGAATTGCTAAAGTTTACCTTACTATATATATCAAACGGATGTACTCACCAATACATTATATGTGTTGACAAAAATTGTTTTGTACATGTTTCAGGTGACGTTTGATGTTTCATGCTTTCACGCTTAGGCTGGACCTAGTGCTTAAATAAAAAGTTGAACATTTAATATTTATGTTTGAGATTTCTATTAAGACTTTTTGTAATTCGTTTTGAATAATGGAAGTTATTTGCTATTAATATTTACAATTTAGTCCATGTGCTATTGAACAATCGTCACTACGTGACAACTCGATGTTTCCGCCATCGGTTGGGGTGTTACAGATTGGTATCAGAGCCATGGTTATAGGGAATTAGGTTATTAGTAAATGCTTTTGACCTAGACTATAACTAAGCTACCCATTATATGCTTTCTTTTATCCTCATATTTCTTTAGATATATTTTCTCCTTTTACTTTTCATTATACTCGGAGAAGATTTTTATTCTACAAATGGAACGAAAACACCAAGTTAAGAGTGATATCCATACCTTGGTGAATAGTTTCACTCTTTATATGTTTATTTTATTTATCTTGGAATATTTTCCTTTCGTGATAGGAGACGTCCAAATCTCAAGGAATCTATCCCTCCAAAAGAAACTTACTCACTAAGCTGGAGTGATATCCTTATCTTAGTGACCAGTTTCACTCCATCATATTTTACTATTTGGAAGTATATCTTTGAGTTAGGAGTGAAATCCACATCTCAAGGATATATATATTTCCATATCTCAAGTTCCGCTAGAGTTTTGCAATTTATTTGTGACGGGGCACGTGCAATCTGGAAGGGTGAGCGCCTGTATTCTGAGTTTTCTGTCTAGGTTGGTAATTCGCATAAATCCCAATCAGACGAGGGACCCGTTTACCTACCTGGGAATTCTCGGGATGAGCATTCACTTATAGGCTAAAGTACGCCCCCACAAGTCACTAATAATATTTCAATTACTTTAGTCAGTCAACAGTTTCTTTAGAAACACTCTTACATCTCGTTTTATACTTGGTATTGTTACTCATTTGAAGTTTTATCATGATTTTCTTTATGATACTCATATTTTTTCTTATATCAATTTATAATTACTATATCTCATGTTATGTGTTACTTGTCTTGATATAAGCTATGGCATTTCCAAGATTTTTGGAATCAAATCTCATAATTATTGTTCACTTTTGTAGATGTCTGATCGCGAATCTCGTAAGAGAGCCTCGAAGCGTCAGGCTAAACTGAAATCGGATCAGCGTATCGCGACCATGCTCAATGACAAGTTGGAAACACTTGTTCCTAACATCATTAATGCTATTATTCCAAACCTTAACCTGAACGGTAGCTCGAATGGGAACTCTAACGGGAATACGAATGGAAATGGTGGGGCTAGTGAGAATAAGTGCACTTTCAAGCACTTCAACTCCTGCCATCCCAACAAGTTTAATGGCACTGAGGGAGCCACTGGGTTACTTGAATGGTTCGAAAGTATGGAGAATACGTTCATAAATAGCGACTGTCCAGCCAACTTACGTGTTCGTCATGCCACGGGTGTTCTTCAAAAGAGAGCGCTCACTTGGTGGAATGGTGAAAAACATGCTCGAGGGACGGAAGCTGCATTAGCTATGTCTTGGGATGATTTCAAAATCGCCATGACTACTGAGTTCTGTCCTCGTAGTGAGATGAAGAAATTGGAGGATGAGTTCTATCACCTCAAGCAGGATAGTGGAAATAATGTTCCCTACAACAACCGTTACCACGAGTTGAGCTTACTGATTCCTCGTATGGTAACCCCGGTATCCTTAGCTATTGAGAAGTATATTGAGGGACTACCACCTCAGATCCATGATTCGGTTATGGGAAGCAAGCCTGCTACTGTAGAGGATGCCATTCGTCTCGCAGCCTCTCTTACTGACAAGCATGTCAAGGATGGTACTCTAACTCGTAAGGGTACTAAAAGAACCACTGAACCTCTGCTACCACTGAACCGTCTCAAGCAAACTCTGTCTCTACCTCTAGTTCCAATAAGAAACGAAAAGGTGGAAACCAGAACTATGCTGTTGTTACACCCCTTAATCAGGTTCCTGTTGCAAACACATCTACTGCACCTCAAACTCAAAAGGTTCAGGGAAACTATTCGGGTTCACACCCTAAATGCATTTCATGCAACTTTCACCATCCAACTACTCGACCCTGCTATAAATGTGACACTTGCGGCAAAGCAGGCCACACTGCTTCTCACTGTCGGGAAACTGAACCCGGGAATGCTCAAAACCAGAGGACTGGTCAACCCAGAGCTTGCTATGCTTGTGGTGATCCTAACCACAGACAAGATAGGTGTCCTCATTTAGCTGCTTTCATTCAGTCTCGTCAGCAAACCCCAGCACTTCCAGCAGCTCCAGCAGTTCCAGCAATCCAAGCAGCTCCAGCTCGTGGTCGTGCTTTCAACATCAATGCTAATCAAGATCAAGCTACCAACGACGTTGTCAATGGTACATTTCTTATTACTAACTTATATGCTTCGATTTTGATATCGGTATGGATAGGAGTTTTGTCTCATTAGAAGTTGAACCTTTACTTGCTCGTACTTGTCCTCACCATACCCATCTTTTTGCTATGGAGGTTGTTAATGACAAATCTTATTCTTATATGCTCGAAAATGCACGTAGAACCTAAACGATTATAAATTTTCTGTTAATCTAATACCTGCTTTTAGGAACCCTACGAACTGAGTTTATAAACCTTTCTTGGATCAAGTCGTAACTGATTTTCATCGATAACATGCACACATACACTAGAAACCTTCACTTGAAAGAAATTTCGAGACGAAATTTTCTAAAGTAGGGGAGCCTGTGACACCCGTCACCCTCGTCTTTCGTCAGATTTACAAAAATAACCCTTGAAATATTTTTCATTATAGTCCCTATAAGTTCGTCGTTTTCAAATTTAATCTTTGAAAAAAAAATATATAGATATATATATATATTTATTATGGATCGGGTGTAAGTTTTAGTCAAATACGTATCTCGAACGTCAACGCAGTGGATGTTATAAAAAATTCCAAGTTTTAAAGAGTTTTTATAAAGTTTAGAAAAAAAAAAATATATTGGTTAATTATCCTAACTTGGTTAGTGTATTTATAAAGAAAACATAACAAAAATCATAATAATTAACCAAGTTTTGTGACACCCGGCAAATTCTGGTTAACAACGTTGTCTAGATGGAAGTCTACCTTAGAGAGTCACGCGTATATTGTACTTAACTGGGTTAGTTAAGTCGGGTTATGGTTCGGGAACTATTGGTTTAGTCTAGAGGATCATTGAATGTTGGTCTAGAGGTTCATTAGATGTCGGTCCTTAACCAAGTGTACAAACGGTGACGATCGGTAGGATCGTCAGGGCATACGGAACATACGAGTCTCGAGTCCCGGAATTGGTGAACGAGTGTGAATATGTGTATTTACTTGTGTTATGTGTTTACAATCATTATGTGACTTGTCGGTACATTAAAATGTGTTAACATATGTTAAAACGGGGTTTAACGCGCAAAACACATGAAAACAGGCCCATATAGGCGATCAGGATAGCCCAATCGCCTATATGTGGTGTGACTGGGGATCATGTGGTGTGACTGGGGATCATGTGGTGTGACTGGGGATCATGTAGTGCGACTGGGGATCATGTGGTGCGACTGGGGACTGATCGCATGACTGTTCATGCGATTAGGCCCCGATCGCATGAACTTACATGCGATTAGGCTTCCTGATCGCGTGTAAAGCTGCATAATCGCATGTTACGTGCTGGACGACTAAAAACGACTATAAATACCATACTTGACCTCATAAACTTCATTATACAAACCCTAGTCGTCCCATAACCCGCCCCAACACATAAACAACCTCTGGAAGGCGATTTTTGATCAAAACACAAGGTTTCAAGCTTGAATCATCATTCTTTCATAATCCTAAGGTTTGGTTTTCATCCACAAATATTTATAAACGTTTTTAATCAATCCCTAATGGTCCAGACCTGTTCTTAAACGAAAAAGCTTTCTGAAAATCGTTAATAAGGGTTGTTAATCGGATTATGATTAATATACATGCGTTATGGTGTGTATGATTAGAAAGCTAGGATTTTTATGATTCATAATGATGGATTGATATATTATTATGTTAGATCAGAATTGATATTGATAGTATGATGATAGAAATCTGAGTAATTGATTATTAGGGTTATTGTTATGCATGTTAGTATGATGATTGCATGCTATGTGTATGGTGTTTGGATTACTTGGTTGCATGTAGGACTGATTATACGAGGTTTAAACGAAGGATTTTGGTTGAAACATGTTTAGGATAGTGTTTTGGGATGATATTGGGTAGTTACACACGTTCTGGATCTGATTTGGAGCGTTAAACGCGCGAAAAACTGGAACAGCAAGGTTACAGGCGATTAGGGTTGCTAATCGCCAGTTTTACATGCAATCAGGGCCAAATCGCATGACTTTACATGCGATCAGCCCCAAATCGCATGAGTTTTCATGCAATCAGCCCTGATCACGTGAACTTACATGCAATCAGCCTGATCACGTGAACTTACATGCAATCAGCCTGATCGCGTGAACTTATATGCAATCAGCCTAATCACATGAACTTATATGCAATCAGCCCTAATCACATGAACTTATATGCAATCAGCCCTAATCACATGAACTTATACGCAATCAGTCCTAATTGCTAGTTTACGTTTCCTAATCGCGTGTACTACTGTTGTAAGTGTAAATTAGCATTCCGAGACCCGATTTGACATATAGTAACATGCTAGGAACCACGTAACAAATATGGTAATTGGTAACATATGTTTGGATGTAATTCGGTGATACGTGAACTATGTGCTATAACTTGTTGTGCGTTAACGTATGTTAAGTGTAATTGCGTTATTGTATGTTTTGGAGCGTAAACATAACACGAGGAGTCTCGGGTCACCAATGGGATGTCGAGTCTTGTACTTTGGGTCAGTTAAACAGTCACGGTGTTTTCAAACAAACTTGGTTATGGTCTGGACATCTAGGGACTAATTAACCTGCGGGTTATTAGTCTAAGTACTTGTAACTGTCGTATGTTAGGTCGCCGCTTACGGGACTAGCATAGCAGCTGGGTTTACTCGGGTTAAGGAGTAACGCAACTTAAGGTGAGTTTACGGCCCCTCTTTTAAACTGGTTTTATACTTTCGGGGGAGAAAACATGTGTTAAAACGATTATTTGGTAACTACTGTCATACTATGGGTTTCTCTTGTGTACTACACGATCTTTGGAAGTCCCGGGGGAACCATGAATGTGCGGGTTTGCACAACGGGGAAATGTGAATAGCGCTATTGGGAGTGACCAACCCCGCTCGTCGGCTTGGAGGGCCGGGCGAGTGCATATTGTCTCAAACAGGAACAACAGGAACAATTGGTACTTTTCGGGCACAACATCTGGTATTCAAGTTAGTAATGGTTTTCCAATCGTGGTAGTAACAAAACGTACGCCTAGCTAGCGTATACTGGTTTTCGATTTATTATAGTATGGACAGGTGGACTTGGTACTTGGATACAAAACCTGTAAACTCACCAGCATTTTTGTGCTGACGTAAACTTTTACATGTTTTCTCAGGTCGCTAAGGTAGCACGACTGGACTAGGGCGCACGCGTCTGCACGGCGTCTAACTAGGGTTGCATGGTCTTTTGAACGTTGAACTATTATTTCATTGTTGAGATACTGTTTTTGAATAAGCTTCCGCTGTAAACGGGATTTTAAACTATGTTTTGAAATTGCATTTATATTCATTTAGACTTGTTTATTGTGATCGTTGGTTTGGATCCTGGTTTGTCATGCGCCTCGCGGTAAAACTCCGCAAGTGGATTTTGAGGGTGTGACAGATTGGTATCAGAGCCAGGTTATAGTGAACTAGGACTGCATGTAGAGTCTAGTCTATAGCCGAGTCGCACACACTAGACGATCACATGGTACTAAACGTTTATAGTGGTTTACGTATGGTCTTGTCGGGGTGTCTCTAAATCATTGGTCTTTCTACGTTACATCATCCGTTCTATCTTAGGTTGGGTTACTTGTTTTCTAGGCAGTGTAGTCTATTGGAGTAACTCGTGTGTTCTTGAGATTTGTCCAAGGCTCGGACATCTCCCTTTCGCACTCAATAGAAACACTTGTCATAAACTACCGTAGTATTACGTGTGTAGCTAAGAGTCTATGATCGGTGATTTGAACTTTGAACTAGGAGGACACTTGGAGGACCATGTAGAGCGGTTTATCATTTTGGGTGCACACAAAATCATAAACTGAAATGCATGGAAATCCTGGTGAACTCTGGGTTTGGAGGGATAGTCCCGGATTGGATCTAGCTTTGATCTTGTGAACATTAGTGGTTATCTTTAACTGCGAAACTAAATTTCCTCGTTCTTTCTGCCAGAATCATGTCTGGAGTGCGTGGAGGACGTGGAGGTGGTCGCAATGGTGGACGTGGTGGTGGTCGCGGTGGTGCTGGTGGTCGTGGTGGAGGTATTAACCTATCGCAGGCTGATCTGAACAACTTGCTCCAAGCTGCCTTTCAGTTAGGGCACAACGGTGGTGGTAAGTTGATTTATCCATTTTCTTTGCCTCATTGGTGAACCTTGTTTACGTTACTTGTGGTTTCTCATACGTTTCATTTCAGGTGGTCCTGTTGACCCACCCCCACCCATGTGCACCTACAAGATGTTCCGGGACTGTAAGCCCCAGGAATTCTCTGGCACTGAGGGTGCGGTGAGCTTGCTTAGGTGGTTGGAGAAAGTGGAGTCAGTATTTCTGATGTGTAACTGTCTCCCAGAAGATCGGATAAAGTATTCTGCTGCGTTATTTCAGGACGTGGCATTGACTTGGTGGAATGGCATCACCCAGAATATGGGTATTGGGGAGGCATATGCTATGCCATGGGAGAATTTTGTGCAGTTGTTGAAGCGTGAGTATTGCCCGAGGGAAGAGGTACAGAAGCTGGAGCATGAGGTGTGGAACCTCAAGATGACTGGGTCGGAAATTGAGAAGTATACTGTGAGGCGGAATGAGTTGGCAGTGCTGTGTCCCGATTTGCATGTGCCAGAATACCGTAGGATTGAACACTATGTCTCAGGGTTAGTACCGGAAATTGCAGGGTTAGTGGCTGCGGGAAATCATCCTACGTATGCAGAGGTAGTTCGATCGGCCATAGGATGACCAACCTAAAAGTGAATGAGGGTATTTTGCCTGCGAAGGGTTCAACTGTTAAGGCCCCAGAGAACAACAAGCGCAAGTGGGAAAATGACGGGAAAGGATCTGGGTCTGCACAACAGGGTAAAAGGTTTGATAATGGGGGTTCTTCTTCTTCGGGTAACAAGCAGGGTGGTTATGCGGGAAAACTGCCCAAATGCAACAAGTGTGGACGTCACCATCAAGGGAACTGCGACAGTAACCGTTGTCATCGCTGCCAGCGAACAGGGCATTATGCTAAAGATTGTCGGGCTAACACTTCCATCGACTCAGGCTCCGACTAACAGCTCAGCTCCGACTACTCAGGGGACTACAGGAAAACAAGGATGCTACAACTGTGGTGACACTGGGCATTACAAGAAGGATTGCCCAAAACTGAAGCAGGGTGGAAACAACAGTAATGGGAACAACGGGGGCGGCGGCAGAAATGCACGTGCCTTCGTCATTGGAGCTGCTGAGGCTAGACAGGACCCTGACACAGTCACCGGTACGTTTCTTCTCAATAATCGTTCTGTTAGCGTGTTATTTGATTCTGGTGCCGACAAGAGTTTTGTATCCATGGATGTTAGTCGACTGCTAGATGTAGTACCCGTACCATTAGAGACCAAGTATATTATTGAGTTAGCTGACGGGAAAACGATTGAAGCTACTAGTATCCTTCGGGAGTGTCAATTAGAGTTGTCGGGTTTATCGTTCCCCATCGACCTTATGCCGGTACCTTTGGGTAGTTTTGACGTTGTGGTAGGAATGGATTGGTTATCTTTGTATCGCGCGGAGATTGTCTGTTACGATAAGGTTATTCGAATTCCTCTCCCTGATGGAGAATTCCTTTCTGTGTACGGTATCAAGGGTGGTGTTCCGTTAAACATCATCTCTAGCATGAAAGCCCTTAAGTGTCTTCGAAAGGGTTATCCAGCCGTTTTTGGCGCTTTTATCTGTTTCCTCTGTTGATGAGAAGAAGATTGACGACATTCCGGTGGTACGCGAGTTTCTTGATGTTTTCCCGATGATTTATCTGGTCTTCCTCCTCATCGTCAAGTCGAGTTCGGTATCGATCTTGTACCAGGGGCTGCTCCTATTGCTCGGGCCCCCTATCGTCTTGCACCTCCCGAGATGCAGGAATTATCTAGTCAGTTACAGGAACTCTTGGACAAGGGTTTCATCCGACCAAGTTCTTCCCCTTGGGGAGCCCCGATTTTATTTGTTAAGAAGAAGGATGGGAGTTTCCGATTGTGTGTAGACTACAGAGAACTGAACAAATTGACCGTCAAGAACCGTTATCCTCTTCCACGTATTGATGATCTATTCGACCAGCTTCAGGGTTCTAGTTATTATTCCAAGATCGACTTGAGGTCCGGTTATCACCAGCTGCGCGTCAGGGAGGCTGACGTTGCAAAGACTGCTTTTCGAACACGTTATGGCCATTTCGAATTCTTGGTCATGCCTTTCGGTCTCACGAACGCACCGGCGGTTTTCATGGACTTGATGAACCGCGTCTGTAAACCATATCTGGACAAATTCGTCATTGTATTTATCGATGACATTCTGATCTACTCCAAGAACGAGACCGAACACGGGGAACATCTGCGGTTAGTTTTGGAACTCTTGCGACGGGAACAACTTTACGCCAAGTTCTCAAAGTGTGACTTTTGGTTACGCGAAGTTCAATTCCTAGGACATGTGGTTAATGAACTAGGAATTCATGTCGATCCAGCTAAGATCGAAGCGATCAAGGACTGGGGAGCACCAAAGGACGCCAACTGAGGTGCGGCAATTCCTAGGCCTTGCGGGCTACTACCGTCGTTTTATTCAGGGGTTCTCGAAGATTGCTCAACCCCTCACCACTCTCACTCAGAAGGATAGGAAATTCGACTGGGGTGAACCACAAGAGTCCGCGTTTGAAGAACTGAAGTCTAAACTGTGTTCTGCTCCTATTTTGTCTTTACCCGAGGGTCCTGATGATTTCGTTGTCTACTGTGATGCTTCTATTCATGGTCTCGGTTGCGTGTTGATGCAACGCGAGAAAGTGATCGCGTATGCTTCTCGTCAACTTAAGGTGCACGAGAAGAACTACACCACCCATGACTTGGAGTTGGGTGCCGTGGTATTCGCGTTGAAAATTTGGAGACATTACTTGTACGGTACCAAATGCACCATCTACACCGATCACAAGAGTCTCCAACACATTTTCGACCAACAACATTTGAACATACGGCAGCGTCGTTGGATCGAACTTTTGAACGACTATGATTGTGCCATAAAGTACCATCCTGGCAAGGCGAATGTTGTAGCAGACGCCTTGAGCAGGAAGGAATCTATTAAACCCCGTCGCGTTCGGGCGTTGCAGCTCACTATTCATTCATCACTACCTGATCAACTCCGTTCTGCCCAGTTAGAAGCTTTGAAGGAGGAAAACCTTAAAGCTGAAAACTATGCACGGTGCCGACAAGCACCTCGAGCGAAGGCCTGATGGCCTGCACTATTTCGCAGAACGCATATGGGTTCCTTTATTCGGGGACTACGGGAGCTTGTCCTTGATGAGGCTCATAAGTCCCGGTATTCTATTCATCCTGGTTCGGATAAAATGTACCAAGATCTGAAAGTGCTTTACTGGTGGCCAAACATGAGGTCGGACATAGCCTCATACGTGAGCAAATGCTTGACCTGTGCTAAGGTCAAGGTGGAATACCAGAAACCGTCGGGTCTCTTGCAACAACCTGAAATTCCGGAATGGAAATGGGAACGGATTACTATGGATTTTGTCACACAACTTCCTAAATCACCAAGCGGGAATGACAAGATATGGGTGATTGTCGATCGGTTGACGAAATCAGCTCATTTTCTTGCTATTAAGGAGACCGACGCTATGGATCGTTTGGCTCGTCTTTACTTGAAAGAAGTTGTTTCTAAGCACGGGGTACCAGTTTCTATTATCTCGGATCGTGACTCCCATTTTACTTCTCACTTCTAGAAGTCTTTGCACAAGGCTTTGGGTACCCAACTAGACATGAGCACGGCTTATCATCCACAGACTGACGGTCAGAGTGAGCGCACGATTCAAACTTTAGAAGACATGTTGCGGGCATGTGTAATCGATTTTGGCAAGGGTTGGGAAGCTCATCTGCCGTGGTAGAATTCTCGTACAATAACAGTTATCACACGAGCATCAAGGCGGCTCCGTTCGAAGCACTGTACGGACGGAAATGCCGTTCTCCTCTTTGTTGGGCTGAAGTGGGTGAGAGTCAACTCACTGGGCCTGAACTAGTGTACGAAACTTCGGAAAAGATCGTACAGATTCGTAATCGGTTGGCGGCGGCACGGGACCGGCAAAAGAGTTATGCTGATCAGCGTCGCAAACCACTGGAATTCCAAGTCAATGACAAGGTACTTCTAAAAGTCTCACCGTGGAAGGGCGTCATACGCTTTGGGAAGCGTGGCAAACTTAATCCGTGGTATGTCGGCCCATTTACGATCCTGGAACGGATTGGGCCGGTGGCATATCGTCTTGATTTACCGACGGAGCTCGGTAACGTACATAACGTCTTTCACGTGTCAAACTTGAAGAAGTGTCTGGCTGACGAGTCTCTCATCGTTCCACTAGAAGAGATCAAGGTTGATGATCGTCTTCGGATTGTGGAAGAACCTGTGGAGATCCTTGATTACAAGATTCGTATCGTTAAGGTTCGGTGGAACTCGAACCGGGGACCGAATAAACATGGGAACGGGAGGATCAGATGAAGTCTAAGTATCCTCATCTTTTTCCTAAGGAAGCGTTCGAGTCGAGACATGTCTCTTCGGCAGCTGAATGAATCTCGGGGCGAGATTCCTTTTAACGTGGGGATGATGTGACAACTCGGGTAAATCTCTCTTTTGGTTTCTATCTTTTGTTTGTTTCCTTCGTTATTTCTTTTGTTCTTTTGGTACTTATGCAATTTTCGGGACGAAAATTCTTTTAACGTGGGGATGATGTGACACCCGGCAAATTCTGGTTAACAACGTTGTCTAGATGGAAGTCTACCTTAGCGAGTCACGCGTATATTGTACTTAACTGGGTTAGTTAAGTCGGGTTATGGTTCGGGAACTATTGGTTTAGTCTAGAGGATCATTGAATGTTGGTCTAGAGGTTCATTAGATGTCGGTCCTTAACCAAGTGTACAAACGGTGACGATCGGTAGGATCGTCAGGGCATACGGAACATACGAGTCTCGAGTCCCGGGAATTGTGAACGAGTGTGAATATGTGTATTTACTTGTGTTATGTGTTTACAATCATTATGTGACTTGTCGGTACATTAAAATGTGTTAACATATGTTAAAACGGGTTTAACGCGCAAAACACATGAAACAGGCCCATATAGGCGATCAGGATAGCCCAATCGCCTATATGTGGTGTGACTGGGGATCATGTGGTGTGACTGGGGATCATGTGGTGTGACTGGGGATCATGTAGTGCGACTGGGGATCATGTGGTGCGACTGGGGACTGATCGCATGACTGTTCATGCGATTAGGCCCCGATCGCATGAACTTACATGCGATTAGGCTTCCTGATCGCGTGTAAAGCTGCATAATCGCATGTTACGTGCTGGACGACTAAAAACGACTATAAATACCATACTTGACCTCATAAACTTCATTATACAAACCCTAGTCGTCCCATAACCCGCCCCAACACATAAACAACCTCTGGAAGGCGATTTTTGATCAAAACACAAGGTTTCAAGCTTGAATCATCATTCTTTCATAATCCTAAGGTTTGGTTTTCATCCACAAATCTTTATAAACGTTTTTAATCAATCCCTAATGGTCCAGACCTGTTCTTAAACAAAAAAGCTTTCTGAAAATCGTTAATAAGGGTTGTTAATCGGATTATGATTAATATACATGCGTTATGGGTGTGTATGATTAGAAAGCTAGGATTTTTATGATTCATAATGATGGATTGATATATTATTATGTTAGATCAGAATTGATATTGATAGTATGATGATAGAAATCTGAGTAATTGATTATTAGGGTTATTGTTATGCATGTTAGTATGATGATTGCATGCTATGTGTATGGTGTTTGGATTACTTGGTTGCATGCAGGACTGATTATACGAGGTTAAACGAAGGATTTTGGTTGAAACATGTTTAGGATAGTGTTTGGGATGATATTGGGTAGTTACACACGTTCTGGATCTGATTTGGAGCGTTAAACGCGCGAAAAACTGGAACAGCAAGGTTACAGGCGATTAGGGTTGCTAATCGCCAGTTTTACATGCAATCAGGGCCAAATCGCATGACTTTACATGCGATCAGCCCCAAATCGCATGAGTTTTCATGCAATCAGCCCTGATCACGTGAACTTACATGCAATCAGCCCTGATCACGTGAACTTACATGCAATCAGCCCTGATCGCGTGAACTTATATGCAATCAGCCCTAATCACATGAACTTATATGCAATCAGCCCTAATCACATGAACTTATATGCAATCAGCCCTAATCACATGAACTTATACGCAATCAGTCCTAATTGCTAGTTTACGTTTCCTAATCGCGTGTACTACTGTTGTAAGTGTAAATTAGCATTCCGAGACCCGATTTGACATATAGTAACATGCTAGGAACCACGTAACAAATATGGTAACTTGGTAACATATGTTTGGATGTAATTCGGTGATACGTGAACTATGTGCTATAACTTGTTGTGCGTTAACGTATGTTAAGTGTAATTGCGTTATTGTATGTTTTGGAGCGTAAACATAACACGGGGAGTATCGGGTCACCAATGGGATGTCGAGTCTTGTACTTTGGGTCAGTTAAACAGTCACGGTGTTTTCAAACAAACTTGGTTATGGTCTGGACATCTAGGGACTAATTAACCTGCGGGTTATTAGTCTAAGTACTTGTAACTGTCGTATGTTAGGTCGCCGCTTACGGGACTAGCATAGCAGCTGGGTTTACTCGGGTTAAGGAGTAACGCAACTTAAGGTGAGTTTACGGCCCCTCTTTTAAACTGGTTTTATACTTTCGGGGGAGAAAACATGTGTTAAAACGATTATTTGGTAACTACTGTCATACTATGGGTTTCTCTTGTGTACTACACGATATTTGGAAGTCCCGGGGGGAACCATGAATGTGCGGGTTTGCACAACGGGGAAATGTGAATAGCGCTATTGGGAGTGACCAACCCGCTCGTCGGCTTGGAGGGCCGGGCGAGTGCATATTGTCTCAAACAGGAACAACAGGAACAATTGGTACTTTTCGGGCACAACATCTGGTATTCGAGTTAGTAATGGTTTTCCAATCGTGGTAGTAACAAAACGTACGCCTAGCTAGCGTATACTGGTTTTCGATTTATTATAGTATGGACAGGTGGACTTGGTACTTGGATACAAAACCTGTAAACTCACCAGCATTTTTGTGCTGACGTAAACTTTTACATGTTTTCTCAGGTCGCTAAGGTAGCACGACTGGACTAGGGCGCACGCGTCTGCACGGCGTCTAACTAGGGTTGCATGGTCTTTTGAACGTTGAACTATTATTTCAATGTTCCCTACAACAACCGTTACCACGAGTTGAGCTTACTGATTCCTCGTATGGTAACCCCGGTATCCTTAGCTATTGAGAAGTATATTGAGGGACTACCACCTCAGATCCATGATTCGGTTATGGGAAGCAAGCCTGCTACTGTAGAGGATGCCATTCGTCTCGCAGCCTCTCTTACTGACAAGCATGTCAAGGATGGTACTCTAACTCGTAAGGGTACTAAAAGAACCACTGAAACCTCTGCTACCACTGAACCGTCTCAAGCAAACTCTGTCTCTACCTCTAGTTCCAATAAGAAACGAAAAGGTGGAAACCAGAACTATGCTGTTGTTACACCCCTTAATCAGGTTCCTGTTGCAAACACATCTACTGCACCTCAAACTCAAAAGGTTCAGGGAAACTATTCGGGTTCACACCCTAAATGCATTTCATGCAACTTTCACCATCCAACTACTCGACCCTGCTATAAATGTGACACTTGCGGCAAAGCAGGCCACACTGCTTCTCACTGTCGGGAAACTGAACCCGGGAATGCTCAAAACCAGAGGACTGGTCAACCCAGAGCTTGCTATGCTTGTGGTGATCCTAACCACAGACAAGATAGGTGTCCTCATTTAGCTGCTTTCATTCAGTCTCGTCAGCAAACCCCAGCACTTCCAGCAGCTCCAGCAGTTCCAGCAATCCAAGCAGCTCCAGCTCGTGGTCGTGCTTTCAACATCAATGCTAATCAAGATCAAGCTACCAACGACGTTGTCAATGGTACATTTCTTATTACTAACTTATATGCTTCGATTTTGATATCGGTATGGATAGGAGTTTTGTCTCATTAGAAGTTGAACCTTTACTTGCTCGTACTTGTCCTCACCATACCCATCTTTTTGCTATGGAGGTTGTTAATGACAAATCTTATTCTTATATGCTCCGAAAATGCACGTAGAACCTAAACGATTATAAATTTTCTGTTAATCTAATACCTGCTTTTAGGAACCCTACGAACTGAGTTTATAAACCTTTCTTGGATCAAGTCGTAACTGATTTTCATCGATAACATGCACACATACACTAGAAACCTTCACTTGAAAGAAATTTCGAGACGAAATTTTCTAAAGTAGGGGAGCCTGTGACACCCGTCAACCTCGTCTTTCGTCAGATTTACAAAAATAACCCTTGAAATATTTTTCATTATAGTCCCTATAAGTTCGTCGTTTTCAAATTTAATCTTTGAAAAAAAAATATATAGATATATATATATATTTATTATGGATCGGGTGTAAGTTTTAGTCAAATACGTATCTCGAACGTCAACGCAGTGGATGTTATAAAAAATTCCAAGTTTTAAAGAGTTTTATAAAGTTTAGAAAAAAAATATATTGGTTAATTATCCTAACTTGGTTAGTGTATTTATAAAGAAAACATAACAAAAATCATAATAAATTAACCAAGTTAAAGGTTGAGGGACTAATTATGCCAAATAGGAAAAGTTTTAAAAAAATTTTTCCCCTCCCTCTCCTCTCCACGTTTTTCCGGCGATCATGTCCGGCCACCGGATTTTTTTCCGGCCAAGTTGAAAACTCCACTTTTATCAAGCTTTAATCCGTTTTAATGATTGCCAAGCGTTTCTCCACCCATAATTAAGAGTTTTCAGCTAGTAATTGAGATTTAAACGCGTTTAATCATGAGTTTAAATCGGGTTTAAGTTGTAACAACCGGAATTATTAAAACGCCTTAAATCGCGTCTTTAAACCTCCATTATTTATACCGAACCCACCAATAGATTTCTGCACTTCATCTCGTCTTAAACCCACAAGAAAACTACTCCAAAAAACGTCCAGAATACTACCAATCTCGACAAGGCTTCGGCCCCTTTCTCTCCATTTTTTTGCGACAATTCGTGATTTGTAAGTGATTATATGTTTGCCGTTTTACTAGTTGATAATATCCGACCAAAAGCTCTATGATCTTGTGACTTAATCATGCTTGAAACGGGTTATTGTTGGGAGCATAGGGTTAGGGTTTTTAGGTTAGTATTTGGGGAAGAAGATGATGGTTGAATATGTTGTTAAATATATTTCAGTTTTAAATAAATAAACAAAACATGATCTAGCCTAGTGGTGTGTGTGTGTGTTGTGGAATGAAGGGAGCCGGGTTCGAGTCCCCATGGCTGCAACATTTAGAGTTTTTTTTTTCTTTTTTTCAGATTTGGTATTTCTTATTTTTTTTTTGTTATTTATTTATAAATATATATATATATCTTAAAATATTTATAATAAATTCATCTTTTGCCCAAAAATTATGAAAATTTAGGTGTAGCTTCTTGACACCATAAAGAATGTTTCCACATTTTTATTTTCTGAAAAATGTTTTATTTTTATATTTTTATTGAATTAAATCGTTTTAATCATAAATAATTGATAAAAAATTCATTTTTAATGATTTTAATCTCAAATTTTTTGGATAATTATTTCTAACCATTCTAATCTGAAATAAAAATATTTGGGTTAGAAAACACTTATTTTTATTAATTTTCCCATTTTTGATCATTTAAACATGATTTAATCTCATTAAATCAGTTTTAAATACGAATAAGTTTATATAAATTATGGGAAAATTATTCTAATATGTTTACATCAGAAATCATCCATTTTCTATAAAATAAATATTTTTGGATCACGTATAGTATTATTAGTCTTATTTACGTTTAGTTAGACATAATAACACATTTATTTATTTATACAATTTAAACATCTATTTTATAAATGTTTTCTTATAAAATAGAAATACTCGTATGATTTAATGTCTTAATTATTTTTGTTGAATCGTTGTGTAACACAAAAATTATTTATTTATATATTTATGATTATTGTATTATTTTAATTTAGTTAAAGTAACTAACTAAATTATTTTGTCTTGATTATTCAAACATATTGTTATCTAAATATTTAATCGGTAATAATTATATTACCTAAATCATATTTACAAACTTTAGTATATTATTTTAATATACAACTTTTACATTAATTCGACTAAATCATAAAAACTCTAATTCCCCAAATCGACTTAGCAAACCCTAATGCCTTAGACCCTAGTTACTTTAGACTCTTAGACTTTTCCTTATTAGTATTCTTACACATTATAGGTTGAATTCCTCAGAATTCTCATTACTTAGCTCACGACCGCTTAAGTGGATTTTGATCGCTTTCGCTAACTGTGAGTATATCTTTCCCCTTTTTTACTATTTTACATTTCGGGGTGACTCATGTACTTACTATCAAGTTTATATTTCCTTTTACTAAAGTAGCAATTCTTATGTGTGTTTGCTTGTGTTATTTTGTGTATCTATGACCTGTCAAATCATTAACCGCTGGGTGGCCTGGCATTTCAATGAATAGTACTATGGTTTATACCCTTGTGACTCTGTTGAGAGTCCTCGTCATTGCTATGTATTACATTACTACTAGCGCATACTATATATATCTGCTTTCTTCTCTTAGGGTTGATTTGGCCCGGATACTACTTATTTCATCTTGCAAAAAAAATAACACACGAATTGCTAAAGTTTACCTTACTATATATATCAAACGGATGTACTCACCAATACATTATATGTGTTGACAAAAATTGTTTTGTACATGTTTCAGGTGACGTTTGATGTTTCATGCTTTCACGCTTAGGCTGGACCTAGTGCTTAAATAAAAAGTTGAACATTTAATATTTATGTTTGAGATTTCTATTAAGACTTTTTGTAATTCGTTTTGAATAATGGAAGTTATTTGCTATTAATATTTACAATTTAGTCCATGTACTATTGAACAATCGTCACTACGTGACACCTCGATGTTTCCGCCATCGGTTGGGGTGTTACATTTCAGGTCTTTTAAACACGTTGGAATCTGCATCAAAGTTGAAGTGGCCAAACAATAGCTACAGAAAACTAAGCCAACAAGCTGATGTTAGATCGTTAGCGACTCAACCTTTGACTAGAGTGAGTCTTTGTTTCCTGTTAAAAAATAATAATGACCAGAATACGCATGCTAATTTGCCACTGATGATAATGATTTGTTATGTTTCTTTATAAAGGGTGTTGATGCAAGCAATGAAGGGAGTAAGAGTTGCCCGGAACAGTGTCGAGATCGTTATAGTAAACCACTTTATGGTTGGTGTGGTGCTATTCACAGACAAATCCAAAGGTCACAGTATTATATACTGTATAGTCGGCGCACCAGAATGATGTTTTGCTTTCTCATTTTCATTTGCTTGCTTGGTGAGTTTGCTTTCCTTCTGCTACTTATTTTTTTTACTAAGGGTGTTTGGGATCTTACTTTAGAGACACACTCATGCGAGAGGTTCATCACTGCGTGCAGCATTTTCTTTAAACCAAGTTTGATTTAGGTATCATATCTGCTTACTGCATAACCAAACGTAGCAGCCCCACGTGACCTCATTATGCCACCTCTACTTTCATTATTTATTTTTTAGTATTTGTTTCTTGAGCAAATTCCTTTACAATAAGTGCAAAATATGAAGAGTGGAATAACAATATGCATGCTTGAAAATTAGAATATGTTGCCATAACAATCGAATCTCATACTAATCGACATACCCGCCGCAACGCGCGGGCATTTCTACTAGTTTAATATAAAGACTTGAATTAGTTGTCATTTTAGTTCTTAAGGTTTGGTCAAAAATGTTTTTTAATCCAAATAGTTTTTTTTCTCATCTGTATCCTTAAGGTTTTTCATTTCTGGTCATTTTCATCACCTGGCCTAACTTCGTCCAAAATAACCTAGTTAAGTCAGGTGTATTACTATCTATTTGGGCTTTCAAATGTTAAATGAACTTGAGCTCGAGTCTAATCAAGCTCACCCCTGTTGGTGATATCTCTAGTCCATACTGGCATGTTTTAGATATTCTATTTCTAGTACACCTCATGACTCTTCATATGTATTGTCTGTCTAATCACTTGAATCACTTTTTATATTTTTATAAAAGGAATTTCGGTTTTGGAGTCCTTTTGTACGTCATCTAATGTCTATTTCGGTTCATTGGCCTTTTAGACGTTTTTATCTATATTTTTGTTCTTATACTATTTTAATTCGGTTTCTGTCATGTATTTCCTTTCTAAAGATAAGTAAAGACCGAACAGTGAGTCGTTCATATACTTTTTTTTATTCGGTTTCTGTCTTGTATTATCTTTCTGAAAAGATAACTTGTGACCGAATTGAGAAGCGATGACAATTGACAAGCCCTAGAAAATATTTAAATTATGTAACTATTTTTAACTTTACTTGTCGTTATAATATTTGTATACATATTAAAACCCCTATAAATGTATTTGAACTTTGAAGTTAGTTATTAAAGCATATGTTACAACTTACAAGTCACAAAAGCACTAAGCTAAAACATGAAAGAAAAGAAAAAAACAAAACAAAGTAACTAGGCCCCACCATGTTCATAAGATTCATGCCGTTGCACACGGATTATACTCAATCGGACAAACCACTCCATCGGCACCCCCGTGAAGGGCGTGTCCACGTCAGCGATGGGCTTGGCAACTCCCATAGCACTTTTAGGCCATGTTTAATGTATTTGCCAAATTTTCATCCCCTCTCCAAATGTAGAGATTTTAATGGTTAAAAAACTTGCTAACAACTCATTTTCACGGCCATTGCTTCACACATATAGAGAACCCCCCCCCCCCCCTCCCCCCCCGTTTTTTTTTGGCGCAGTAGTGAATATTTGCAATTTTCGTAGGGAAATTGAGTCCGTGTTGAATCCGGCCCCCGCCAATTTGCCACTACCGATCGAAAAAAAAGGGAGTTCGCTCCCCCCTCCCCCCGCCCGATTCGAGAACCAAGCTTCGCCCCTGATCATGCCTAAATGACGAGTGTCACGATGGCAAGGGCGTTGTCCCATTACACAAGGCCTTGTTACTTACAACAGTTAAAACGATAACGATTTTACATGCTCGCTAACAAGTCCAACTTAAATTTTATCCTTTTAATAATTTAACATAAATATCATCTTCATCATACTCAGTTAATCCCACCAATAGCAAAACCTAAGGTAGGGTCTGAGGAGGGTAAGATATAGACAGCCTTACCTCTACCCTGTGGGAATACAGAGGCTGCTTCCAATGAGACCCCCGACTCGATGGTGGTTTTGTATCAAGCCTTGGATATAAGGCACATAACACTTAGCAATCAGGACAAACCCGATTGGTGCATGTACCCCCTTGTCTTTTGGCTATCAACATCACCACCTGATGCATGATTAACTGCCCGTCATGTTTAACGTTATTTTCACGAAATTAGTAAAATAACGTTAAAATTAGTGCAACTTTACTTTTGCCACCTGATGGCCACGCATATATACATTATATGTGCACAGCCGTAAGCGGGGCTTCTTAATAAAAAGCGTAGGAAGAGATATTGTACAAAGCTTCTTAAAATAAAAAGCGTAGGAAGAAATTTGGACCATTAGATCAAAGAGTGTCCAGATCATCTAACTAATCACGATTAAATCAAACCAAGGGTATATTAGTCAAAGACGTTCAAAAACCCATTAAATTTTTTTTAATCTAAACCACCAAAATCACATAAATGAGTAGACGGTTACTAAAATTGGGAAACAAAATCAACTCGTGCTCATTCAATTAGGGTTTACACAATCAAAACACACATTAGAACACACATTACACGCAAGCAAAAATCATTTGAAGAACCGTAAGATCAGAAAACAGAACATGCCGTCCAAACAAAAATCAGGTATCGATTTGAAGATTGTGAACTATATTTTTTGTTCTTTACACGCAAACAGTACACTAACAAAACAAAAATTGCAAAATGAAACAGATAAGGAAGGAGAAAGGAGAAGCAAACATAATCATGACAAATTAACCAGCAACAAAACAGGGTAAAAGTATGAAGAAGATGATCATATTTGATTAAACAACAAATGCATTTTAGGTTGTTTGCAATACGCACTTTAGGTTATTTGAATGTGTATAGTTGTATAATTGGAGTCAGTGTGTTGTTCATAAGTTATTGTAGGTGTGTTTATCATCAATTAATAACTAAAGTGCGTTTGTTGTTGCTGTTGTTATTATTGTATAAGATGCGTCCAGTGTAGATGTATATTTGTGGGTTTTGTTTTTATAAGATATAAAGTGCGTCTAAGTATGAAAGTAAAGCTGATAACGCGCGTCTGTTTGCTGTATTGGTATGATATAGTGTGCGTCTTAAGTGATTCATACGTGCGTCTGTTTTATGATATGATAATAAACAGAGTGCGTCTGAAGTGTTTTATAAGTGCGTTTATATGTTAATTAGTTTTTTTTAACACAGAACAAAGAATAACTAATTTGGTAGAATAAGAGGATGATGATTTCTAGGAGCCTATAAGAAATCTGATTAATATTACAAAAAGGGTTGAGAAAGTAAATAAGGATGCTGCTAAAAAGTTAGAGGCTGATGTTCAAAAGATGAAGGATAAGTTAAAGAAACAAAAAACAAAATGTTGAGCCAAGTTCAGACTCAGATGACGATTTCGAGAGGCCAAACAAAAAAGTAAAAATGGATGAACCTAACAAGGTGAAGAAGATAAAGGAAATAGAATTTGTTGAATACTGAGATAAAAAGTTAAGACTACGATGTTCTCCTTCTGAGTTTATTGAAAGCATCAAGGAGTACACAGATGATCAAAAGGAAGATGTGAGGAAAATGGGTTTTGGATCTGTGTATTAACATTGATTCAATATCAACAGGTTTGGCTTACTGGTTATTAGTCAATTATGAAGAGGGAAGAAACATACTGAACACAGGAAATTGGCAAATAAAGATCACACCATCAATGGTACATGAAGCTTTAGGCATACCAATGGGAAATAAACCAGTGTTGGAGAAAAATAGGGCAAGGAAGGGTTCTGACTCTACAATAGATGAGATCAAGAATCAATTCGAGAAAAAGAAAGTAAGCGTTTCAATGAAAACACCGGTGATTAGGCAACAACAAAAGGGTGGCCGGCTATTTAAGCTGAATTTCCTAGTTTTCTGGAACACAATTTTCGGAGAGATCACAAAGTCAACAATCAATCAAAGTTTTTTGCATGGGGTGGAAAATGAGGCTGATATTCCTAATATGGATTGGTGCTCGTACCTGATCGAATGTCTAAGGAGAACAAGAGAATGATGGAAAGAAGACAAGTATAATGGTCCAATTGCAATGCTGAGTGTAAGTATTTAAACGCACATGCATTAAATTTTAAACGCACTTGCATTCTTGAAATATGTATAGACGCACCAGTATATTATTTTAAACGCATTGATATTCTTTTAACATATACATGATGTTTTATAACATGTAGGTTATCTACACACATGAATACAACAAAAGACATCCTTCTCAATTGAAAATTAGCACACCAACAGTTTCTTACATAACATCAAGTTCATTGGCTGCAATGGAAACTTATCTATATGAAAATGGCCCATTAACTGATGTGGAATAAGACAAAGAAGATGATGTGGGAGATGTTGAAGAAGAGAATGCAAATGCTGAAGAAGACGAAGAAAGTGACTCAATACACAAGGATCAAAATGCGAAAGAAGTTGTGGATGTGTAGTAGGAATGCAAAGAAAAGAGGCAGCTGATAAAACAATTTTGGATGGGGATGATTACAGTCTGAATATGGGAATGACTCCACTAAGACGGATCCAAGTTGTTGATGATGATAATCAAGAATATGAGAATGCAGATTGGAGAGATTATGAAATGAGTACTCATACTCAACAAATGTTTGAATATTGCAACACTCAACCAGAACTGAGTTATAATCTGGGGATTAGACAGAAATAATATGAAGCAACAACGAAGAAAAGAAGGTACAAACTTTAAATTTAAATACACTGTGTAATTTAAACGCACTATGTAATGATTTCAGACACATATGATAATGATTTCAGATGCACCTGTGTATAGTTTAAACGCACATGTTATGTTATACTGAAAATTTAAACGCACACATGATAATTTAGACGCACATAAGATTTAACTATGTATTTCTCTTCTGTTGCCTCAGATTTGGGTTAAAACCATGGATAAGAACATAAAAAAGTATCAAGCAATACAAAAGGAGATGGAAGAAATGGTTTAGCAAGCAAGAAAGAAGTATTAATGGGTGCCTGAAATAATGGAGAGGTGTACAAAGTGGGATGAAGTGAATAACAGACAATCGAAAAGGCAATGTTGAATTTGACGTTGAACAAAATTTGGTGGACATAGAAGAAAATGTGGTACGCCTTGAAGTTGAACAACATGTTGAGGAACAAGAAGTGGCTATTGAAGGTAATGAAACTTCAAATAGGAATGAGGGGGGAAATGATGATCGGGCCGAGGAACAAGAATCTTTTGAAATTTGCTCCTGAATCATCTTAGATTTTGATGATGAAGATGAAGCCGTTACTGGAAAACAAAAAAGATAAGTAGTGATTGAATTGTGTGGTGTAAAATTGATTCTGTAGAGATAAATATATAAAGAAAACAATAATAACAAGGTGACAAAATATCATTCACGAGAATTACTGTTATTGTTTGTTTGCAATAATTGATCTACAGACGCACGTGTAAAACATTGTAGACGAACGTATATGACTTGGATAGACACACATGTATATTCTTTGAACGTACTTACTAAAAACAATGAGAAACCACATAATCAATTATATAAACGCATGTTGTAACCATTGGTTAACCCTAAACGCACGTTTAACATCATCATCTTCATCATACAAAAACTGTTAACCCTAATTCACAACCTGTACATCTGTCTATCTGTAAATACATACACGATCATTGATTTTAATTAACAAAACGTATAATCAAAAATCTAAAAGTAAGAAACCATACGGCATTCACTCGAAAATCAATCATTACAAAAAAAAAGTAGAATGATCGAAAACAGAGCATGTTTATAATTGAAAATAGCATTAGGTTTGATTGATTTGTGGATTGATTAGATGGTCAATCTAAAATACATAATCGTTCGAATGGATATACAGAATTGAATAGAAAAATTCTCGATTACAATTGAATCGTGATTAAATGATCAGAGATTAACGAATAACAAAAGGACTAATTTACCCTTTAATCAACTAGGTTTAGGTTAAGTAACCTTAACCATAGTTGACAGGTAGCATGATTTGGTGGCTTCCTACACTTCTAACGTTAAGGAACTTTGTATCGTATACTTTATCATTATAAAATGCTAATATGATATGCATAAATAGTAATATATATATATATATCATTATTTGTTATTTATAATATATATATATAGGGGATGGTTCAATAGAAAACTCATTTTATTGAGAGAACTCGAGAACTAAATAATGACCATTGATCTTACAAGATCAAGGGCTATGATTAAAAGGATGTGGAGATTAAAAAAAGGCTAGGATTTTACAAGGGAGGGTAGTTTTGGAAAACTAAAGATTGAAAACCTATTTTCACACTTATTCAAACAAATAAAAGATCCATGACCTTTTCTCTCTTTCTCTCTCACTCTCTCTAACTCTCTCAACAAACATCCTAGGGTTTCACTAAACTCGTATTTGATCAACAATTTACCACGAAAATCAATCAGTAGTCATTGACGATCGATATTGGTACGATTTCATACTTGCAAACAGTTTTATTCGCATATAATCATAACATATTTGGTGTACTACACACATATCGCATCATCTCGTGTATTTCGTCGATTTTTGGGTGTTTTGTGTAAAATAACGAAATGTTGAACAACATTTCATGTTTTATTCATGAAATATATGTTAAATATGGTTGATGTTAGTGTTAAATGATATTATGGGGGTTTTTTGTCAAGTGCTATGGATGTAACTGCAGTACACATGTGTAGTATGATTATTTCAGCTAATGTTAACAATGATCAGGCTTTGTATGATATGTATTGCACAGGTGTGATAATTGTTACATGTACTACACATGCGTGATAATATTATTTATGATAGTTAGTGTTAAGTTAAACTGATGTGTTTGTCATCTGTTGGATATATGAGATATCTATAATTGTATTTCACATGTGCAGTAGTCTTGTTTTAGTCGATGTTTAGTGTGAATAGGCTTTGTATGTAATGTATAACACATGTGTTATAAATGTTTATTGTATTACACAGGTGTGATAATTTAATTTGTGATAGTTAATGTTAAAATGATACAATGTTTTGTTTGTCATGTGTTGCCATATATTACAGATGTAACTGTATTGCACATGTGAAATGTGACTATTCTAGCTAATGTTAAATGTGAACATTATTTGTATGTAATGTACTACACATGTGTTACTAATGTGTATATATTACAAATGTGTGATGGTACAATTTCTGATAGTGTTTATCGAGATTATGTTTTGTTTGTCATGTACGCACATATGTTATAGATGTAACTTTAATTCACATGTGTAATATGCATGTTGTAGTTAACATTAATAGTGAACGGGGAATTGTTTGACATTATTGCACAGGTGTTATAATTGTTCTATGTATTGCGCATGTGGAGTATTTGTCATCTGATTTACGTGTTTGACATCTGTTGGATATATCATATGTGAGATATCTATATAACTGTATTTCACATGTGCATTAGTCTTGTTTTAGTCGATGTTTAGTGTGAATAGGCTTTGTATGTAATGCAATACAGATTTCTAAATGTTTAATGTATTACACATGTGTGGTAATTTAATTTGAGATAGTTAATGTTAAAATGATATAATGTTTTGTTTGTCATGTGCTTCCATATATACATGTAACTGTATTTAACATGTGTAATGTGACTGTTATTGCCAATGTTAAATGTGAACATTATTTGACATAGTGTAATGCTACAAGGAAGGAGTTACGGATTTATGGGTTTGGCTGAGACTCCATTGTATAGAGGAGCTGATGAAGTGATATCAGGTCTATTGAGATTGATTAACATCCACGAAGAGCAAGCTAGGATATGGGAAGCTCATATTAGGCGACATTAAGAACGAGCTAGAATTGCGGCATTGAAGAATAAAAGATTGAAGTTTTTTTTGTTTTTAGTTGGGTCCTTTAATCATATATTTTGTTTTACAACGAATTAACCTTGTACTAAGTTTGGATGTATGATTTAATGGATATGTGTTTTGAATTTATGTATGTATCAAGTTTAACGGATGAATGTATGGCATGTTAATATTAGTTTGGTTGTTTAAATTCTAATGGCATTTTTTGCTGCATAATGACTCATTTTCAATGCACAATGAGACATTTTGGCACTTTTGTGGCTGCAATTTTTATGCATTTCGACATATTTTTGTTGCAGTTTTTTTTTGGAGCAGCTTTTGACCCATTCCGGCACATTTTTTTTTGCAGTTTTTGGCTGCAGTATATGACCCATTTCGGCTGTGGTTTATAATACATTTTTGCTGCAGTTTTTAACACATCCCAGCACATTCTTGGTTACAGATTTTAATATATTTCAACACTTTTTTGTTGTTGTAGTTTTTTAACACATACCAAAACAAACAACATTACATAAGTGATAAATGCCATAACATAAAACCGTCAAGTTGATTACATACCAAAGAGCCAAGTTCTTAACCTAATATCATAAAACCATATTCATAACAAACATAACCCAAAAGACATGTTCGTAATATACATCATCCAAAAGACATGTTCATAAAATATTATTTTTTTATTAACCCCATTCTATTGTGATTGACCCTTGCAAGTTTTCCTATTGTGGCCTCTATGACCGCACTTGTCACATGTTAGAACATCATCCGAATCCAATACTTAAGTACCCAATAGGTGGTTCCACCAGGAGTTATATAGACATAACCGGATACATGACCTGCAATTAAAAAAAATATTTGTATTATAATTATTTATAGCGAACATGTACACGAATTATAAAAACATGTAGTGTAAAAATTACAGTAAACCCAAAATGAATGTATTTCACATGCATGATACTTCAATTTTGAACACATATCTCTATTTTGTGTAAATAAATACAGTAGAAACAACTGAATGTACTGCACGTGTGCAATACGTAAATTTAAAAACATGTACATATTGTGTAAAAAATACAGCAAACACAATTGGAATATAGTACACATGTGCAATACGTAAATTTTAGAAAAACAAATACGCCTAGGTTGCATAAAACATTCAGTAAACACAAACTGAATTTAGTGCACATGTGCAATACGGAAATTTTGGAATAGGTACTTCTATGTTCAATACCACAAAGCTTTGTATCGTATGAAGAACGACAGAACGAATGCAGTGCACATGCGCAATACATAAATTTTTTAACAAATATATCTATGTTTGAAAAATAAAGTGGTAACAATCCGAATGTATTGCACATGTGCAGTACGTAATTAAAAAAACACAAACATAAACCTATATGTTGTTTAAAACAACCAATAGACACGTATTAAATGCAGTGCACATGTGCAGTACGTAAATATTGAATCAGGTACCTCTATGTTCAGTGACAGAAAGATTGCACATGTGCAGTACATAATTAAAAAACAAACACAAACCTATATGTTGTATCATCTGAAGCGGATTTGATACATCTAGAAGAAGAAGCAATGTTTGATGTAGATTCTCCAATATCATCTATCAATATAGGTTGTTTTCCTCGATTATCTTCCATACGTGATGAAGAATCCATGTTTATTGTATATTTGTTTGAATTAGATGAAGATGTTTGACCTAATTAATGAAGAAGACAACAACAACAACAACAAAATCATACAATTAATCGTGATATACACACATATGTGCGATTCAAAAAAAAAAAACCTTCAATCGTCATTGTTAACAGATTATGTTGAATGTTGATTCGATTCCAATGCAGAAGAGCTGAATAGATGATTTGAGCTATATGATCATACGATATATGTTCTTGATTGTTTCATTGATCTGCACATTAGAAATTGTGTAGGGTTCTATATAATTTTTGGGGCTGGATATTAGGTAATGAGGTTTGTTGAAATAGTTGACAATAATACCCCTATGTTTAAGGAGTTCTCGAGTTCTCTCCCTATCTATGAGTTCTCAATTGAACCTTCCCCTATATATATATATATATATAGGGTTAGGATCAAACACTGTGAAAGAAAAATAGGAAATTGTATGAAGGGCATTGAAACCGTCTCATCGAACCTTACGATCTAAGGTTTTAGGTTTTCGCTTTTTGGACTTATAGATTATAGTTTTTAGAATTTACGTTATATCATTTTGTCTTTTATGTAATATCGTGTACTTTTCTTATTTTCATCATTGTGTCATTTTATGATTCATTGTGTATTTTTTTCTTCAGCATTGTGTTATATTTTTTTGACATTTTGTTATATTTTGTGGCTAATTGTGTAATATTTCGTGATATATTGTATTTTTTGTATCTTTTTCACCCTTCTTATTTTTGTTACACTATGTAAGATAACTAGCTTGATTCTATAGATATACATAAACTAGTTAAATAATAATAATTATATAAAAGAGAGTAAATTCGAGTTAGAGCTCACATTTATTAGTTTTGTTTATTATGAGTTAAAGCACGGAGCTTTAGATATCCTGAGTGTGATGAGTTACGTGTGTTTTATGCGGTGTGGACGAAGAGAGTTCGCTTCATCTCTTCACAGGTTGTGGATTTTTCTTTGGGGTTTGGTCTCTCATTGGGAGTTGGTGTAGGATTGGTCCTATCTACGCCGTTGATATTATAGAGTTGCTTAATCTTAGCATTGATGGATCAAAAAATGGGCGGGCAAAGATAATTATTCATGGTGTCGTTATGATTACTCTTTGGGCGTTATGGAGAGCTAGGAATGAAATGGTCTTTAGAAACAAAGAAGCGAAAGTTAATGAGGTTGTGGCTACCATCAAGTCGTTAGTGTTTCTTTGGCTTAGAAGTCGGTCTAGGTTCAAGAGTATTAGATGGATAAATTAGGCTAAATTCCCTTTATATACGTTGTAATCGGTTGTGCGGTGGTCCTTTCTTTGAGGACCCCGTCGTTTTTTAATGAAATTTACTTTAAAAAAACAAATATTTTTTTTGAAAGGTTAATTTTTTTTAAATGCCGTGGTCTGTGAGACTTGAACCCAAGACATTCCATAACCTATGTGTTTTAAAGGCTTTGCCTTTGCCAATGAACCACCACCCCATTGGTTAAATTAAAAAAACAAATATATTTTTAAAAGTAATTAATATCTAAAACTTATGTAAGAGCAAGAGATAATATTTCTAAATATGAACAACTGACTTCTCATTAATTATCACACGCTAAAAATGTTATGCCCGGTTCAGTGCTATAACTAATTGCTTATTGTTCTGGGTTCGACCCGGCCCGTTGTTTTCGGATCCTTGCGGCCCACGACATCCTTCCACCCTTCGTCTCCGCCATGCTCCGCCGCTTCAGCTCCTCCACCTGCGCCTCCCACAGCTGTCGCCACCGCGGCTCGAACCGCGACCCTTTCTTCACTGAAAAAGCCAAGTGCAACCCCTTAGCCAAATTACAATCATACACAGCTCGAGACTCCGGGTCCGACAGCGTCTCGTACGCTTCCTGGACCCGGATAAACCTCGTGGTGTACTCGTCCGCCCTACCCGGGGGCGACACGTCGGGATGGTACTTCAACGCCATTTGTTTATAACCCCGTTTGATCTCGCTGGGTGTCCCTGTCTGCGGGACACCCAACAAGTCATACAACGTCTCTGCCTCTGACCGCGTGTACACGCGATCAGAGATAGTGGCGTTGGGTTTTCGACCAGGAGTATTCCTGGTCAAAATTAATGGGCTCTTTTTTAAATTAAAAGAAACATTGCGTGATGGGGATGGATTTGAGGGCAGGTAGAATTGGGTTTGAATTCCGGTAGAAAAAGACTTAGAATTAATCATATTATTGAATTGAATTGTATGTTGAACTTTAGGGAAGAGGTAACAAGTGTATATATAGTGGAGGAAAAACCACTTGAGTGTTACATACAACCCACCGACCCCGCCAACCGTATTTTTTTTAAAGAGGAGTACCATGCACTCTAGAAAACCATGTTATTTATATTGAGATAGTCATAAGCATACGTGGTGTGGTTTGTTAAAAAGTGCCGGAATAAAATCTTTTTAATCATTACCTAATTATTTATTTTTTATTTTTTTTCTAAATTTAATTTCAAAGTTAAAAAAAAAATGCCAGTTAGGAGTTGGTGGCTCAATGGTAGAAACAAAGCTTCTACCAACACCTAAGGAGAGGTCATGGGTTCAAGTCTCACAATAAGTAGAAATTTACCGTTCAAAATAAATAAATAAATAAATAAAATTAAATTAAACAACATTAAAAATAAAAATACATCACATTAAAAATAAAAATACATAACATTCTAAGATATTTCATTTTAATCATCAGGAGCGTCGACTATAAGTTCTTAAAGTGTTAACTTAGTAAACGGTCTTCCATGAACGTGTGCATATTCGGCACAAGATTATCCAACACCCCACCCAACGACGCCTAGCAAATAAGTGGTGCTATTTTTCAAAATTTGTTGTGATGTGGCACCAATGGGTCACTGCACCGTGTAGCTTTATTTATAAATTTATAAATTATACATTAGCAATGCTAAGCTTTTTTTAATATATATATATAAGGAAAGGGTAAAATGAAAACCACTCTTTCATGCAAGAACTATGGGAACTCACTTTTTAACCACAAACATATTTTAATTCTAAAAGAATTTGTGGTTCATAATTAAAGTAGAATAAAATATAAAAGGGAATATTCCCTTTCCTAATAAGACAAAATATGGTGGGCCCAGGTTTTTACATCACTGTAAACCCATCGTAAATTTTTTTTTTACGTCGAGGTTACCCATTTTTACACCGGTGAATTTTTTTTTAAATTCACATTTTACGTCAGGGTTCTCGCGGTTCTTGCACGAAAGGGTGGTTTTCATTTGAACCTAATCCTCTATATATATATATAAGTTTAACATAATAAATATGAGAAGTAAAAAAAATTGAAATTCTTTTCCCTTTATAAGCATATTTTTTAAATGAAAAATAATAAAGAAATTATTTTTTTTATAACTACTCTAGTATTACATTAATTTTTTTTTTTAGATTTTAGAACATGTTATTAAAAAATAAATGTTTAATAAGATGAGAGAAAAAAAATTCTCAAATTCACTAATTTTTAAACATAAATAATATTTATATATTTTGTTAGTGTATGGATATATAAGATCACGTAATTTTATTATTTTTTATGCGAGTATAGAATTAGTATATTTTAAATAATAAGCATGTTGACTTTGGCGTGATCATGCGTTGAGATTGTTTAACTTGATAATTTTATCAACTACCTGGAACAAATGCATTTAAGTCATATTATGGTCTGTTAGACTTTTGGAATTAACAACTAAGATATTTGAAGAAACACGAATCCTCGATTACCGGGTTAGGGTTGATCTTGGTAGTGATTCTATGAGTAAATGATTGGTAAAATACATATTTAGAAAAAGTGTGGGTTTAAGGGTAAGACCAAGGAGGTTAAGAGACTGTCGGTTAAAAGAGTCGAGCCTCTAAACGTTGGATATAAAACAAGGGTTGGAAAAGTACGATGTGCTCGTAGTCTTTTCAATGAAAGCTCTAATGGATTTTGGATGCCGATAAAAGGAGAAGGGACTCCTCCTTTTACAGTACCTCGACTTCCAAATTTCTCAGCCCGTCATCTACCTTTAATGGGGCCCGACCCAGGTAGAGGTGTCTCTTGATTTCCGACCCAAATCCTCAAGCCCAATTTGTGCAAGTGATTTTATGTAAAAAAAAAAAGAGAAGAGAAGATGGGTGATGTTGCCGTCCTGACAATAAAACATGTGGCGCCCACTTAGCGGACGCAGGTGGGCGGCGGACACGTGGCGTCCGCCTGTTCGTTAATCCAGGGCGGTGGGTAATCATTTTCTTATCCAGAACCTAAGACAAGTGGGGTTGATAAAGTCTTCTGTCAGAGATGTCTTGGCTGGGGAGTTGTCACGTCATCGTCCTTTCTGGTGGTCAGGCTAAGCGCAGTATTTGATTGGTTGATGTAACACCCCAACCGATGGCGGAATCATCGAGGTGCCACGTAGTGACGATTGTTCAATAGCTCATGGACTAAAAGGGTAAATAGTGATACATTAATTAAGTAGTTTATTACATTGAAAGAAAAATACAAGATACAATAATTCTAAAGTGACAACTAAAACTGAAATACAATGAATCCAAAATCTAAGTAAAAATTCCAAAAGCTTAAAAGAAACGTCTTAAAATAACCCGAAACATGTACAAAATAATTTTTTCAACACATATAATGTATTGGTGAGCATACCCTGATTTGAATAAATATATAGTAATAAAAGTGTTTAGCAATTCATGTGTGGTACCATTTGCAATTATGTAATAAGTAATATCCGTTCAAAATCAACCCGAAGAATCAAGTATCAAGAATAAAACAACCACTTTGAAAACCATTTTTGAGTATAATGAATCACATAACAATGACCAAGGACTTAACTCGAACACGTAAGTCAACAAGGGGTATATACCATAGTACTATTCATAGAAATGCCAAGCCCTCAAAGGTTAATGATTTTGACAAGTCATAGACACACAAATTAAAATAAAGCAAACACACATGAGAATTGCATTTAGTGAAAGAATAACCCCAAAAGAATAAAACATCAAAAAGGGGAAAGATATACTCACAGTTTTGCTATGCGATAAATCCAAACAAAACTCGTCACAAGATAAACTTGGGAATTCCGAAGAATTCAACCTATACGTATAAGAATACTAATGAGGGAAAAATGACTTAAAAAGTCTAAGGCATCTAAAATCTAAGGCATTAGGGTTTGCTAAGTCGATTTGGGGAATTAGAGTTTTCGCGATAAACAAATTAATATTAAATTGTATGTCAAAAATAATATGATTTAAGTTTATAAATATGATTAGGTAAAATACTTATTAGCAACTGAAAATCTAGTTAAAAAGTAGTTCCAAATAATTGGGACAAAGTAATTAAATTAATTGTTTTAAAACTATAATTGTAAATAATTACAATCATTAGAGATAATGAACAAATAAATATAACTTACACACGTGAAATAGATGTTGAAGATTATAACTTTCAAACATAAAATATTTCTGTTTTATAAAATATTAAATTTATAAAACAAATTTTATGTATTATGAATTAATAAATGATTTATGTATTTAAATAAGCATAAATATAACTAAAATACAAGATATTCCTCAAAAATAATATTTTTGTAAAAAATAAATAAATTCTTATGAACAATGATCAAAATAAAATTTCCACAATTTTTCTTAATTTATTTGTATTTAAAACAGATTTAATGAATTTAAATCTTATTTAAATGATTAAAAATAGGAAAACCAATAAAAATAATAGTTTTCTATGCAAATAAATTTTGTTTCAGTTTTTCATGTTTAGAAATAATTACCCAAAAATTTTTGAGATTAAAATCATTAAAGATAAATTTTTAATCAATTAAATATGATTAAAACAATTTAAATTAATAAAATTATAAAAATTAAATATTTTTCTGAAAGTAAAAATGTGGAAATTTTCTTTATGGTTATAGGATGCTACACCTAAATTTTTATATATTTTGATTCAAAAATAAATTTAATATGAATATTCTAAGTTTATATGTATTATAAATGTTTATAATATGATTATAAATAAAGGAAATAAAATAAAAAATATGGGAGCAACCAGGGCTCGAACCCGAGCTGCTTTCTTCTAAGAATGACACACAAACCACTAGACCAAGTATCAGATTTGATGATATTATTGAAACATGTTTATATTTACATAGTATGTTTAAACTCATCTTCTTCCCCAAATGCACTCAAGAACCCAAACACTTACCCAATCTTTCAATAATCATGATCAGACACGATTAAGCATAAAAAATATGGGGCTTTCGATCATAAAGATGATGAAATAAAACTGCAACTAAAACAAGAACTTACAAGCATTGATTAAGGGTCGAATAGAAGCATACAAGTCCGAAACTTGGGTTGGGAATCAAGGGTCTTCTGGTAACGTTTGGACTATTTTTGAAGTGGGTTTTGATAACTCACATTATTAACATATAAAACGGGCATAAATAGTCTCATAATATGGTACAATTAAGGTTATATTATTAATATTTGATACTTAATTCATTCATATTTGTATTTATGAGGAAAATGGAGCTCCAAGATGGAAACAAAGGATTTCCGGGTAAAAACAGGCAAAATCGGGAGATTCCTGAAGATACGAGACTTTCAGCTAGTTTACTGTATGTTTTGAAAACAATCCTGGGACTAAAACAACGCTAAAATCAGCCCGGGAGTGACCAAGCACGCCCACGCACATTTGCACGAAGGCCCTGCACGCAAGAGAACAACGCATCAAACTTGGAGAGCAAGAAAACAAAGACAAACAGACATGCACACCCATGCAAGATGAAGATGCACGCTCGTGCTCAGACAAAACGTACAGACAGGATCTGCCATGCAGTAACAGAACGTACGTGAGACAGCAAGCACGCCCCTGACACCCTTGTGCACGCCCGTGTTGCCCCTGGAGCTCTATAAATAGCAAGCTAACCCTCACCATTTGATCATCCCTTATCATCCCTTCACACCTTGACTTGAGCTTTCTTTGGTCGACTTCCAAGAGTCTTCCAGAGGTCTTGGGGTCTTGTGGGAGGCCTTATGGCCATCCTAACACACCCAACAAGGCTAGGCCTCATCCTACCTTGATCATTAAGGGCAAGTATGGGATCGTAAAGTAGTATGCAATAAACATCGAGGGTCGTGAGGATCATGAGAGCTACATATCACTTGAAGATGGAGAGCTTGTCTATGAGCAGCCATGATTCTTGTGTTGATCATTTATATGGTTGTATCTTTTCATTATTCACGAACCCGCTTCGATTTGTAGACTTTTATTATTAGTAGTAGTAGTTTATTTTTAGTTATTTGTTGTGTTATCTTCTTCTAATCTTTGTTTGTTTATCTTTGTGACAGGTATGAATGATGATTAACTTAATAACTTAAACTACTATAACTTAATTAATCGATTAGAGGTATACTCAGCTTCTGGTGACCCCAAGCTAGATCCAAGGCGAGGAAACCGGTAGTGAGACAGATCCTCCGGGCTTCTGACATCAAAACCGGATTCTAAGAAATGGCTTATGAAGTGGACCAGATCTGAGTGACACATTTCTGGTTCTTACCAGATGACTGAATGTTCTTTTTGGTAAAGGATGGTTTCCCTGTGGGCGCACCAGTGATCTCCGAATTGCACGCCTTTAAGATTATGTGCCGCCTTTATTAAGGATTTCATTAAGTTCAGGAGGTTATGGGTTGGGTAATTAAGTCATCATTTATTTAAACCAACTTTATATTTAATTGATCAATAAATAATAAAGTGTCACCTAAAAGATAAATAAAATAAGGATTCTTTATCTAGTTCTCGTTAGTACAACGCCGTTAGCCAATGGGGGTATGAGTCGCCTGAGACAGCCGTAAGAGCGATCCTTCGGTCTTCATGACCGTTAGCCCATTTAGGGGATACGAGGTTGCCAGGATTGACTCCGTAGAAAGACCCTTCGGTACGGAACGCGAGGGCTAAGGGAGGTGTACGGTATTCCAGTTCGGAAGTGAAGCTTCCAATTCAAGAAGATGATAAGTCCGAGGACCAGAGACTTGACCGCGGTTTGAGGAGCCCGCTATATGCGAGGCCCTGGCGGAGTACCCCAGGTGGACGCACACTGGAAAGGTTCTGCATTCTACTCAGTAGTAGCCTCCGCTTCTTTATCAAGGAGTCAACACTTCAAGAACCCTCTCGTCTTCCGCACAATTAACTATTTTAAATTATTAATCTTAATAATAAACTTAACTACTTATATGGAGGGCCCCGAGATGTGCATATCTATCCTATTTTATTTTATCTTTTCTTTTATAAAACCAAACCTTTTTCAAAACTATTTTCTTTTAAATAAACCCTCCGTTTTATTTTCTTTTTAAAACCCGATCAATTAAATGATGAAAGGTTGAGTAGGGGAAAGTGTGAACTCTGGAATACGATACTCAATACTTACCCTAGAAGCTATACTATGCACGTTAGGTTCTCTGCCTATGTGTTGGTTTTAGTTTCTAAAGTAATTATTGTTTACTTTATAAATTTAAAACTTTGTTAATGAGGCTTTAGTAAAATCAGTCGTTTCCTCCAAACCACTGTTTTGGGATTGACAAATCAAAGTTTTTGGCACCGGGGAAATTGACATCTTTTTAACACTAAAACCAAACGCATCAGGTTTGCGTTGCTTATAAGTGCAGAAAACTAACATAAGCATCGATTTATATAGGGGACAATTAAAAGTCGTGTTTAAAGTAGTTTAAAGTTTTCCAACGGTTACATAACTTATTATGTCACACCCCGCCAAGGCGGAAACGCGAGGTGCGACTTCGAAAGATTTCCAAGCACAAAAGGTCACACGAGCATTAATTAAAACAAAGTAGGAACTTTCATTAAACAACCAAATCCGTTCAACATTAGTTAATTGTTTAATTCTAAAACCATTGTATGTAAATGTCTAAAATTATTATGACAACACAACGGTCCAAAAGAAGGTATCCCACAAATGCTTGCACGCGACCCCTGCAAGTTCCATTGTCCATGCTAAGTTCCTGAAAAACATGCATGTAAAAATATATGGGTCAACATAAAGTTGGTGGGTTCACGGGTTTTCTATATGATGGACATGTAATCCAAAACCGACTAAATCATTGCCTAGCTAGGGCAATAATCAATATGCGATCTGACATGAGCCCATAACCAAACCTGACATGTTGTGCCTCGCCCATTATATAATAAAGACAATGAAATAATGTGAAATACAAGCACTCTTTTGATATCTGTCATCTTGTCAGAGCGACTGACCAAGAGTGGGGGTGTCAACCCAATAGATATATCCCGGTGTTTCATGGCTAAGTCCATAGCTAATGGTCATGGTGAAATGTATGACACGAGGGCTTAATGGATCCTGAACCGTAATGTCTCATGTTCACATAATAGTCATGTATTGTAACTGAAAACTGTAAGCATGTTTTTCCCCTGGAAAAATGTAAAAACTGTAAAAAGGGGCCGTGAATACTCACTTGGTGTCTGAATGCTAGACTGAACTGGATCTGGCACTGTGTGTCTGGTCTAGGAACCCTAAATGTAATTAAAAGTAACTTAGGTCCATGTTTGGCTCTAACTACCATGCATTTGTTCACCCGACTGTAACACCTATGGACTAGGGGCTTCTGTACCACTATCCACAGGTGTCACAAACTGCATGTGTCAATAATTGTTCGTTTTGTTATCCTGGTGGCTATGTTTATTCTGTTTTTGGCAAAACATATGTTGTGACTTACTAAATGTTACCGTGTGGCTTTTATGTCACAGTTTTGTAAGCCTAGGGTAAAATATGGACATATTTTACTATAATATTGTGTAAAATTAACATATCTTGGCACTTTGTCTTCAAATGTACACATTTTTAAGCATTTAACATATGTTTCTAGGAAAACCATTGTGTTAAAGTGGTTAACACATGTTTTAGTTGTTCTTAACACATGTTTTCAAAACATAGTTTAGTGTATGTTACAAAACTAAATGATTTTGGCTTAGATTCGGGCCGGTATTGACCCCATACACTCACGCATACATTCAAATGTATGTGTGGGGGTACATAAATGTCCATATACGAGTTCTATCATGCATGTATTCGTATATATATGTGATCGTGTATGTATAAGCTAAAACTTCAATCTTTTAACATAAAACTTAAGTATTTTAGTTAATTTAACTTAAACAACTCATGGTTATAGTGTGCGATGGTGTGTGTACTTGGGTGACCATTACATGTGACCGAAATATGTATAAAAGAAGGAAAATGGTTCGGTTATTATACCTTGGTGTATAGCCGAGTATATATATATATATATATATATATAAGAAAAATAAGCAATCTCCCTTCCAAATGACTCCTAAAGGCTTGCTAGCCACTTGCGACACCAAATGGTGAAGACTAGTGGTCGAACAAGGCACCTCTTGGGTCTCTTTGGCTTCGGCCGAATGGTAACAAGGGATAAGGAAAGGAATGTTCACGTGTTTGTGAGTTATGTGAAGGTGTGATCCAAATGTGTTCTAAGTCCCCTATATATAGCCGAGTGGTGTGAGGATGAGTGTGGTTCCGTTGGTTCACAAACTAGGTCAGTCAACTTCTTGTTTTCTTAATGTGTATTCTCTAGAAGCCTTGTAAGGGAAATGTGTTGACTTTAGGTTTTTGGCTTGACTTGTAGGGGTGGGTAGTAGCCGAAAATTCACGGGGAAAGGGCAAGTCTTGGATGGCAAGGTGGAAAAGGTGTGGAGGCTCATGCTTTCCATGTTCTTACCATGTTGGTACAAGAAGACTAGTGTTTTTGTTTGGTTGTGTGCACCTTCTTGGTAGCCGAAAATTTATGGGAAATTGGACATGTTTGTTTAGACAAGTTGACTTAGGTTGGATGATCATGGGATTTATGTTGTCACTAGGTTAGTATAAGTCTAGGGACTTGAGATATGGAGTAGTGTGTGAGTATATACATGCGTGTATATGTATGCGTGTGGGTATGTATGTATAGTGTAGGTGTGTAGGCTAGTTTGATCCATTGTATCTCATGGCTTATCTTGGGAACACATGGGTCGAAATGCATGGGTGTAATTCAACAATTTGGGAAGTCAAAACTATCTAGGTTTGTGTAGTGGGATCACAAGGTATCTTGTTAGTGAAAAAAACATGTGTTCTTGGAACTAATGGATGGTGGTACAAAGCTCAATGATCATGGGGAAAGAAAATATGTTTCTTGTGGTAATTCAACATGGCTTGGAGGTTGTGGAATGTTTGTGGATTCCATTCTTGTGTAAGGTCTCTTGTGTGGATAAGAATGGTGACTAGTGAGTGAGTGTGTGTACATGTATTCGTGTGTATGTATACATGTATGTGTGACTCGTGTGTATGTATACATATGTGTTTAATTTGGATCTTGTTACATATTAACTTGTCTACGAATGTTCATGTGTGTATGTATCACAATTAATGTTCTTTGTATACAAGTTCACTCACCTTTGTTGGACCATGTATGTGTATAATTCATGGAGGTGAACATTGTTTGTTTTTGTTCTTGTCGGGGTAACAAGTTGGAATTCTTGTTCAATTGCATGGGTTTCCTATAGTTTAGCATGACATATTTAACTAAGTGAGGCCTTATACTAGCTAGTGTGTCCATTGTTAGACTGTAATGCCTCAGGATTGACTCGTTGGAACCCTGTATGATCCAACTATGATAATAATAGATGACATGGGATGCTATGCACAATGTATTCATGTAACTAAGTGTACGGATATGACCTGTGATTTCGACGGGTGTCACATTCTCCCCCTGTTAGAGGAATTTCGTCCGCGAAATTTTCGGTGCTGGTCATCTAAACTGGTGGTCTCCTGGAAGATATGTGGGTACTTGCGTTTCATCTGGTCTTCACGCTCCCACGTGAACTCGGGTCTGCGTTTGGAATTCCAATGTACTTTGACCAACTTGAGCTGACTGCGATGAAGTTTCTGAACTTTCCGATCGGTTATCTCCAATGGCTTTTCTATGAAACGGAGCTGTTTGTCGATGTGGATTTCCTCTGGAGGGATAACCAATGACTCATCGGCAAGACACTTCTTGAGGTTCGAAACATGAAACGTGTCGTGATCGCCACTGAGTTCCCGTGGTAACTTGAGTCTGTATGCAACTGGTCCAATTCGTGCAAGGATCTCAAATGGAACTATGTACCTGGGATTGAGCTTCCCATGTTTTCCAAACCTAGGAACTCCTTTCCATGAGTTTGATATTTTATTAATTTCAAAAATGACGAAACCTACAAGGACTATCATAGAAAACATTTGAATAAATGAAGGACTATAATTGACAATGTTGATAAAAAAACGAGGGTGACGGATGTCACAGTCTCCCCTACTTTAGAAAATTTCGTCTTGAAATTTCTTTCAAGTGGAGGTTTCTATGAAACAAAAGGCGTTGTAAAAGTCAAGTAGGATTAAAAATTGCATCAGTCATGATTTGACAAAATTTAAAGTAGTTGTCTAATATCCAAAGTAAAAGTTTCAAAATCTTTGACAGTTGACCCGATGTTAGAAAGTTAAGAGTTTACAATGAATAAGGTTTTGGGAATGTGTGTAACTGGTGAGGGCAGAGGTACTGATATAGTAATCTCCCCTACTTTAGAAAAGTTTATGACAGACTCTATTAAGGATATGCAACGGGATTTCGAATAACAGAGAGTGTAAGGGTATTCAAGGTTTGAGTTTTCTATGTGGGTTATCATAAGAAAGAAAAAAAAACTCTAGGAAGACGAATTGAAGCTTGTGTAAAAACGTTCTTGTAAAAAATGATAGCCGTTGGTCAACGACCTATTAAAGAGGTCGGACCCAACGCTATTAAAATAGACCAATATGCAATAGAAAAATAACGGGGTAGGTTCTTGGTCAGACTCCTAGTCCACTCCCACAGCATCGTTAGTGCTTATATATAGGGTGTACCGCATCTAACCCACCACACTACCGATATCTTGGATTCGTACCGATTGTCCACCAATAGCCTAAGTAGAATCACACACCACCCCCATGTACCTGTAAACCCATGTTTAGGTTCTGGACCGTAATCACCGGTTTACCTTACACTAGGGTGTTATGCTTTTCTACAACACTAACATAAATGATACAGGACACAATGCGCGCAACTAAAATGTGTTAAGTAATAGGTATTGCTCAAGTACAAGATGCGGTTAAAGGTTCTTCCCCTTTCGGGTTCACCCGGTTAGCAGTCTAAGGATTACACCGTTCCCCTCGGGTTAGAGGAGTACTCCGACCCGAGTCGTACGTGGACACTGACTTAGATCTCATGCGAGTTATCAATTAGTATGTTTATTGACCATGATGATGAACAAAATAATGAAAAGTATAACAGGGTTTTGCTCAAATCAGGGAAATATGCGCACAAAATATGCGTTCAAAATATATAAGTATAGTATAAAATTTCGATTCGAAAAAACAATATAACATAAATCGAGTAAATCGCACAATTTGCACAAAATGAGAGTAAACGAGTTGAATTAATGCTCATAATCAGTGACGTAAGAATAACTGTTGATAAATAGTGCGAGAATAATCGCAAATAACGCGTAAGAATAACCGCAAATAAAAATAATAATGCGGGGATAATTATAAATAAGATAATGGGCGAATATAACTATAAATAAATTGGTGTAAGAATAAAATAATGAACTTTACTGCAAATGAGAGTGCGTAGAACAGACGTATAGTCTACTGGCATGAGGGTTTAAATTTAATAGTTTTACATATATGTATTATACGATAAAAGACATTTAGCAACATTCCGATAAGGATATGTCCAATATTTTGTTAGACCAAAAGTTTTGCGACTGAGAGAGTACAAGTGTAAAAAAAATAAATTTTCGTTTATAAAACATAGGTTATCCGGACTTTGCGATATTATTGAAAGAATAGTAGTAGTGCAACGTGAAAAAAATAACTATTTAAAGGTCGGAGCATGTTTTAGATTTCAAAACAAGTTTGCATAAAAGGACTTCGCAAGTCCAGACTTTCATGTGCTTATGAGAAGTTGAAAATTGTTATAAGGCATTTTATTAATTGTAAGTTTCCTCATTTTCTTTTTCCCGAAAACATGCACGTGAAAAGAAGAAAGTTTAAACTTGGCTTGTAAATATGCAAAATAAGTTTATAAAATGTGAGAGGAAGCCATATAAATCAAATGTATTTCAAAAGACCAAGATTTAAAAATGGAGTGAATGATAAAAACCAACGTGTATGGCAAGAAAAGCTTATAATTACATAACATTTCTGAAAACATATTTCAAGCTTTGAAAAGAAGATCGAGTCACAACAAGGAAAAATGATAAAGATTGTGAACGTGTATGTTTCTAGTCTCCATATAGCCAGTATGAGGTTGTGAATGATCCCGGATGCCTTAACGTGTTTTGAGAAATATAATTTTTCTGTAGCTAAACATTTCTTTAACTTGTAAGTTAAAATTTCATAAAAGTTGAAAATTTTCCATTTTTAGGAAATGTTTGAGAAAATCCAAGTGTTACTTGAAACCTTGAAAGTTTTACAAAATTTATACGTTGAAAGACCGTTTATTTGCAAGGATGGCTAAGGCATCTCTTTGGGCTCATAACGTGTTATCTGTTTTTAAGGCACAAGGTGTATACAAAGTGTGTACTAATATGATGAATAAGCTTCTCCAAAAGTGGATTTTTGGGTTTTGTGCTCTTGTGAGAAAACAACAAAGGAAAAAGTTGCAAAGTCAATCGTTTTAGCGAGTAGTGTACCGGTGTGTATTGTGTAGATAGACATTTATGTATGAATTTAGTCTGGCTAAAAGGAGCTAACTAGTGATAGTTGGCTATGGTTTAGGAGACTGGGCGTGTTTGTGGTAGTAAATCCGTATGGAGTAAATGAGGATATGTTGTGTTGTGAGATTTGTGGACACAAAAGAGGATACAAAAAGGTCATAGTTTTTAGTGATATACTGTGACGCCGATCAAATGAATTTGTAAATATGAGGATATAAAACAAGTTGATTAATAGGTTTTGAAACCACGTTTGTTTTTTTTTAACTGTGTGTGATGACGCAACATTCCAAAAATCAAGATGTAGTCAAAGTTAATCACAAAGTTTAAAAATTTTTGAGTCGTGGGTAAAAATGTTTTAGCACAAGAGAAGTGTTGCTTTATAGTGAAAAAGTCCCAAAGCATAAATGAAATAATGTAAATTTTAATGCGATAATAAAGGTTTTAATAATGATGGTGAAGAACCCAAAAACGAATGATTGATGAATAATAGCATATGAAGCAACAAGCGATGAAATTGAAACTTCAAATGATAAACAATACATAAATATCAATAACATAAAAACATTGGGATTGTTTCCATAGGAAACTTAGACTAACCCAAGTTTTTGAAATTTCCTAGTGACCTGTGGGGGCGTACTTTAGCCTATAAGTGAATGCCCATCCTTTAACTTTTATAACTTTTATAAAACCCACTTTGAATAACGTTTCAATATACGGATTTAACTTAAACGTAGATACGATCCATAATAAATGTGAATGATTAATATCGAGTTTGATATTTTATTAATTTCGATGAAGAAACAAATAATCTTACCACCGGTTAGGGATGATAAGATTATGAGTTTATTACAGGGTTGATCTTTCACTAGCAGCTACGGATTGAGGAACCTGCAAACAAGAGTTGATGTGGGTGTGGAGATGACTACACAGGGTAGTTGTTTATAACAAAAACGGGGTGAATTGGGATACTATCAAGTGTGATAGCTCTCCGGATTAGCAGAAAGTGTCCTCTTCTATTGGGGATGTGACCCCTTTTATATGGGAGTCCGTATGCCACCATTACCCAAGTCCTAACCATGGTTAGGTTGTCTCCATCACCCTTAATTATGTTAGTAAGGTGATATATGGAAAGCTTAATTAATGGGAATAGTGGAATCGTCTACTGCCTTTAATGGTTGGTCAACATGTTTGTAGCCTTGATTCCTGCATGGCTTTTGACCATGCATGACTTTCGTCTTGGCCGAGACTTGACCATTGACTGGCCATTAATGTGTTTTGACCATTTCCTGCGCATAAGCTTTTCTCCGCGTGGCGATGTTACTCCGGGTTTGGGTATGCGGAATAGTGTATTCAGTACCCAATCCCATCAAGTCCCCCCAGTCCAGTGTGTCTCTTATCTAAGAAGTTATGATGAGATGGGAGGGATGCTGGACTTATAAGGTGTGTGTCTTTGATGAAAGCCTGTCTGTAATGTTAACTTGCGCATATGGGTTTGGTGAGTGATTTTTGCGTTGTGGAATTTTTATGCGGAGAACGGGTGGTATAAATTTACGTCAAAGTTCCGCAGGTGTAAGACACGTCAGCGGTTTACTATGGACAGTTGTCATTTCCCCATGATCTTTAAAACTCGTGGTCCATATGGCGAGTAGGCTTGACGTGACTAGTGACAGTTGAGACGTGTGCAGTCACGTTGATCGGCGGTTTGTCAGGCGAGTAGGCGCGTGAGGCGCATATGGCGTCTGTTTGTCTTCATATGCACACGTGTCATTTTCTTATTAGACTCATGTGTGAAAAGCTCTGGCTGGCCCACTGATCATGACGTCAGCAGTATTAATTACCAAGCCTATAGATTGACTTTTAATCATGTCTTTTCCATTTACAATCGTTTCAAATTTGAAATTTCTCTCTAACGTATCTTCTCCTGTTTTTTACTTTTTCTTCAACCATGTCTCAAGATTCACAAAACGTCCCGAAATCTAGTAAGACATCTGATTCTGTAAAAGATCTTGGGAAGGAATCATCAAAAAGTATTGAAGCCACCACTATTAAGTGGGATAAAGCCTCATTTTCAAGTTTTCTTGATCAATATGGTATTCTTTCTGAATGGGAGCCGGAGCTCCCGGTCGAAGGGAAGAATGCTTTACAAGCACCACCTGGTAAGATAACCTTGTATGCGGTGGCTTTTAGCAAGTGTTGCTTTCGTCTTCCGGCCACCAAGTTTGTTGTGGATGCCTTACTGACTTATGGCATTCATCCGACACAACTGACCCCTTATGGGTGGTGCCATTTGATTCACTTTGAGGCTACCTGCAGGGCTTTGGATATTCAACCTACATTCGAGAGGCTAAATGTTTTTTATGTTCTTGAGGCTGCCCGTGGCGGTAGTGGTTGGTATAGCTTAGGTATCCGCCGGAAGGTGAAACAACTAGTATCAGATAATTTGAAATCCATGTATGAGTGGAAGGATAAGTTTTTCTATGTCCACCGTGGTGTTATCCCTGCTGCTTTTCAATGGATGATGGTGGGTTTAAAAGAGAAGATTGCTGAATTCCCCCAATGGCAGGGTACAAAGAGCATGCTCGGTACAAGTCGCTTTGTGACCATGCTACTCCGTTGATGATGGATGATTATCCAGAAAGTGTTTTAACTCTATTGGGACTCAGTCTTATCTGCCCTGAAGGACATGATCCGAATCCTCCAGAAGGTAATGAGTTCATCTATGCTTTTTGTTTATATTGTTTCTTGTATTTGAATTTATGTTGCGCAATTGTTTCCAGGTGTGTCCCTGTTTGAGTTGTTTGCTAAGAGAGGTGAGGCAAAGGTGTTGTATACTCCAGCTGTAGAAGGTGCGCAACGGTTGTCGGAAAGGACTAGCTCGAACTTCTTGTTCCCTAATCTCATTGATCCTCTGAAGCAGTATGCGAGGATAGGTTATGAACCACGTCTCTTTCTTTCATTATTGATAAATTTATTGCGTGCGCAAAGGAGGCGCAGTTAGGTACGCATCCTGCGTACTGATTTTGCGCATTCTTCGTGGCAGGTGCGGGTATACAACTCCGCAGAAAGGTTGTAGTTGATGTTGAAGAAGTTACTTCTGAGCGCTAGAAACCTGTTGGTTAGTCTTTGTAATTCCTTTATTCTTTCCTCACACATAGTTTAATGTATACAGATGTAATTTTCGCCCCAGGCACGGGCACATCTAAGAAGCGTGCCAAAGCGAGCAAGAAAACAAAACCACCGGCTGCTCCCATTATAGTCGAGGAGGTGGATGAAGAGCTAACAGAGTCGGACACAGAGTTAGAGCATAAACACGCTAGGCGTTCGTCCCTTATCCGTTAGTCAGAGATTGTCACTGAAGAGCTATTTCAACAAAGACTGGAGGAGTTGAAACAGAAACAGGTTCGGATCCCGCAGTCATCGGGAGAAGCGGTCGAGCCGCTGCGTCCGGAAACTATTGCAGCAGTTCCGGTTGATGTGTTTAAGCCTTTGACTTGTCCAACGGGTAGTAAGCTTGAAGTGCCTATGAAGCCTCCACCAGTGCACGAGAATCTTCCCATGAAGACTCTGAGGCACTTATCTGGTATGTTTGGCCGAGCTTCCTTCTGAGTTTTTAAGCAATATTTTGTGTAATATCTTGTATTAGCTTTTTATGTAGGTCAACATCCATTTGCGGAGTCCCGCTTGAAACAAGCTATGACTGTGGTTGAGAAGATATCTTCTCCAGACCGTCTGAATGATGAGAGTATTGGCATTGCCGAAGATTCAACAAAAGATACAACTGCAGTCAATGTTTCTGAGGGAATTATGGATGAAGATGTGATGCCGCAGGTGGAGCCAATCCCGGATGATTCGGTAATTGCCACTGATAAGGCTAGGGAAAGAAGGTAGATGAGTCCGCAACCCCAAATTTGAGCGTTGAACATCCTGACACTTCATTGGAGCGAGTGCAAGAACCGAGTTCTTCCCTTCAGGCGGTGGTGGGAAATCTGGCCAATCTGGTCACTGACGGGGAAAGTATTCTTCGCGTGAAACTGGTCCGCCAAGGCCATACCAGCCGCGTTGGGACATTCTGGATACTACCCGGTTCACAAATGCGCTTGATGCGCAAGAGTTTGTTATGTTGTCTGTTCCCCCTGCCGAGCGTGATTATCAAGACAGTGTGGATCGACGATCCCTGTTTATTGATATGGCTATAAATCTCTCGCTGGGTGTGAGTGGCCTTGGTTCTCTTATCCGGCGTGAAGAAGAATTCCAACACACCCGTTATGAGATCCAGTCGGAGATTGAGCATCATAAGAAGGTGGCTCACGATGCTGTGGAGGAGGTGAACATGGTGAAGATGGATAAGGCTGAAGCTTCTAAGGCATGGTCTGCCGCTTGTAAAAGGACGAATCAAGAGACTGAGCTTTTGCGTTCCACCATTGAAAGTTTGAAGATCGAGAATTCTCGTCTGAATAAGGAAGCAGAGCAAAGCCAAAAATCCTGTGAAGAAAAGCAGACAGAACTTGCTGATACTATCTGTAAGTACAATATTCAGCATAATGATCTCCTCAGGGCGACCACCTCACTGTCTGATGCGGAGGCCAAGATAAAGGATCTTGTTTTAGAGAATTCCAAGCTTCAGGAAGAAAAGGTGTTGGCAGAGTCTTCTTGTTCTCAGGCCAAGCTGGAGTTGGATAAAGTTTAGAGTTCGTTTGAAGAAGCTACTGATATAACCGTTGCGGCAAATGAGAGGATCGCTAGGTTGATGAGTGATGGTGCTGCTGGGGTAAGCTTAGAATCTTTTATGAATAATTATGCCTTGTTTCGTAAATTTATATAGTATTCTGAACTTGCAGATATTTAAGCGTGTCTGGAATGATCCGAAGCTGACAGAGGTGATTGCCCGCATATCCAGTACGTCCGTGAAGCAAGGTTTGAAGCTAGGTTTTTGCGAAGGTTTTTTCCATCATGCGGATGCTAAAAAGAAAGAAACCGGGCCATATGAGAACGAGTCGTATGATAGCAAACTGTTAAAGGCCTATGATGATTATGAACACTTGAACTTTGAAGTGTTTGAGCTTTTAGGAGCATGTATGAAGACTGACGACCCTGCTGGTGAGTTGCGCAAGTACTTTATAAAGTCAGATTGCCTTGGAGAAGAGTTAGCTGAAAAGGCGCGCCAAGAAGAGAAGGCCAAGAAAACTGCTACTGATGGTGGGGCAGGGACATCGTCCGCAACTGGTGATAAGCGCGAAGAAGGTTCAAATACTGACGATGTCTCTCAGTATCTGAATCTTGGTTGAATGATTTCCTTATTCCCTTATGTTTGTTTGTAACTCTTTGATGAACAATTTATCTTGCTTTTCTTTTCATGAAACTGATAGAATGTTTTCTTTGTCTTACACGTGTGTGCTATCATTAGATGATGTCATCTTCGTTTTCTGACACAAGTGTTTGTCAGACTGCTCATGATTGATGTGACGGTTGTGACGGCTATTGTCAGGGCGACTGTCACACTGCCCTAGGGTAATCGAGTGGTTACCATCAATGGTAATTAATTACCATAATCTCTCTCCTCTATTTATAGTAAGTGTATCCTCATATCTTCCTCATTAGTTACCTTCGAAAAAATTATTGTACACTTTCTGAGTAAATGGCCACTAGCTCTTCCAACAATAGTCTTCAAATCACGGAAAGATTAGCATTGCAAGGGATGATGAAGCTATCTCAGCATCCCAGTCGTGATCAGTCTTCAACAGATGCTCTTGATCATCTAGCTGAGTATTGTAAGCATTTGTTGTCACAAAAAGACATGCGGCCTGATAATCTTGATGATCAAGGGACCTCTGATGGGCAGCCGTTGATGATGAAGAAGTTGTCGGAGTTGGGAGATGTAACCAAGACTAAGCCCAGGAAGGTTAGAGGTTAATGTGTGTTTCCAGTATGTTGGAGTCTTTATGTGTAAATTATAAGTAAAATCTTTTGCAGTTGCTGTTGAACATCATGTTCATGGGGTATATTTTGTTTTTGTGATGATCCCCTTTTTGTATGTGTATCAACGGTTTATGTCTTGGGTTTGTAGGTTGTAGTATTAAACAATGGCTTGTGTGACAAAATCTTGCTTGTAATATAAATGACTTGGACATGAAGTCCTTATTACAAAATCTGAGAATAATAGATTAAACATAGCAGATGCGCAATTGCGCTGCGTTCCAAGTACGTGGTACTGGTGAACCATCTAGGCGTTCTAAAGCATACGCTCCCTTTCCCAATACCTCTTGGATTTTGTAAGGTCCTTCCCAATTTGGAGCAAGCTTTCCTGGTTTTTCCGAATTTGATGCTTCATTGTTGCGGAAAACGAAATCGCCAACGCGGAAAGATTGTCCTTTGACTCGCGCATTGTAATACTCTTCTAACTGTCGTTTATATGAGGCTTCTCGAACACAAGCCGAATCTCGGCGTTCGTCTAGCAAGTCTAGATTCATCCTCAATTCTTTATCATTATCAGTTTGTTGCGCGAATAAGACTCTTGGGGAAGGATGTGTGACCTCTGTTGGGATGACCGCCTCAGTTCCATATGTTAGGCTGAACGGTGTTTCCCCGGTGCTTGTTTTGGAAAGAGTGCGATGAGCCTAAAGAACATGGGGTAATTCATCCACCCAGCCGTTACGTCTTGTTCCCAGACGTGCTTTGATGCCTTCAACAATACTTCTGTTTGCGCGTTCAACCTGGCCATTGCCTTGAGGGTGCGCGACTGAAGTAAATATCTGTTTGATTTTCATGAATGAGAGCCATTCTTGTAAGTGTTGATCCGCAAACTGCGTTCCATTGTCACTTACGATTTCCAGTGGCAGACCAAATATGCAAATGATGAATTCCCATATAAATTTTTTGATATTGCGCCCGTCAATTGTGGCTAACGTCTTGGCTTCCACCCATTTGGTAAAGTAATCAATGGCGACCACCAAGTATTTGACGTTGCCTGGCGCTGTAAGGAAGGGTCCCACCAGATCAATGGCCCATTTTTGGAATGGCCATGCTGCGGTGACTGGTACCAAATTATTTTTTGGTCTGAGTGTACCAGGCGCGTGTCGTTGGCAAGCGTCACATTTGCGCAGCTCTTTTAATGCATCGAGGTGCATTCCCAGCCAGTAATATCCTGCGTTCATGAGTTTGGCTACGACCATTCGAGGTCCTGCGTGCAATCCGCACGTGCATTCGTGTATATCTTTTATTAAGTACGTGGCTTCTGCAGAATCTACACATCGTAGCAATGGTCCGAGATAGGACCGTCGGTATAAGATACCATCGGCGACCTCATAATGTAAGGCCTTGTGTTGTAGCTTCCTTGCTTCTGCTTTGTTTGATGGGAGGATTCCCTTGGTCAGGAAGGCCATTATGGGGGTGATCCAAGATTCTTTTCCTGTCTGGACCACGTTCACTTGTTTTTGTGGTACAGATGGCTTAGTCAGCACCTCAACTCGTACGTCTTTTGCCATATGATCGAATGCGGTTGATGCCATTTTGCTTAAAGCATCTGCTGGCTTGTTCTGGCTTCTGCGTACGTGGATGACTTTGCAGTGGAGGAAGCTATTTATCAATTCTTTAGTGTGCTGTAAGTATAAAATCATGGATGGCTCTCTTGCTTCATATGAGCCATCGATGTGATTAGCAACTAACATTGAATCAACGTGGGCCTCGATGTATTGTGCGCCCATCTTTTTAGCGATGCGTAAGCCTGCTATAAGTGCTTCATACTCTGCCTCGTTGTTAGTTGTTTGAAAGTCGAGCCTTATTGCGTAGGTGTATTCTTTCTCTTCCGGGGTTATTAGACGTAACCCCGCGCCGGCTCCTTCGTCATTACAAGCACCGCCAGTGAACAATTTCCACTTTTGAGTTTCATCAGGCGGAGTTGATTTTGATGATGCCTCATTTGCGCATTCTTCAACTTTATCCGCTGGGACTTCCGCGATAAAATCTGCAAGGATTTGTCCTTTGAAGGAAGGTCTTGCCTTGTATGAGATCGAGTGTTCACCCAATTCTATTGCCCATTTGGCCAACCGTCCAGAAAGTTCTGGCATGCGCAAGATATCATTGATGCGGAAGTCTGTGAGGACATTGATCGGATGTCCTTGGAAGTATCTGCGCAGTCTTCTGGAAGCGTGGACTAATGCGAGAACCAATTTTTCCATTGTTGAGTAGCGGGTGTCGGCGTCCAGCAGCGTACAACTGACATAGTATATTGGGGTTTGCACCCCATTTCTGTCGACCATGAGTACCGCGCCTACTGCCTTATTAGTGACAGATAGGTATAGGGTAAGCGGTTCTTTCGGCAGCGGAGCAGTGAGTGTTGGCAGATTGCTCAAATACATCTTCATTTCTTGGAAAGCCGCTTCTGCCTCTGCGGTCCAATGAAAGTTTGATTTCTTCAAGCAATTCTTTAGTGTGTCCACGAAGGGAAAAGATTTGGACGCATAGTTTGACAGAAACCTGTTCAAGGCTACAAGTCTCCCCATTAAAGTTTGGACTTCTTTGACCGAAGATGGGGATGGCATGCGCTCGATTGCTTGTACCTTATCTGGGTTCGAGCGGAAACCATCTTTTGTTACGATGACTCCGAGAAATTTTCCCTCTTCCATTCCGAAGGAACATTTGCCCGGGTTAAGTTTCATCCGCACACTACGCAATTGATTGAAAGTTTTTTGAATGTCGGTTAACATCTCGTCTTTTTCTCTGCTTTTGATTACCAGATCGTCGACGTATACCTCCAAATTTACACCGATTTGTTTTACAAACGCGGTGTCCATTAAACGCTGATATGTTGTCACAACGTTTTTCAGCCCAAACGGCATCTTGGTGTAGCAAAAGGTACCCATATCTGTGCGGAATGCTGTCTTGTCTTCATCTTCTTTGGCGATCTGGATTTGATGATAGCCCTTGTAGGCGTCCAGAAAGCATTTAAACCTGTAGGGTGCTAACGAATCGACCTTCAAGTCGATCTCGGGCAGCGGATAACAATCTTTTGGGCAAGCTTTATTCAGATCCTTGTAGTCGACACACATGCGCCAAGTGCCATTGGATTTGCCTAACATGACTGGGTTTGCCACCCAAGTTTGGTACTTGCTTTTGCGGAGAATTCCCGCCTTTAGAAGTTCCATCACTTGTTCATTCATCGCCTTTGTTTTCTTCGGCCCCATGTTGCGTTTCTTTTGAGCGACTGGTTCTGCGTTCTTGTAGACGTTGAGCTTGTGTTCTGCGATGTGACACGAGACACCAACCATGTATGCTGGTTTAAAGGCGAAGATATACATGTTCTTTGTTAACAGTTGCTTCAAATGTCTGTGAATGGAGTCGGAGATTACATGGCCGATGACAATTGTCTGTTCCGGGAATGCAGGGTTGATGACCCATTTTTCCGGCTCGGTTCTGACAGTTGGTTTTGTTTGCTTTGTGGGCTTCGGCGCATTGGTTGTGTGGCATGTTTTGTTTCCGCGGATGAATGCGACTCCTGTTCGCGTAGGGAAGCCTGCCATCTGATGCGGCGTGGATGCATTGCAATTGAATTTTGCCAATCCTTCCCGTCCCAGCAAGATGTCATGCAAGGAATTAACGGGAAGGACAATGAAATCACACGTTTAAGTGCGCGAGTGCTTTCCGTCTAAGAGTGTTACTGGAAATGTGAGCATTCCCAGTGGGTAAATTGTCTCATGAATAAAGCCGGAAATTGGCTCCGTGACTGGTATTATTCTTGCTTTGTCATCATCGTCCAGCTGGTCGAAACATTGCTAATACATGATGTCTGTGCTGCTACCGTTGTCTAAGAACATATACCTCGTCCGGTAATGTCCAACGACGCCGGTGATGATTAGCAAAGCTGTCGACGAGCCCCCCCCCCTTTTACTCTTGGCATGATTACCTGCTCTTCCTTCCATGAATCGTCATTTATATCCACAAACGTGCGTTTGTGACTTGTGGTTCTATGGGTCATGTTGCAGGCATTGCGCGATGTGTTGTACACATGATACGCGTTGAGATTGCGTTTCCTTTTCTGAGATGGTTCGCCTCCTTCCGTGTTATCCCTCTGCTTTCTCCGCATGTTCTTCACAAGGTGCGTTAACTGCCCTGATTTTATAGCGTTTTCTATTTCTATCTTCAGACTGTAACAGTTGTCCGTTATATGGCCGTGGTCTTCGTGATACTCACAGTACTTGGACTTATCCACGTTCCGTCTGTCACCTTGGAGTTCTTGCGGTTTCGGGAATTGAATTTGTTCGGTCTTTAGCACCTCAGATGGTGTTTTGGACAGTGGTGTCCACTCGTAGTTTTTCTTTGAGTGTCCCTTGTGATCGCGGGGCCCTCTCGAGCTAAGCAGGTTCCGTGCATCTTGCGCTGAGGAGTACTTTCCTTCCTTTGCTGTGCCCGAAATTCTAGACCAGACGGACTGTTTGCCTTTTTCTCTATTATTTGAGGATGGATGATGGCTGCTGCTTTGGTGCATATTTTTGTTTCGGTGAAAAGATCACTCGGAGGACGCGTATACTTTGGCAGCTTCAATCACTTCATCCCAGGCTTGTGGCATGCTATCTTTTCCCGTCAGACACTTTATCAGGTCATCATTTCTTACCCCGTGTATGAATGCTGCACGGGTAAGTTCTTCTCCGCAACCTAACTGGAAGGCTTCCTTGTTGTATCTGACAATGTAGTCTTCCAAGGATTCGTTCTCATGACGTGTGCATAAGAGAATGTGCGCTTTGTCTTTCTTGTGTTTGCGCAGGTGTGAAAAGTGATTCTTGAATTTTCTAATGAGGTCATCGAAGTCTACCAGACTTCCGACAGGCAGACTTTCATACCAAACTCTGCCTGCCCCTGTTAACGTTTGCTCGAACAGATGGCACCAGGCTTGTACAGGCCATAGCTTAGAGCTACCTGCGCAGTCAAAAGCGTGTAAGTGATCGTCTGGATCACGCAAACCGTCGTATTTCCCAATAGTGCTTGGTAGTTTACACTCTTGGGGCATTGGTGCTAGCGCGATGCGCGCACAGAATTTTGATCTCTCGGCGAAAGTCTTCGGCATGTAAGGCTTGTAGAGGTCATCATATTTGGGTGCTAGACTGCTGGCAACAGATTTAGAGTGCTGTTTTTTATTGGAATCATGATGCACCTCATTTTCCGATTCATAGCCGTATGGTTCCTCATTCAGGTTGACGGGGTCCTGACCGTGAGTATTTCTACCACGGTCTCCACCACGTACCGCCTAACGAGGTCCCTTAGTGCGGCGGCCATTGTTGTTTTCACGAGGCGATTCTGAATCATCCTCTCTTGTGTCGAAACTTAATGTCTTTTGGACATTAAGTTTGGCTTGATTCATTACCATCTTCTGATATTCGGCGATTGTCTTTGAATTTTGTCGGGCCAACCATTCGTCCGGATCAACCGGAGATAGGTTGTCTTGTTTCTTTTTTCCTCCAGTAGACCCCCCCTGATTGGGTGGAACTGGAATGTGGAAGCCGGTTGCTTCTGAGCCACATTCTTCGTGACGGTGTTTGGTGTAACGTCCTGAATTTCGTCGTTGATTGTTGCATCTACTTCAGCAGTGTTATTGTTGTTTGCATCTTTTGAGAAAGCCATGGTTGCTAGTTTGAAAGATGTTTTAAACCGTAAGGGATGGCGCCAATGAAGAAACAAATGATCTTACCACCGATTAGGGATGATAAGATTATGAGTTTACTACAGGGTTGATCTTTCACTAGCAGCTACGGATTGAGGAACCTGCAAACAAGAGTTGATGTGGGTGTGGAGACGACTACACAAGGTAGTTGTTTATAACAAAAACGGGGTGAATGGGGATACTATCAAGTGTGATAGCTCTCCGGGTTAGCAGAAAGTGTCCTCTCCTATTGGGGATGTGACCCCTTTTATAGGATAGTCCGTATGCCACCATTACCCAAGTCCTAACCATGGTTAGGTTGTGTCCATCACCCTTAATTATGTTAGTAAGGTGATATATGGAAAGCTTAAGTAATGGGAATAGTGGAATCGTCTACCGCCTTTAATGGTTGGTCAACATGTTTGTAGCCTTGATTCATGCATGGCGTTTGACCATGCATGACTTTCGTCTTGACCGAGACTTGACCATTGGCTGGCCATTAATGTGTTTTGACCATTTCCTGCGCATAAGCTTTTCTCCGCGTGACGATGTTACTCCAGGTTTGGGTATGCGGAATAGTGTATTCAGTACCCAATCCCATCATTCGAAAATGACTAAACCTACAAGGACTATCATAGAAAACATTTGAATACATGAAGCACTATAATTGACAATCTTGATAAAAACGAGAGTGACGGATGTCACAGTTGAAGACTCTGACGGGCAACCTGTTGCGTCAGGAACAGTTGTCCAAGGTAGGCCTGGTGTGTGTCTCGATGTTGACCTAAAAAGTATCTTTTAGTTGTGTATCTTGATGAAGAAGCTTCGTCATGCGTCCGCTGGGTTAGGGACGCATGTTGTTCCGCTGACGTAGAACGGGCGGTAGGAAGTGCATCCATCGTGTTGTGGACGCATGATAGTCCTTCTTGTACAACTCTAACCTAGCGGTCTTAAGTTCGAATCCCTACCCACACACCGGTGTCCTCCTTGCATAAGCTCAAACCGTCACTTAGAATTTTTTTGTGGTATGTATAGATCGAACCTGTGACCTACCCCCAGGATGAAAATCTTTAAAGGAAAACGCACCCTACCTCAAACCAACTGAGATAAAGATCATTAGAATTTACACTTCTCATAATCCATTAGGTGTATACTTTGTTGTTATTTTTGTTCAGAAATGATAAATGAAAAGCATGAATGGATTTATTTAAAAAAAAATAAATTAAACTAGGGGGTCAACCGAGTTGCGCGTTGCGCAACCTTTGAATATGTCTGTGAGCGAATAGAGAGAAAAATCAAAGCTGTCATTGAATTAATGATATACTGATGTTGTTGCCTAAACAAATTTCTTATCAAAAAAAGCATGCATCATAAAACATAAACCATCAAAACCATGTATCATAAACAGAAGGCGAAGTCGCCTGGTCAAAACATAGAGAAGTTAGAGGTAGCAACATTCATACTAAACAAAAAGGCGCAAAAGTTAAGCGCCACGATACTTAGAAACTGGAAAGACGATTACGGAAAGCAGAGTAGCAACATTCATGGTAAGCAAAAAAAGGCGCCAAAGCAAGATTACGCCTACGTTGTTGTTAGACACGCGATGTGTAATTGGTTGTTAGTGGGTGGTCTTTTGGCTGGATTAGCAGGTTCTGTTATTAAAAAAAACCTTAGTAAATATTGTGTATTCAAAATGGAGGGTGCAAAGCTGTTTTATACCTTCTTTCTCAAACAGTTCGCGCCTTGCACTTGCATCTTTCTTTTTTGCGTTGACAGAGGGGTTGGCAGGAGCAGGAGTTAATGGTATTATTGACTGAATAAGTTGTTAAACCTGTGCGATCATCCTTGACTGCTCTGATTGTAAATTGGATTGGGTGGGTTGTAATCTTGTTGCGTATGACTGTACGAGGATCAGTATTGGTGAACATTTCCTTACACGGGATCTCAAGTAGTTGTGTAGCTATTTTGTCAAACACAGTCGCATCCAAGAAATCTGTTTTATCATCAATGGTAATAGGAATGCGGTACCTGAAAAAGGCATATGAGCAAAGCGTTTTGTCAAGCCAGATGTAAATATGAATAAATAGGTTTTTGGGTCAGGTGTTTCATTTTCGATTGTTTTGATTTGTGGTGTTAATTTTGTTTTGTTTTATTTCAAACATTTTCTTATTTCTTGTTCATCTTATTTCTTTATCACATGCATTTTATAAGGGTGACGGGGCATTCTGTGGAAGTCAAAGTTCACTCCATATTAGTCTTTGGATACGCGTCTTTGAATACACGCCTAGGCGTATATGCGTTTAAGTGAATAGGTGCATAGGCAAATAGGCGTTTGGGCATGTTGTGATTTTAGATTCAGCCTACGTGCCAATCTGTTTTGGTTAATATTCGCTGGAATTGCTGATTAGACAATAATTGATTATATAAACTATAAACTGTAAACAGAATATATAACTGTGAAGTCAACATGAGCAGTTAACATGTCGTACCAGTTACGTCTATGCAGCATAAACATTTTAAAAAGAGTTAAAGGTTCTGCAGTCGCTGTTAGTATACACATATTTGTTAACAGGTTCTTTGTGCTGATTTTTAAGGTGTCTTAGTTGACATGTGTGTTGCTCTCTTCTATTATGAGATGTGTGTAGTGTGAGAAACATATAAACATGTTAATGAGATGTGATTCTAGACACTGACAGGTGAACAAATGAAGTGGTGTTGGGTTTTATATAAGGCAACAAATGACAGTAATACCCCTAAACAACTAGTTTAAATTGTGATCAGTGTGTTACTATATGTCTCACAATATTTGTTATAATCTTATTCAATGTCAATGATGAATTACATAATACAAGAATAGGTGTGTTCTATACCATATAAAAGGGACGCGTGCGATCAGAATAGCTGTGCAGCTTGCGTGGATAGGTGCAGATGTGAAATCGCAAACATAGCCCCCATAAGTGTTCATCTAATTGCAACATGGTTCATAAATTTTTAACCTAAAATATGAACCTAAGTCTGCCTAAACGTCTAAGCAAATAAGTGTGTATGCACCTACAGACATGTTGTATGACTATTTTTTTTCTACCCATTGTACCCATTGCGCCTTTTTAGCCTTGTTTGTTAATATGACTAAATTGCCCCTTTCAAATTAAAATATCTTTTTTCACTGGAGGGGTGGCTGACTATAGAGAACCTAGGGCTAGAGCCTTACAAAATAACCCCTTTCAATATATTTTCCATCGCCGCTATTCCGCCATCGAATCAAGTTATTGTAAGTGTGCAAACATCAGTAGCAGCGCAAGCTGCAACATCAGCAGCAGTGCAACCTGTGCCAACAGCAGCTGCGCAAGCCACTGCAAACTGGGCAGACTGGTTTGTCCTCCTAAACGCCAGTAAAACCAATAAAACCTGACTTGTTGCGGATTTGTAGTACAGGGCACGTCAACAATTAGACCATTCTATGATATGGATTCTCTATTAATTATTCTTAATAATATGAAAAGGTTCCTGCCTAACCCAGTTTTTGTTATTAGTAAATGCATACGGTCCTACTGTTGAAACTGAGTTGTATCCAGCAATATAAATAATCTAAACTTATATTAATATTAGTCACGGATCACCGATTTAAGCTATTTCCATCGACGGTTTTAGTAGATGTATTTATAATAAGACGAAAAGACAAAGAGGTAAATATAAATGTGCCTGTGATCGTCCTGTTAATCACGAAGTTTTTACCCTGCAATTCAAAGGCAACAACAATTAATACTTGTTTTACATGTGTTTGGAAAAAAATGATAAAAACATACGGTGATTGCCTTGTTTGGCAACTGTTTCAGTTCAATTATAGAAGTGATGTTTTCTATTGGTGGGATGATTACAGGCCTTGAAAAGTCGATGTTGGCATACCTGTTATATAAACGGTTTATTGGGTTAATTTATTATGAGAAAAAGTAATAGAGACAGTCAAGCACAACTTACAGTGTTTTCATCATCTCAGTTTCCATGATCTCGGGTTCCACGTAGGTATATGTTGCCCATGTCGTTTGCAGTTGCAAAAAAGCTTTAAAAAAGTGTTAGGTCAGTAGGTAGATATAACTGCGCAACCAGAGTAAGTTAACAGTCACCTGTAAGTCATTTTGCCTTCAAACCTGTCATGGCTATAATAACAGGTGACTGTGCATTTTGTATTCGCTGGCGATCAAATCTCTCGGGGTTTGTGCATGTTTTTTCCCAAACAGGAATTATAGTATCGTGGTTGCTGCGCAAAAAGGATAGTAAGTTGCTAATAAGTGTAATATGATTCTGTAAATGCACCTCAATTGTAGTTACCTGAGATCTCGCATGGTTACAACAACATACGGTTGATTTTTTACAGTCATCTTGTCCTTTTAGGAAAGTTGTTACCGATGATTGTAAACTGTACTGAACTATGTACATGGTAAAGAATTGTTTTTTTAGGAAAGTTGTTACCGATGATTCCTTCAGAGCGAACTTTTATTTCAGCCATGTGCCGTGTAGCAATTTCAAAATATGTTTTTTGTATGTCTGGACAATCTACGACAGGCGTTATTTGAGTTGTTGAACCAAAGATAATCAAGGCTGGGTGAACCAACGTGTTGGTGTAGTTGTCTGGAGTGATACATGCATAACTTTCAATGCGATAACATGAGTTAAGTGATAACTTTGCCTCTACGAGACTTCAATTATCATCCTTCGCCATTGCTTGTATTCCAAAACCCTGTTTGTAAAATGGCGTGTTAGTAAAAAAAATGTATGAATCAGGCCTAATAAACCTGTAATGTTGTAAAGTTGCACAAACATAGGTGGATCATGACAACAAAATATTTTGTTTTAGGTATTTTATATATTCAATGAATAAAACATTGTGTAAATAAAAGGTTTTAGTAAACTGTTATAAACATGAAGCATATCAAAGGTAATGGTCAAATGTTTGAACAGAAAGTTGGATAAACAGCAAAATGGGTAAAGTACAAATCGCCTAGATAACAAATCGACTAAAAAAGGAAAACATGTCAACAGTGTGCTTGCTAATGCTGGTATCGTTGATCATTTGTTCAGGTATGGGTATAATGATCATTCAACATGCAGGTTTTTAGTAAGGTATCAGGATCATAGTTATTATTGAACAAAATAAAGGCGGATGATTTTTATGTTTGCAAAGTAAGAACAATGACCATACGTATACGCAACAACGTGTAAATCATAGCATACAAAAAAACTGATAGAAAACACAACCGTGAAATTGTCATCTGACCAAGCACCTATACTACACCTAAAATGGGTTAAATAACCAGGAATTCCCTATAAACAAAACAGTGCGAAAACCGCAATAGGTGTGCAATTTCAATTATTACACGTGGGCAGTTGTAGACGTGAAATTACAAACATAGCGTCCATAAATGTTCATCTAATGGCCACATGGTTAAGATTTTTTTAACCTAAAATATGAATCTCAATTTGCCCAAATGCCTAAGTAAATAAGTGTCTATGCCCCTAGGTGAATAACCTATCCGTTTAAGCGAATACGCGCCTACAAATTGTTGCTAAAACAACCTCAAACGCGCACCTTAATTGTTGCAAAAATGTTTCAAACATGTAACCTAATTGCTGCATCATAATTAACCTTAATATGAAGATCAAGATCAAAACTAGCAGTTGCTGCTAATGCACGATTAACAGCAACTTTTCCTATTGATTTTGAACATCATAATGGTTGGTTTACCAAAATCCTTACCATCTCACATTTCAAAGAAACGTGCAGCAAAATATGTAGATGCAGTAAACCAAGCTTTAAAAAAGACTTAAAATTTTCAGTAAAAACTTAAAATTAACATTTTACAATCTCAACATTGTCAGATCATTATTTTCAAACAGACATACTCAGATTAAACTTGTGAAATTACATGAAGAACATAGTCACAATTTACATTTGTTTATTGATGTGAGAAATCATCAAGCGTGGAGTAATAAAGTAGCTTCAAATTGAACATTCAATTTGTGAAATCAACTTTCTATAATATTTTTTTTTTGCTAAGAGCACGGATATTCCGTTTAGTATAAAATCGAATCATGATATTTTATTATTTCAATTTTACAATTTTTAGTAAAAATTGGATTGAAGCTATACCCTTTAACAACAAAATTACAAACAAAATCAGCTAAAGATCTAAACGCAACAAACAGAGTTTTGAAATATTTACTTAAAACTCATTTGAGGGTACGACATTTAGCAAAAAAATTAAGAAACAAAACATTTCCAAAAAAATACAGCTATAAATCTAAGGGAGGTAAACAATTTACCGGTTTCGATCTGCTCTAAATCTCGAAATTCCTCACACCTGCTGCTGAGAACCGAAATGAAAACCATCGTTGAAAAGTTTAAACCAAACCCTTTATACCAGTAAGAGGTGATGAGTCAAAGAAGCTTTAACGTGGAGGCGCTACCAAAGAACACCTGTAAACCACTTAGGCCTTTTTTAAATAAAAAAATCAGGTAAAACTATGGCAAAATTAAAAATACACCTCCATGAGTCGAACCCGGCCAAGACACCAAACATAATAAAACTCCCACCATCTGTGCTATAACATACTTGCTTAACATACCTGAAACGTTTGGTATTTAAACACTTTTTAAAACTCAAGAAAGCACTATTCATGGGCTTCCTAAAATAAACATATAGGATAATTTGAAGGCATGAACAATTAAAAAGAAAGGAAAGTAAATTATATGGGCTTACGTTTATTTTTAACCGTTTAATAATAAAATTGTAATTAAAAACGATCTGACACATCAAAGAGTAAATGAATAAAAAAAGCGATCGTACGTTGAAGGGGTAGGGTTCTAATTCTCAATGTGAAGGCGGATCCTACCCCACAACATTATTCTCACAAGACCTCCACAGAAAAACAACCCACCTGAAATGACCAAGTATGTGAAGATAATAGATTTCCACGGAGTCTCAACATCCGCGGAGCCCATTTCTTACAAGACCACATGTGGAGTGCAATACACGCGTGCGAGACAATGCGCCCAACTTAGCGATGGTCTCCCGTGGACAAGTCACAACTTGACGCATGTCAGGACTAACCCGCCACGTCTGCGCGCTAGTAGGGAAGGTGCAGCCCCCCTTTATCCCCACTTGCTTCATTATTCCCCCTGGTGTCAGGAGCCACTTTATACGATCTTCCAGAAGTAGCAGGTTGGCAGACCGATGCCGCCTGACACAGTCTGACGCAGACAGAGATAGACTTCAGCCACTAGCAACGCGCCACATGGACCAATGGCAGGGCGGTGCACTTTTCTCTCTCCTGCATTTATTACATTTAGTTCAATCTTAATTTCCTTACCTCATTACTAACTAATTGGGCCGAAAGGAAGGCGAGCCCATAACTCAGGCCCAAGTCCATCGTCGTGGTTATGGGTAAATGGTAACTGGCCTATGTAACCTCTATAAATAGGAGCTCACACCTCCTTTGCCAGGGATTCCACTCTCTCGAGAATACACATATGCTTACCGGGCCAAACCACCATTTTTGTGTCTGCTATCACGAGTCTCTTGAGACTCTAGGCGGCCGCCTCCTTTCACACGACCCACTGATTATTTACAGGTCTCAGATCTACCCACGGTGTGGAGCAAAGGATTATATCCTGCAGCAAACACGAGTCATCACCCCAAGCACCTCCTGTGAGGTAAGTACTACAGTCCTTGTTACTCGTTGTTTCTTCAGACGCGCACCAACATGCGCGCTTCTCTTACTAGCTTTTATATATTAAGTGAAGTGTTCTATGATAATATTTGGTTATGGCTTTAGGGTTTCAGTAGCATTTTCAAATGTTGAGACATAAGACAACCATAATTTGATTAAGAAAAAAGTTATTATGTAGTCTTCAACTATGTCACAAACAATAGGGTTTGTAAATGTAATTTATGCAAACTTTAGAGGTTTTCGTGAATAAGTATACAAATTCGTTGGTTGATGGACAACCACCATTCTCCATCTAAACCTCCAAACCTTTTGTTGGTTCACAACCACCCCAAAATATTTATATTTAAGTACGCATGATGAACCACTTTCATTGTAGTCCATAACACAAGAACTAAAACGCTTCTAGGAACATGGTTGTCAAGGTATATGGCCCAATTAAAGCGGCTTGTCCACAAAGAGTCTTGGCTTGCCTTTTCGAGCTTGGGGTTGACTATGAGCTTATCGACGTTAACTTAGAAGCCAACGAGCATAAACAACCTGATTTTCTACAAAAACAGGTAACTTTCAATGTTCACGATTTAATTCAAACGAAATAATCTACTTATTGTATGTTATTCTAATATCAATGCAACTATGCAAGTTAATATAAATTTTCGTTGCAGCCTTTTGGACAAGTGCCAGTGGTCGAGGATAATGATTTTCGGCTTTTTGGTAAGACACTTAAAATTGCTTCTCTAAAACATATAGTATCTATTAATTATTTATTTTTAAAATACTCGAAATAAATAGTTCCGTTTACTCTTTTTTTTTCCACACTTTCATGTAAATTTTATTGAAAACGGACTTGTATTTCAAATAAAGTATTTTTTTTGGTCTCAAGTTTTTTATTTCGGATACCATTAAGATCGTGATAAAATTTATACTGAAGTGTAGCCAAAAATAAAATTGTGCATTTAGATTTTTTAAACATGTTATATTTGCTATCCATGTGAATACCCATTTTTATATAAAAAAAATGTACAAAGGGGTTTACAAAACAAGATAATAAAAGGGGATTTGGATTTTAATAACCCAAACTATTCGAACTTGGCCATTGGTACCATCAACTAAAAAATTGGCCATATATAACCTGAACTATTGACTTATTGGAATCTAGCGCCCAACTAACTAACGCCGTTAGTTGGGTTGCTGACGTGGCACGCTGATGTGTCACAAGTTGCTGACGTGGCGTGCTCATGTGTGCACACGTGGATTGACACGTTAGCAAATCTTGCCACGTCAGCGAACCCACTAACGGTGTTAGTGATTTAACCGTTAGTGGGTGTTAGATTCCAATAAGTCAATAGTTCAGGTTATATATGGCCAATATTTTAGTTGAGATACCAGTGGCCAATTTCAAATAATTCAAGTTATTAAAATCCAATTCCCCATATTAAAACAAACATGTAATTATCTTTACGTACAATTAAATGTAACCAATCCTTCTAATAAGCTTCTTTTAAAAAAAATGTGTGTAGAATCAAGGGCGATCATAAGGTATTATGCAACAAAATATGGTGACAAAAATCGTAACCTTTATGGAACCACACTAGAAGAAAAAGCCTTAGTTGACCAATGGCTAGAAGTGGAAGCACACCATTTCAATGACATGATTTACACCATTGTTCTTCAAAAACTAGTCATCCCAAAGATGGGTGGGAAAACTGACCTTGATTTGGTTCATAACTGTGAACAAAAGCTTGAACAAGTGTTTGATATTTACGAACAACGGCTATCGAAGAATAGCTACCTAGCCGGAGACCGGTTCACCCTTGCTGATCTAAGCCACCTTCCTGGGATTAGGTACTTGATGAATGAATGTGAGCTTGGGCACTTGGTGAGAGACAGGAAGAAAGTGAACCTGTGGTGGGATGATATTTCAAACAGACCAGCTTGGAAGAATGTTATGCAACTGTTTAATGGGCTAGGTTAATTTGCAGTTCATAAAGCTTCTCTTGGTTACTCATTAATCCTTTTGTATCAAATAAATGTTTTTACATGTTTGCAATATCTACATCTCACTTGTAGTTTCACTTTATCTATGTTTATTTATATGTTTCTATTTTATATATTCTCTTTTCACTACTTCAAAATCAGGTTATGGTAGTTATAGAGCAAGGGTATTGACATGTGTTCGGTTTGTTGGAGAGAAAAAAATGAAACCCTTAAAAAAGTTAACGTCTAAATATTGATAAAAATAAGAAAAAAATAATCTTACAAAGATATAAAAACATTAAAATAAATGTTAGTAGAGTAACATGCTTACGTCATTAGTTGAACTGGCAAGGGGACAAAGTGAGTGGGTTTTGAACCCGAGTCTCGTCGATCAAAAACCAAGGCACTACCCACCATGTAGGAAGCTCTTGTGGTTTATTTGCACACAACCAGATTGGACCAAGCCAATATTATTGTTTCCTGAACAATATTCTCCCTCACAATGTTTTCAGAAACATAATTCATTTTCTTCCTACCTTTTTTCCCTACCCTCTCTCTAGTCTATGCCTACCCACAAAAATGGAAGAAAAACACAATTCACTTAGAACTAAACAAAATAACACATTAGAGAGAGGGTAACAACTGTTGAATCCGCAATCCCTAAAAAATGGAAGAAAAACACAATTTCTCAGCAACCGTCACCAGTCAGCACACCAGTCTGCCACTGTGGTTTCTACATCAAATCATCACTGATTCACCCTAAACCGTCGGCCATTGCAGCAGAAGAAGATGCAAATTGCAAGGGCTCATGAATGATTGGACGAATGAAGCTTTTTTTTTTTTTTTTTTTAAAAAAAAAGTTAGGATTTTTCTGATTTCATCTGGTCCAACAAGTTGCAGCAGTTATCCGGTCCGGTCAGCTCCGGCCGCTGGCTAGTAGACCGCCCACCCGATTTTCAGCATAACGACTCATTATTCTATAATCCGAGCGTCCAGAGTAGTGGTCCCCAATTTGGCTGGTTGGAGGGTCGACCGGGTTTAGGTTTCAAAACATTGCTCCCTTACATTCCATGTTTGGTAATTGTAACCAGAAATCACTTGTATGTTTAGGGATATCCAAATGACATATCTTAATAGTTAAAAAAACTGTTGTGTAAAACAACGTCAACGACACAAGAGGTCAAGTACTCCTCTACGTCACCCTATACCCGCCATCTACCACATGGAAATGCTTTGTTCTCTCTCCTCCCTCGTGGACCGCACAACGTTTATCTGTCCTAACAAGGTGGCGTCGGTAAATCGAACGTTGTTTTGACATATATGTGCTATGACTAATTAACACTTGATCCAAATATACCGAACACATCCACACACCCACGTATTGTAAGGTGTTGCTTTCAAGATGGTAACATTCATTTAGGGGCTGTTTGGTAGCCTCTTAATGAGGCTCTTAACCATTCAGCGCTGAATGATTCAGCATTCGGCGTGTTTGTTTCAGCTTCTGAATGGAATGGTTAAGTCTGAATCATTAAGATTTGGGATGTTGCTGAACCATTAAGCATTGAACTATTAAGCATTGAACTAGGCTGAACCTTAATGAGGCTCCCCTACCAACGTGGGTAGGGGTGTAAATGACACGTAACGGCTCGAGAGCTACCCGGGATCGGCTCGGTAAAAAGCCCGAACGAGCCGAGCCTTAACGAGCCCAAGCCCGAGCCCGAGCCTGAATTATGGCTCGTTTAGTTATCGAGCCCGAGCTCGAGCCCTAGATACAAAGCTCGATTGGGCTCGCGAGCCTAAACGAGCCCAAACATAATTATAAGTTAATTATATATCTCTTATAATTTATAGCCCACATCTCCAAAGCCCAAGTCCTGATTTCATAGGCCCATTTAATAACACTTGCGAGCCGAGCTTTTGCGATCTGCTTTGAGCTCGTTTGAGATTGTTCTCAAATCACCTTGAGCCGAGCCGAGCCGAGCTCGAGCTTTTGATTTTGCTAGCGAGCCGAGCTCGAGCTCTAGATTGTAGGCTCGAGCCGAGCCAAGCTCGAGCTTCATAAAACCATAACGAGCCGAGCTCGAGCCCAGTCAGGCTCGAGCTCGGCTCGTTTACACCCCTAAACGTGGGACAAGAAAACTAACCATTAAGAGATCCAACTTAATGATTCAACGCTTAACCATTCAGACCTCTTAATGATTCAGCACTTAATCAACCAAACAGCCCCTTAATTTAACACTTTATATATTGTGTACGATATAAACTAATGAATTTATGAACATTATCTTTATTATTATTTGAAGCTTTTATTATATTTTACCTTTCATCATTTAAAATGGTAGAAACCACAACAAATTACAAGAGAATGATAGGTAGTCGGCCAACAAGCTGCATCGCGACCCTTTTTAATTTGCAACCTTATCCTGCTAAAAATAAACCCTTGGTTCATCGAGGTCGGGGAATTACTGTGAACAACCTTTTGCACTCAATCCAGAAAACTGATGGCCTTGGGGGCGAGGGACCCAAATGTATCAAAAGGAAACAATATATTCATAACCTTTAGATACTTACAACGAACCACAAGTTAACTCCCGGCTCATCCCATTGTAATACACATGAGGACTAACTCTTTCACTTAAAATGGCTTACTTATGCGGTATCATAAACGGGAACATCCGCACAAAGTAAAATCCCTTTACGTTTGAACCGTGTTTCCAAACGCACTTTTAAAGCCCCATTTCATGTCGGGTATGCATGTTTCCTTAGATATAAGTTGCTTTCAAGTTTTCAAAAGTCAAATATTTATACAAATTTTATAAGTTTTGACAATGGTGTGGGAACTGGGATGATGAAAAGTGTGATATTTGAAAATATAAACTTACAATAATAAAAAGAACGAAAATAAATAAATAAATAAAATTCATCTGGGTATATAAATTGATAAATTGGTATATGTTATCATGTAATCAAGCATGTTATCAAATCTTATATTCGTCTCATAACCATAATTTTTTTTAATAAGTAATCACATACCGATTAACCGACCATATGTACCCATTCCATATGTTTCGAATTTCAATATCTCCACCAGGTTTGAATTTTATTGCCATTTCTATACGTAACAAACCAAACCAATACCAACCGAATTCTCCTCTTTGAAGTAGAAATCCCACCCGTAGAAGTTAAAGCTTGTATTATTGAAATCAAAAGTCTAAATACGAAATCCCCATTTGTGAATTGTGGCCCACCGGTAGGAAGGCTTGGGTTTTCCACTAGAGACCCAAGATCGATTCCCACTTGTGTCACTTTGTGTGGATTATGGTAATAAACGGTTTGAGCTAGGCATTTTGAGGTTCTCAGTTCGAATCCCGTACCCACCCATTTTTTCGCCGCACCGTGTTTTACACTAAAGAGTTGTGTTCTTATGGCGATCTAAAATACTTTCAAGTGACAACCGACACTATGGTTTCTCAGAAAACGCCTAAGCCAAACTCATTCGGTGTCTAAACACAAAGAAATTCGCCTTTCAAAAAAAAAACCGAAGCAGTCCTCCGTACTATATATAACCTATGGAAACCCTTCACTCTTCTCTTTACCGTGTACGTACCCGCTCTCTCTCGCCTTCATCTCTCTCAAAGATCCGTACACCAAACCCTAATTAACGGATCCCTCATTCTTTCTCTCTACGAAACCCAGGTACAGATTCACTAACATTCCTATTAATCGATCTATCTGTTCATATACTATATTATTATTATGCAGATATTATTTAATTTATTCATTTTAATAACTCGTTGTTTCTGTTGCTTTACGTTAGGGTTTGATAATATTAAAAAATGGCAGCTCTAGCACCAGCACCAGCACCGCAGCAGCCTGTCTCTGCTCAAGTTGTATGTATCGTTTTTATTCGATTATTTGTGTTGATTATTATGATTATTATATGGTTTTGATGTTTATATTATTTATATTATTTGTTTTTACACATGTGCAAACTGATTATGGGCCTTTATTGTGGCTTGTGTGGTTTAGGTATTTGTAATAACTAATTTTTTTATCTGGTAGTTGTGTTTATGAGTTATAGGACAAATGGTGGTTGGTATCAGGGGTTAGCACTTATTATGCAAGTGATGTTAGGTTTAGATTTGTTTTCGGTATTGATAGTAGTCTTATTTTAGCGGTTTATGCTAAGTTGTTGAAAATGTTAGCTCGATTGGATATCATAGTTATCAAAGGCGTGAGGCGCACTCAAGGCGCTTAGGCTCCGCCTGTGGCCTAGGCGAGAAGCGCAAAAAAAGCGTGGGCCTAAGAAAAAAAAAGCGCAAATAAAAAAATATAAAAATCACCAAATCATTACAAATAGCAATCATCTTATAAAATAATATAAATATAAACTGACTGGTTTGCCATACCTACTAAAAGGATTAACACGCCTTTGATAACAATGTAGTAGACAAAATCAGATGGTAAATCAATGAGTTGAGGTGTTTATATATAGAAAAACAATTCAATATCTATAAGTGTTTTAAAAATCAAATGTATTTAAAAAAATTGATTGAGATTTATATATATCTCTATAAATTGGTAAGTATTGGTCGATTATATTAGCCAGAGGATTAGGTTTTAAAAATCAATATCTATAAGTGTTTTAAAAATCAAATGTATTTAAAAAAAATTGATTGAGATTTATATATATCTCTATAAATTGGTAAGTATTGGTCGATTATATTAGCCAGAGGATTAGGTTTTAAAAATCAGACTGTGGCTTTTTTTACCTAGGAAGGAAAAGCGGGATCTAGTGGCTTCTAGGAAATTGGTCGCCTAGGCGGTCAAGGCGATGGCTTTTGATAACTATGTTGGATATGAATTTCTATTCTATGTTGGTGAGTAATTGATGTTTATGTCATAGTTGTTAAAAGCCATTGCCTGTTGTGCCTAGGCCCATTTTTCACTTGATGCGAGGCAATTGCGATTTAAGTTGAGGCAATTGCGATTTAATTCTCCCGGTGATGGTTTAGGACAGATTCTAGCGAGATTTCCAAATTCCGTAGAGTTTCTGGCCAGATTCTCTAAATTATGGCTAGATTCCAGCCAGATTTCTACTTTATCTTTTAAGGAAAATTACTTTTATACACCAGTATTTTAAAAGTTTTGATACTAACTACATGATATTGAATGTTATATAATAGCTTTTGTTTATTTTATTTGAAGAGTAGTATTATTTTTCTAATACATAATATATTCTTACTTTTTTTCTTTGTTTTTTTTAATCTCAGGCCCTCATTTTCTTTTGCTCCTTGCACCTTTGCCTCAGGCGGTGGCCTATGCGCCTAGTGCCTTTGATAACTATGGCTTATGTTATTGTTGAACTGTTAATTAATAATCTGCAAGTTATTTTTTTAAAGTTTTCATGCTGTTGTTGAAGTAAACCCATGTCAATGATAAATGAATTTGTTATATATGTGGCCATGTGGGTGCAACGATACGCTTTATGCCTCATTTGGCCTCAGTTTTTACGCTTGGTGTTTAGCATATTAAATGGATAGTTATAAGTCATTGAGTCTGTGTACTTGCTTTGTGATTATAAATTGTTAATCAAAAGCTGCTAGTAGTACATGCGAAAAACCTAGGAGATGTTACTCATTGAATGGTTTAATATCTGTCTGTTATTTTAAGCTTTAAAGTTTCTTTAATCATATTTACAAGTATTTGAGTACAGCTTTAAACCACTTTATCTATAGTTTGTGTATGCTTGTAATGTTTGAAATATATGCTTATATCTTATTTTTGGTTGATAAATAGGTTGGCAATGCGTTTGTTCAGCAATATTATCACATACTACATCAGTCTCCTGGTTTAGTTCATCGGTTTTATCAGGATATCAGCAAACTTGGACGCCCTGAGGATGATGGTTCCATGAGCATAACCACTACCATGGACGTATGGCTTCCTTCCCACTTCATTTTATTCATATAATTATCAGTATGCAAATTATGTTGTTCTTGTACATGTGTTTTTCCAGTTGACTAGTTTCTTTGTCCTGTTGATAAATACTCTAGAGTCTAGAACAACGGAAGGATTTTAACTTTTTGTTAAGAGAAGTAGATTGGTGAACACAATATATAATCTCCTGGTTCTGATCTTTTTTTGGATGTGCAGGCCATCAATTCTAAAATATTATCTCTTAACTATGACGAGTTTAGGGCTGAGATTAAGTCGGTGGATGCACAAGAATCATTGAGTGGTGGAGTGAATGTTTTAGTCACTGGGTGCCTGACTGGAAAAGACAATGTTCTTAAAAAGTTCACTCAATCTTTCTTTCTTGCACCACAAGACAAAGGCTACTATGTGTTGAATGATATGTTTCGTTACATGGAGGATGCTCTTCACAACGACGAAAAAAGTGACCCTGTTGAGGATGTCGAGGATTCCATCAATCCTGAGCAAGGTGACTGAAGATGCATACATGTTTTATTAATGTTTATATTTTAAATCAGTACCATCAATACATTTTGTTTTCAAATAGTTAAAAAAATTAGAGCCAACACTTAAAGTAATTACATTTATTAATATATGAAAACAAGCGATTTTTTGAACAAAGGTATTTTTATTAAATCAGTAGAAAAGTATTTACTGTAACTAACATAGGGGATCAAGCCAAGAAAGGTAACCAAAGATCATAATTTGCCTATCTGGGGAGCAAGAAACCCTCTCCTTAATTAAACAGAGTGAAACTTCAATTTTTGACTAATTTCAACTTACAAAAAGTTAAAGGAAGAACGGCCAAGGAATCAAGAATCATAACTGGTTGGGGCTTCTTATTTTAACTGTCAATCCTAAGTTTTATCAGAAGTCAATCCTAAACTTTTCAAAAGTTGAACTCACTTTTAAATTTTCAAGAGTTTTACTCACTTTTTTTTTCTTTCCAAAAGGCGATGTTTGTCTCTATGCTCTAAATCTCTAACCCTTGACCTTCAAGGGGAGCTGAGAGCTCTGCTTGAATTCCAAAGGCTTTACCATTGGACACAATCCCTCCACCCTTTTACTCACACTCTTATTGATTAGAGTTTTATGTTCCCCGCATTGTCAAATTTGGTATTGTTTATTTTTCTTTGCAAGTTTTCGTAAATATGCAAGTGAATTATGTATAAACAAACATTTCTTCTGTTTACTTTGAATATTTTTAGTTAGAATTTTATTATTATCGCAATAAATTTCTACCCTCTGTTATTCTTGGTTAGTCATCAAGTACATGAAGAGAGGCAGTTTTTATTTTCTTATTTTTCTTTGAAACCAACTGTTATATGCTTAAATATTTTTATCTGCAGTGATTGAAAGTGTACATGTGGTGGAGAACCACATTTCTGATCAAGTTATTGAACCACCAGAGGAATCTCAAGGGGAAGTGGTGCTCAATCCTCCAGAGAACGTGGTGGTGGAAGTGGCCACTGTTGATGAGGAAGAGCCAGTACCTGAGGTTATTGATGAAGTGCAGGAGGTATCACAACCGGCTGTTGAATCCAGCACCAAGATTGAAGAAGTCCCAAAGAAGTCATATGCTTCCATTGTATGTAGTCTTTATGATTTCGTCTTTCGTTTTCATAATGTTTTGTCAAAGGTGATTTGAGCTATGGAGTAATTTATGGCATGTTCTATTGTTGTTGAAGGTAATGGACCTGAAGCAGAATGGTGTTCCTTTTTCATCTCCAGCACCTGCCGCAAGGAAACTTCAGCCAAAGAACCAAGAGCCGCAGGTGAACAATGTTCCACCAACTGCCCCAGCCCCTGAGGCAGCAGCATCTAATGTTGATGCTGTTGAAAACGATGTTCATGAGGAAGAAGGTATGCTTACATTCTTTGCAATCATATGCATGCTTTTGCATAGAGTTTACAATTGGTTTTGGACCCAAGATCTGTTCTGGGCAGAGCGGAGCCGAGCCCTAAAAGCCTGATCTTGTTATGCCTGGTTTTAGGCGTCGTCGAGCCTGAAATTGGCATATCGGTGTCTAAGAGTTGATTGAATTGTCTGGGTAGAGTGTTAAGACTTGAATGTCAGGTCACATAGGTCTGATATCTCAGATAATTTGTCCTGTTAATATACACATAATTTATTTATTTCTATATACTATTTAATATTTATTTACTTTTTTCAAATTAGATTTCTTTTGACATGTTATTTAATATAAGTTTGGATTTGGATCTTTTCTGTTTTTATTCTTTTCACCACTACTGTATTTTTAAAATTTAAAAATAGTTATCTTTTTTTCTCAGAAATTTGTTAAAAAGTTCTATTTCATTAAATTAAAAAATGTCTTGTTTCAGTTGAAAACAGTTTTGTAATTATATTTAAAAAAAGGAACTTCTAAGTTCTTAATCTATTATTATAGGTATACACATAGTTGAATCAATATCTCTAGAGAAAAAAAATACAACCAACTCTGTTGGTACCGTTGGGAGGACCATGTTCATTTTGATGTGGGGTAACGCAATGCGAATACTAACTCATTGCCCCTACTTTTGCCTTAATACTCAGTTTAGGTAACGGGCCATGGTTACCTTCTTTAACCCTCAGGCCTCAACTGACCAAAGATCCTTTTACTTTTGTTTCAAAAGTTACTGCACTTTCTTAAATTTTATCCTAATGGCAGTTTCAATGGGGATTATGCTTTTTCTCCTAGTCTATATACCATTTTATGCCCAGATAGTAATCAATCTCCCTTTTTTGGGCAGCTGATGGCTTCTCCGTTTACATCAAGGGGCTTCCTATGAGTGCTACACCTGTTATGTTAGAGGATGAGTTCAAGAAGTTTGGGCCTATTAAGCCCAACGGCATTCAAGTTCGAAGCAACAGGGTATGCATCCACTTCTCCAAGGCATCTTTCTTTTGCTTTTGATTTTTAACTTTCATAAAACTCATGGCAGCAACAGGGATTCTGTTTCGGATTTGTTGAATTTGAGGTGCCTGATGCTGTTCAAAAGGCGATTGAGGTATGCATCGGTTTCTGTTCATGTGTTGGTACTTGGTAGATAATTTATACATATAACCATCCATAGTGGTGGAGTGGTGGAGTGGCCTTATGTTCACTTAGGTGATCAAGGGTTCAATTCCCACTTCCAACATTATGGTTTGGTATCCGGGTGAAGATCGAATACGGGTGGCGCCGGTTCGAATCTGACGGGCGGCGAGGTTTTACCGAGTTCTATAACACTGTCGTGCCTTCGGGCGGGTGGGGCTCGGGTTTCCGCGCATCGGGAGAAGGCAGGGGCTGCTGGAGGTCGAGTAGTCGATTCTTGGGCACGGCGCCCCGCAAGGGTGGTTGCCACACAGTTGTTCGCCGATCAAAAAAAAAAAAAAAAAGATAATTTATACATTGTCATTTTTGTACAAAACTAATTGGTCTCTTCTAATGCGGCAATGCCAACAGTAGATTTTCTATTTTTTAGAACGGCTAACTTACAAACCCACTAATCTTACTCTTAAATCTACACCTTTGTTCGTGGGATTAGAACCCTCAAACCACTAGGCACTTGGGAAGGAACATATTTTATACATCCCTTGGTACCGCCGTACCGCTAGGGTACATGCCCCTTGGTATATAAACACTACAAATGACATATTTCGTGAGAAGGATTAAGAATTGACATGTAGGCATCATGTTTTAGATTTAGGAAATCAATTAAAGTTTCAGCTGAATAGGATCACTGTTTGTTGGTAGTTATTTATATTATCTCATATGATATTCATCTTAATGATATTTTAGGCTTCACCAGTCGTAATCGGTGGTCGCAATGCTGTTGTTGAGGAGAAGCGGTCCACAAACTCTAAAGGCAAGTTTTTTATAATTGCATGATTACATCTTAACTGTAATGTGTGTCAAGATACTAAGAGAAACGTATAATGCAGTTAGATTAAAGGTTGCAAAATGGGGTGGCTGGGTTGAATTGTCAATATCTTCTGTCTATTTCCTGAGTTCTATTTCTATAAATATATTATGTATCACGTCTGATTAAAAATCACTTCTAAGATAATAGTCTTCGTTTTTCAATTAAGATGTAAGCTTTTAAATACGCGTCGTTTCATTTTCAACTGGGTTTGTTTATCAACTTTCTAAAGTTTAACTTTTTAACCAGTCAAAAATAAAATAAAACCCAACTTATACCCAACTATAACTACATGGACTGAAATTGTCACCTCTATTTGAATCATTAAAGACACCGACAACCGTATATAGTTTTATGCTTTATTGAGACGTTATATTTGTAAACAGGAACACGTGGACGGTTTCCTGTTGGAAGGGGTGCTGGTGGTTTCAGGAATGAAGGCCTGAGGGGCCGTGGAAACTACGGTGGTGGAAGAGGGTACGCTCGTGGTGGTGAATTTGGTGGAGGTAGGACTGATTATGGCGGAAACAGAGGTGGTGGGCGTGGTGGAGCACCAACCAGCCGTGGTGGTGATGGATATCAAAGGGAGCGTGTGAACCGCGGAATGGTTAACGGAACCGCCAAGAATATGGCACCACGGGTTCCTGCAACCGCTTGAACAAGTGAGGGTTTCATTGGGTATTGGTAGGGAAGGGGGGATTCAATGACTGATTGGTTTAGTGGGGAAATTTTTTGTCCAACTTGGAAAGAGTTGGGGTTTTGGTCATTTGTGGTGTTTTGTAGTTTAGTCTTCTTCTTTATCCCAGCTATTTGTATTCTTATTTTTTATTTGGAAGTGGATTTTGGTAGAGTAGATGACATTCTTGTTGTTGGGTGTACAATTGCTTATTTCTTGCATGATCTAATCAATAGGACTTGTGAGTTTGAGTGTGTGTGTTTAAAGTGAAGCCCAAAATTTGAGTTGGTTTGTTAAATAAGTTTCGATTTAGAAGCTTGTTTTAACTTGACTCTTTCAGATTTTTAGTAAACCGATCTTGAGTAGCTCATGTACGGCTAGACTCATTTACATCTCTTGTTTTAACATGTTAGTATGGAAGCAGTCTCTCTATCCCTATAGATAGAGGTAAGGTTTGTCTACATCTCACCATTTCTAGACCCTAATAGTAGCTTGCTATCTTTGGGATTTATTGGGTACAGTTTATTTAACATGTTAGTATAGACATGGCGGTAAATATGAAACATACTAGTTTTTATAACGCTACGAACACAAGCGTATGATGCAAATGGCAAATTAAAATATTAACTTGTTCATATCATTAATTTGTCGATCATCCACAATGATATGCTAAGATCGAACATCAAACTTAATCAATCAACAAAATTGGTCAGCAGGTGAACGACCGTGCTGTGAATTAATTGTAAAAGACGGATCAACTTAAACAAGGTCAAAAGCTAAAACATACTTGAGACCGTGTTGTGAAACAGTTGTAAAAGATGGATAAAAGAAGGTTAATGTTGGCTAGCCGAGCTGGTCAGAGGTGAGAAGGGTTTAACAAGCTTGCATGTGTTCCCGTCCGGGAGGTTTCTGGTTCGATCCATGCCATTTGGATGGTTCGTTTGTGGTATTTCTGAGCTATTAAATCCAGCTATTGGACCTAATAATTTAACAATCAAGCCCAACAAAATATTGGCTTAATTGCCTACCAAACAAATTTAGGGAAAAGCCAACCAAGAAAAAACAGGGAAAAATCGTCACCCCCTACAATCAACCCCACTGATCCTTTAATAGGACGCGCAACTTACCACTTCACTATGACAGGTAAACGGACAACAACTGCAACCCAATTTAGTTTTTTTTTTTTTTTTTTTTTTTTTTTTTTTTTTTTATGACCGAATGTTTTGGTTCAGTAATTTAAAAACATACACAAAAAGTGGAGTAAAACCCGACCATACCGGTCATACACTTTTAGTCCATATAATCCAACCATGAAAGACTACTTAGTTTATGTACCAAGGCATATAACATAATCTCTTTCTAGACCGATAGTAAGACCCTTAATCTCTTCCAGTTTACTACTATATTAGAAAAGCAACAAGAATTATAAGTGAGGCGCGGGTAGACGTGTTGAAAGTATCACATTATATGCATGATAGTCAGTTTTATTATTGTCAATCTTTCATCATTTTGCATAAGTGTGTTTGTAGGTTCTTGGTGACTTGGAGATGTTGATGTCCGGTAGAGAAGAGTAGATAGAGTCCAAGTGAAGTGTTGCTGTTTGGCCCAGTCCAAGTTATCAAGTTTATCCAAGGCCCAAGTTGTCAATGAAGAAGACTAATATTATGGGCTTGGTTGAGTATTAAGCCCAAGCCCATATATGTGTGTACGTATAAGACATCAGGAGACTTCTTGGCAATCCAGCTTATTATCCAGCTTGGCAATCCTGCCAGCTTGGCAATCCAGATCTTATTATTAAGCAACGGTGGAGATTTGTTTACATTGTGTTTTCTTCTGAACATTCGAGACCCTACTATATATACGTTTGTACTTCATATCTCGAGATGAGTAGCAATAGATCTCAGATAATCTCTTCTTTGTACTCTCTTTCTCTCATAGGCGATTAGGGTTTTGGTATCATCAGAATCATCTTGTTCTGGTGTTTAATCCGGTAATCAGTGTCTGTATTTGTAGAGAGTTTAGATGATCATTTCTTTGTAGATCATCTTAGAGTAGCTGTTTGTATTAGGGTTATCATTGTGGTTTGGGATTTCTATTAATAAAAGTTGTGAGTGTTTGATATCATGAAAAGTTTACATGGTATCAGAGCTCTATAGGTTATTTCTGGTTTGTTTCCGCTGATACTCTTGAGGATTAATCATCTACAGTTGGATCATCTCGATCTTGGCGATATCTTTGTGAATCTGGTAGATTTGAAGATAAAACTTCAAGATCTAAGGTTTGGTGTTGTTCAAGGTTACTTGCTGGTTCTTGTGTGGAAAGCTCTCTGGTTTTCTTTTGCTCTCCAGTTCTGTAACCCTAAGTGAAGGTTACAAACTGTGAGGTTATAAAGGCGAACCCTAACTTGGGCCCCCTCCCGGTGAGATTGTTCCTGTTTTTTATTCTTGCATTATTTTTGTATCTAGAGTTGTCCTAAGGAGTCTTTGGGTATTGTACAGAGTGTGTATACTCTGTTTTAGCTTTAAGGACGGTCTAGGTCTAGGAGGCTCCCTTTCCAGGACCTGCGTTGGCACCTTGAGTGACGAACCAACGATCTGGATCACCGGATTGGCTTCGCCGTTGTGTCTTTGGTGATTTCTTTCTTTGATTTGTTTTATATGTGAACTGTGTGGTTTTCTTGGCATTCTTTTCTTGTTTCTTTGTGTCTTGACTGTTGGTTAAGTGATTATCATGGATCCCGTACCTGATGCTGATGCAGCTGCTGTTGCAGCTGCGGCTGCCCTTGCTGCTGCTGCTGCAGCTCAGGCTGCAGTTGGTGGTGGTAATGGTACAGATGCATTGGTTAATCAGGAGGATAATCAAGTTACTCTTATAAGTAAACTTGATGCTAGTGATCCCTTATATCTGCATGCTAGTGATTCAACTAGTCTCACTATAGTTAATATCAAATTAAAAGGAACAGAAAACTATACTGTATGGGCTAATGCCATGATGTTAGGGTTACAGGTTAAAAACAAACAAGGATTTATTAATGGTGAATGTGTAAAACCTGTTAATAATGCTGTGTTAGCTAGGCAGTGGGATAGGTGTAATTCTGTTGTGTTAACATGGATTTTGAATTCTATCTCTGATGATTTGTATATGGGTCAAGTATATTCCAAATTAGCTTCTGAGGTTTGGAAGGATCTTAATGACACATATAATAAAATTGATGGCTCTGTGGTATTTGATTTGTATCAGAAAATTAATTCATTTAGTCAGAGTGGTATGTCTGTTGCTGAATATTATCATAAGTTGAATTCTATGTGGAACCAACTTGATCAAATTTTACAACTGCCTTCTTGTGTGTGTAATGCTTCAAGAGAGTTTAATAATTACAATCACATGATAAAATTGATGCAGTTTTTAATGGGGTTGGATAATTCATATCAGAATGTTAGGACTGCTTTATTAATCAAAACTGATTTACCTTCTATTAAATAAGCATTTGTTATAGTGTCTAGAGAGGAATCTCATAAACACTCTAGTAATACTTCAAAAAAATCAATCTGTTAGCTTTGTTGCTAAGGCTATACAATCAACTGATGTTCTTTGTAATAATTCTGTTAGTAACAATAGAAGATTTGGGAAAGGGTCAAATCAGTCTTTGAAGTGTACTCATTGTAATAAAACAGGACACTTAGTGGATAAGTGTTTTGAAATCATTGGGTATCCCCCTTGGGCAAAACCAAGGGGGAACACAAACAAGAAAGCAGCAGCTGTAAACAATAACACTGTTTCTGATAATTCTAAAACCTCTGTTGCTGCTTTGACTAATGAACAAGTATCTAGGTTGCTTAGCTTACTTGGTGATAAATCTGCTGAAAGTTCTCAAACCTGCAACTTGTCTGGTAGGGTTTACTGTGCTTCTGCTATGGGTGTTACTATGTATTGTTTTACAAGTGCTAGTGGTAGTATTATTGGTATAGGATGGATAGTAGACTCTGGTGCAAATGAACACATGGTTAATTCTGATAAAGATGTTTTTGATGCTGTTGATGTTTCTGACTTAAACATTAGGGTCAAACATCCTAATGGTACATTTGCTAAAGTTACTAAAATTGGCAAACTAAAGTTAGCTGACAATGTAATATTACAAGATGTGTTAGTTGTTCCAGAGTATGCTGTTAGTCTACTATCTGTTCATAAACTAGCCAAAGACAATAAGTTGTTTGTAGGATTTGATGAAAATAGATGTTATTTACAGGACTTGTTAACCAAGAAAGTTCTGGTGATTGGTGAACAATGTGATGGGTTGTATATGTATGGTAGTGCATGTTCTGCTGCTAAGGTGTGTTTTAATAGCTATACTGAGTTTAATTTGTGGCATGCTAGGTTAGGACACCCATCTGATCAAGTTTTAAAAATCTTAAAACCAAAACTTAAAACAATTTCTGAAAAAGGACATGGTCCATGTGATGTTTGCCATAAAGCTAAACAACACAGGGAACCATTCCCTTTGAGTGAACATAAGACTACTCATCTTGGTCAGCTTGTACATATTGATGTATGGGGACCATATAGGGTTGCTGATAGAGAAGGTCATAGGTATTTTTTAACAATAGTTGATGACTTCTCTAGAGCAGTTTGGATTGGTCTTATGAAACACAAAACTGAAGTGTTTGATAATATTGTTGAGTTTGTAAACTTATTGTTAACTCAGTTCAATATGAAAGTCAAAGTTTTAAGAAGTGACAATGGTTCTGAATTTGTTAATAACAATATGAATAGTTTTTGTAAATCTAAAGGGATTATACATCAAACTACATGTGCATACACACCCCAACAAAATGGGGTTGTTGAGAGAAAACATAGACATCTCCTTAATGTGGCTAGAGCTTTATTATTTCATAGTAATTTACCTGTTAGGTTCTGGACTGATTGTATTTTGACTGCTTCCTATTTAATTAATAGGACTCCTTCTTCTGTGCTTGGTGGAAAAACTCCTTATTTGCTGGTTTATGGTTTTGATCCTTTTCTTGAACATTTGAGAGTGTTTGGTTCTTTATGTTTTTGTACTGTTTTAAATAAGTCAAACAAATTAGAAAGTAGGGCTGAAAAGTGCGTATTCTTAGGATATTCACAAGAAAAAAAGGGTTACAAGGTTTTCAGCCTTGATAGCAAAACTGTTTTTTATTCAAGAGATGTTAAATTCTATGAAACATGTTTTCCTTTTAAAGAACAAAATATTTTTGAAACATTTAATGAAAATAAAGATAAGACAGTTAATCATACTAACTTTTTTGACTTATATGAAAACATTGAACCTCAACACTCTTTGAATGTGAATGATTCCTATGATGAAGGAAAAGGAAATGGTAATGAGGATCTAGGAACACATGAACAGCAACCAGGACATCAGGCTGGCACTCAAGGCTTGGCTGGTCAGCAGCCTAGTGTAGTTGCTGATAGTCCTGAGGAGGCAGTTCATGTGACTACTGGAAATGATACTAATAACCAATCTGAGGATGACACAGTTCAAAGTAGTGTTAGGAAATCAACTAGAAACACAACATTTCCAAGAAAATATAGTGATTTTGTTGTGGAAGGCAAAGTCAAATATGGACTTGAAAATGTTGTAAATTTTTCTAATCTATCTTTTGAAAACAAGTGTTTCTCTGTTACTTTAGATAGATCTGTTGAACCTAAACATTACTATGAAGCTGTGAAAGATAAAAACTGGGTTAAGGCAATGAATGATGAGTTAGAAGCACTGTATAGGAATAATACTTGGGAGATAGTTGATCTTCCTAAGGGAAGACATAAGATAGGATGCAAATGGATATATAAAATAAAATACAAGTCCAATGGTGAAATTGATAGGTTTAAAGCTAGGCTAGTTGCTAAGGGGTTTAGTCAAAAGGAAGGTATTGACTATGAGGAGACTTTCTCTCCTGTTGTTAAAATTGTCACTGTTAGGTGTATTATTAGTCTTGCTGTGCAGAATGATTGGAACATCTATCAGTTAGATGTGAACAATGCATTCTTATATGGTGATCTTCATGAAGATGTCTATATGACTCTTCCTGAGGGTATTACTTGTGATTCTGAAAATAAAGTTTGTAAGTTAAACAAGTCTCTATATGGGCTTAAACAAGCCCCTAGAATGTGGAATGAAAAATTAGTGTGTGCACTGCTTGAGTTTGGTTTTGTTCAAAGCAAGTGTGATTATTCTATGTTTGTTAAGGATAGAGATGGTGTGTTTTTAGTGCTTCTTGTGTATGTGGATGACATAATTATAACTGGTAACTCTGTTTCTGAAATTGAAAAGGTCAAAACAGATTTTAAAACAAAGTTTTTGATTAAAGACCTTGGAGAATTAAAGTATTTTTTGGGAATAGAGGTGGTTAAAACCAGTGAAGGATTATGTCTTACACAAAGAAAATATTGCACTGAGTTACTTGCTGAATATGGAATGTTAGGGTCAAAACCTGTTTCTATACCAATAGAACAGAATCATGTTTTGACTAATACTGTGTCCAGCAATAGTAAGTTGTTAACTAACATGGTTGGTTATCAACAATTAGTGGGAAAATTGATCTATCTGTCTCATACTCGACCAGATATATCATATGCAGTCCACTATCTTAGTCAGTATATGCATAAACCTTGTGTGGGTCATTTGAAAATTGCATTCAGACTTCTTAGGTACTTGAAAAGTGCACCTGGAAAAGGTGTGTTATTTTCTAAGGGTGAGAAGTTTGATTTAGTTGCATTTTCAGACTCTGATTGGGCAAAATGCATTGAAACAAGAAAATCAGTTACTGGTTTTTGTTTATTTTTAGGGAATTGTCTTGTTTCTTGGAAGAGTAAGAAGCAGGCTACTGTGGCTAGGTCTTCTGCTGAGGCAGAATATAGAGCCATGTGTGCAGTTGCCTGTGAAGTTATATGGGTCAAAAATCTTATGTCTGAATTGGGCATTTCAGTAAATCTTCCAGTTGAGCTAAATTGTGACAGTTCAGCTGCAATAGCTATTTCAGGAAATCCAGTCTTCTATGATAAGACTAAACACTTTGAGTTGGACTTATTCTTTCTAAGGGATTGGATATCTAAAGGTCTAATTACAACTGTCAAGATTGACTCAAATAGTCAACTTGCAGATGTATTTACAAAAGGACTTCTTCAACATCAACACATAATCTTATGTGATAAACTTAAAATGTTTAATGTTTTCAAATAATAAAACTGAGGAGGGGTGTTGAAAGTATCACATTATATGCATGATAGTCAGTTTTATTATTGTCAATCTTTCATCATTTTGCATAAGTGTGTTTGTAGGTTCTTGGTGACTTGGAGATGTTGATGTCCGGTAGAGAAGAGTAGATAGAGTCCAAGTGAAGTGTTGCTGTTTGGCCCAGTCCAAGTTATCAAGTTTATCCAAGGCCCAAGTTGTCAATGAAGAAGACTAATATTATGGGCTTGGTTGAGTATTAAGCCCAAGCCCATATATGTGTGTACGTATAAGACATCAGGAGACTTCTTGGCAATCCAGCTTATTATCCAGCTTGGCAATCCTGCCAGCTTGGCAATCCAGATCTTATTATTAAGCAACGGTGGAGATTTGTTTACATTGTGTTTTCTTCTGAACATTCGAGACCCTACTATATATACGTTTGTACTTCATATCTCGAGATGAGTAGCAATAGATCTCAGATAATCTCTTCTTTGTACTCTCTTTCTCTCATAGGCGATTAGGGTTTTGGTATCATCAGAATCATCTTGTTCTGGTGTTTAATCCGGTAATCAGTGTCTGTATTTGTAGAGAGTTTAGATGATCATTTCTTTGTAGATCATCTTAGAGTAGCTGTTTGTATTAGGGTTATCATTGTGGTTTGGGATTTCTATTAATAAAAGTTGTGAGTGTTTGATATCATGAAAAGTTTACAAGACGGGCAACAAGCTGCGCCGCAACCCCTTTTTGAATAGCAAAGCCTACTCTATCAAATATAAAGCTTGTGTCCTTGGCCGCAGGAGAGTTACTCTGCACCACCTTCTGCACTCGATCTAAAAACCGGATTGCATCGGGAGCAAGGCCCCCAAATGTGTCAAAAGCAAAGGGCACAAAGACGTGTTGGTTTTCAAGACAAGCAGCTTCATGTTTGTCAACTTTCTTGGATTCAGCTTTTAAGACTGCTTGCCCTGCCACAAACCCCGAATCCCGAAGTCCCACCAAAGGAGACACCCCTGTGAGATCAACGCACGCGTGTTTTCTCTGCGCCCACCCGAACACAAGGACATCCGCTGGTCTTAGGGTGGACCGCCCCTCAAGTGGATCCGTCAAAAAATTAACCGGGGTTTCTTTACTACAAGTTCAAATCCTTGGCGAACAAAAATTCCCATGTTTATTAAAAAGAGACAACTTAATAAATTACACACTGCCTACATGGCTACATAATGCAAATTTTATTTCATGTCTAATTTATTCCATGTAAATCATGTTGCAATTTCAAAACTTAACGATTTCATTGAACCAGTGTAAACTCCGAAAACCGAAACCTAACGTTTTTGAAAACCCAAAAAATGAAACTTTTTGTTTTAGCCCAAACAGATCAAAACCAACCCATGTGGTAGGGCTCATTATTTTTCTACATGGCTACACACTGCCCATTTGTACTAAAATTATGCTAATACAAAGTTCACCATTAGACTACTCGGAGTGGGGTGGGGTGGGGAGAGGGGCGTAATGCGCCATGTGGCACTTGTGAAACCCGTATGTGAAGGGTGAAAATTGCGGGGAGTGGAAGGGGGAAAGGGGGGGGGAGGAAGGAAATAATATTATATTGTGGTAAAGTTAAAAAAAAATACCTAACCAATCAAAACTCTCCACCTCATTTCAAGCCCCCCCCCCCCACCTTGGCGGCAGTGTTCCCGCCCAAAACTCACTCCACGCCAGTATCCCCGTCCTCCACTCCGTCTACTCTTAGACTGTAGGGAGTGGTGGCGTGGGCCACCTACACCATCCCCGCCATGGTCTTATCGCCTCACCAGTCTCAATCTAATACTCATCCTTGGCCACTAGGATCTCAATATTAGTGTTATCATCAGACAGTTCGACCTTAGTTGTCACCCGACAATGAAAACATCGAAGGAAACATCCCAAATTTATGATCATCTAAATTACTCTCTGCTCGATTCTCGCTCGGAAAATTTGCACTCGGAAAATGCTCGTTCAGTTTTCGGCTCGATTGTAAACGAGCCGCTCCGATCGGTTCGGTTTGTAAACGAGCCAAGCACGAGCAAAGCTTTGCTCGGATCGGCTCAGCTCGTGAACAGCCCTGGTTATAAGGGGTGGAAACAAGCAAGCGAAATTACGATATGATTTTTACCTGTTTTTTCTGGTGTGTTAGTTTGTTATCTTGGTGTATTGTGGTGTACCTAGCTTCTTACTGGTTTCTTTTGGTGGAATGTTACTTTCGTTTGCCTTTCAAAAATAAGCCATCCAAGAGTTGAACAAATACTCCAATCTTTCCTTGCTTTGCTGGGAGTTTGTTAGGTATTTATAATTTGGGGTTAGCCAAAGAATCAGCCGCCTCCTAACATCCACTATTATTCTTCTTTAATATACACATCTCTCTTTATTTAATACTAGCTGATTACCCCGGGAAGGTCCCGGGGTTGAAAAATTTAACATGACTTAATAAAAAAAATTATAAAAGAAGAAAACTCAAATCACAAATTGTCATCAAAACTATAACACCAATTATTTACAATCAGAAAAAAAAAATATAAACCATTTCGACTGTTACCGTATCCCCTAACCGCCTAAGATACTACCATCTTAATTATATTGGTCCCCTAATCACTTGGAACAAAAATATTCAAAAACAGTTGTGTTTGGAACCTAACTTAAGACTATCCGTTGTCGGTCGTGAGCGAGCAGGCGCGAGCGAGCCTGGTGCTCACCCCAGCCACAACAGCCCCACGTGAACAACCGCGACGCGAGCACAGGCGATGGTGGTCGGGAGAAAATGAGCTTTGGTCGCTCCTGTGCTCACCCTTAGCCACAACGGGGTCAAGTGACCGGGTAAATTACGTAATGAATAATGACTTAATTTTAAACATATTGGATTGTTTAAGCGTTAATGATTGCACTTAGGTTGTAGTCAAGTTCAGATTCTTTTAAGTTTTCTGGATACTTTGGATTGTGCTGCGAACTGCTTACAGATAATGACTAAAAGTTTGTTTGTATTGTAATCCCTATGTTCTTAGAAAGTTTATTTGGATAGATAGAAGTGGTAATTTAGTCTTTTGATATCTAGCAGCTATTACCAAATAAGCAGGTGAATACGCTTAATAATTTCTTCGTTTTTTATATAGCACTATGGACTCGTTGAAAAAAATAATAAAACGCTCGTTAAATTGGTCGTTTTTTTCTCCGTTTTTATATATCATTATGGTACTCGTTGGAAAGATAATAAAACGATCGTTAATTTGGTGTAATTTTTTTTTAAAAAATCCCGTATATAAAAGATATTAACGTTTAAAAATTATGGGAGGAAACATGAAAAAGAAAAATTTAATTTTGTTTTTAATTTTTTTTTTCTTAAAATATCTCAATAAGTAAATCTTTTATTTTAAATTCTAAGATATGCATATCTTGTATAAGGTCTTAATTAATTTTATTATTAGATTTTAATAATAAAAACAAAATAAAAAAATTTAAACACTTTCACCTCATTATGCCACGTGGCAGATTCAGGGGAGGGTTGAGGCCACCATTGAATGCCACATCATCTAAGTTCAATTCTTTTATTAATAGTTATAGATTAAAATAAAACCAATTTCTTTAGAATTTATTACAAGTAAAGTGCAAAACGAGCTGGAATCGCTCACAAATCGAGCCTTATAGAGCGGAGTCCGAGCAGAACTTGAGTCTAAAACAAAACTCGTTTATTTATCGAGCTCGAGCTCAAGCCAAACACTTGTCAAGCCTTAGTGTGATTTTAATTTTATTTATATATATTTGCTAATGATAATATTTTACACCTCATTTAAAGTTGAATAGTAAATCGGACCTAAGTTTCAGCTATTAAACCCACGAGAACCTATTATTAATATACTATTTTAATTTAATATATATATTTTTTTTGAACAGCAAGTGGTGCAACCGGTAGAGCTCCGGTTACACCCTGGGCTAGCCTGTACTGATTACCCATTCTACCTGGATTGGGGATCTCCCCAGGTGGAACCCCCACATGTGGTAAATATGGTTCCAACAAGAATCTAACCATCAACCTCCACATGACCTCCACTCTAGCTCCTCCAATTTTCACCAACGAGCCGAGCCTCGGCTCATTCCCACCCATAACTTACAAGCTGTTATTTTACTGATGCAAATGAAGTGTTCATCAAATATTCAAATTGCTTGGATGAGTGAATCCTTTTCATCTCAACAAAGGCTGCTGGGCATGGTTCTATTATCTATACCGCATATTCACGAGACTTGTTGATTTTTTTTTATTTTTAAAAGACAAAACTTCATTATACAAATCAAGGCTAGGTGTACACCACTTTATTTACACTTTTGAAAAAAGTACTTCAAGTATCCCATCTACAGTTATTCAATATTCATGTCTCCAAGAATGACCCATGTGCACCCACAGAAATCAGACATCTTTTTTTTTTTTTTTAAAGACAAGTGGTGCAACTGGTAGAGTTCCAGCTAACACCATAGGTTAGCCTGTACTGATTACCCATTCCACCTGTATTAGGGATCTCCCCAAGTGAAACCACCACATGTGGTAAATATGGTTCCAACAAGAATCGAACCCTCAACCTCTACATGACCTGCACTCTAGCTACTCCAATTTTCACAAATTAAGCTAGGCTTCATTGGCAGAAATCAGACATCTTGATTCAATAATTATATTTGAACTAGTTTTTTACCCGTGTCGCGCGTTGCGGCGACGATCTAGCTTCATTACACACGTTACGATGATGAAATTAACTTGCGACAATAGGCAAAAGCAAACAAAGAACTATAATAAACAGAGAAGAGCATACCGATTCCTTAAGCGAAATCGATGGCGCCGGCTTCAAATCACAGATAAACAAATACCGATTTCGCTTGAAGTACCAGAGATGGCGTCGACTTCAAATCGCTGTACTCCGACGGGGTTGGATTGTTTACAACGGCTATCGAATATGGCAACCATGGTGATCATCGCTTTTGTAGAGAGATGGACGATGAACATTCTCTGTCATCTACCCGTTGATTGTTTATGGAGTCACGGTAGAATCTTGTTTTTTATTGATGAACCATCAGTGTAACACTTGAGGTACATGCACAATGTAAGGCTTTATATTAAACTATTAAACTAAGAGGGACAATATGTAGAGCAATCTTTCATGTGTTTAAAAAGCAAAAGATTCAGTAATGCAAAAAAAGTCAGGAGACCAACATGAAGGTCAAAGAAACACGAAAACACATTTAAGAACATATAAGGGTGCAGCTAGACCATTGCCTTGGATGACCTTATGGAGTTATCTTTGTTCAACCTAGGAGCAATTAACACTAACCCAAAGTATCAGTTTTTACACAACATGATGGATTGCTATGAGACCGAACGTAGTGGTAGGCTAAATTTAGCGCCCCACATCCACTTTCCTTTATTCCATTGGTTCATCCTAAAAAGGCAATTTTCACGCCATGTTCAGGCGTTAAATTTTTAACGCCAGGGGCAACTTTTGAAGCTTAACGGCCTCGGGATTGGTGTTGGGGCGCTAATGGGGGATTTCACTCCCTTTTTCGCGCTCGACTACGGTTGGTCTAACGGATTAAAGGAATATAAAACTCTCCCAAAACACATTTGGAAACGACAAACAATAAACTAATAACTTCAGCAACTTAAACAACATATAACAAAAGGCCCCCTAAAAACACATTCAGTAGCCAAAACACCAAGCAACAACTTCATCACACAAATTATCTCATTAGCGCTAATCACCATAAACATAAGTCAATAAATACCCTCAAACAAAAGACACAAATACACAGGTAAAAAAACATTTAATCAACACCTGGCGAGGACATACAAAGGAACATGATGACGAAGCAGTATAAACAAACTAAGGAAAACATAACCAATGAACGCCCAAAATCTACAGACAACAAATTAACACATATTGACAATAACAAAATTATAATGAAATGAAAAAGACAGAGCACAACTCTGAGGAAGCAAAACAATAAAAAGCAAAATAGCAAAATAAAGAATAGAACACCAACCTACCTCATCCATTTCCAGCGCATTATGTTTTCACACACACACACACAGTAACTGTGTGACTGTGTGTTTTTTATTAATACCAAACCAATCAATTATCAAATCGATTTAGTTCCGCATACAGGTTTCGGATTGACTAACGGATTATTAATTGGCTGACTTACTTACTATAATTGACTGTTGATTTGTTAGAAGAAGGAAGCCTGATGGTGAACGCCAATCGGAGCGTCGACCACGCGCCTAACTTTAGGAGGAGAAGAAGAGCTACATCATTGGGAACCCACCAGTTTGAAGGTAAACATAACCAAAATCCAACCGGAACCCTAGATCGAACCCTAGCCGTCGTCGCATCTGTTATAAAAGAACACGTATCACCAAGGTGGGTTCTAGGTTAGGGTTTGTATATGAAATCTCCTTTCGTTTGCCAGTCAATCTCCCACCTCCTCTCTGTATCTGCCGATTAACCGGGGCGCCGCCGCCAAGGATGGGTTGAAAGCAACGGCAAGAGCAATCACCGGTGACCGGAACCAAGAGCACCAAGATACAAAGATAAAAAACAAAGAAGAAAGCGGAGAGGGAGAGAGAGATGTGGATTGAGCAAATTAGGGAGACAGAGATGTGGATTGCAGCAAATGAAAAAACCTCTTGTAGACATAAGAAATTACCGACATGCCACTTTTCAAAACTTTTTTTGAAATGCGTGCCACTCTTGCAATAGTGGCCATCTGTGAGTGTCACCGACACTACTAAATATAGTAGATGTAAATATCTGCAAATAAATTTATACCAATTAAACAACCTAAATTACATAGACATAATTATGACATTATTTTGCTTCTTAACAGAAAAAAAAAATCTTGGATTCAATACAAACTAATGACAAATAATGTAACTTTTAAAAATATTAAATCACCACACCTCCTCCAAATCCTTCAATTTCCCACAATCATCAAACTATAAGAAAAAAAAATTATAAAAAAAAAAATTAAAAAACCATTAGCATATTATCTATAACAATAACCAAAATATCAAATGTTAATATACTTCTAATCCGTCTACAAAACATGAAAGTTTCCATGATCAATAGCTCTGATTTTATGTTCATAACAGCACAAGTACGATGACATAGGCTTAATCCAATTGATATTGTGGGTATGTTTCAATTGCTTATATTGATGATGATACTTTCCCCCAACAAAAAGTATTCAAGACTATCTTGTTATTAGTCTAGGAAACTTCGTGTTGAGAGAGAGTACCATCATATGCAACTTAAAACATATTTTTACACAAACCAACTGAATAATGTATGATAAACAATAAAATCAGATCTGTCGATCAGAGAAGTTTTTCGGTGATTTTTTTATAGGGAGGTTGTTGGGCGGTTTGATTTTCATGGTGGAGGCTGCTTATTATGAGTTGTGAGATGAGGTTCTAGGGTTTTTATAAACGGGTCATTTACATATTTCCCCCTGCTAAGATCATTTATTACATATATACCCAACTTAAAAAGTCAATTACATATTTCCCCCTCCTAAGGCATACACAAGTAGCAAGTCAATTACATATTTCCCCCTCCCAGGGGGAAATATGTAATTGATTTTTAGGGTTGGGTAAATATGTAATTAAGAGGCTTAGCAAGGGGAAATATGTAAAAAATCCTTTATAAACAGTCTAGATCTAGGGTTAAAGAGAGTCTGACATGCGTTATCATCCACGTGGAAATATTTTGAATTTAATTTAATTTAATTTAAAGATCGTTTCTATAAAAAAAAAAAAAAAAAAAAAAAAAAAAAAAAAAAAAAAAAAAAAAAAAACTATTTAAGCAAAACGATGTCGTAACCGTGAGAAATTTTTGTTTGTTTTTAACAAAGGAATCCAATAAAGAATAGTACACTTTTCAATGCGAAAAGAGCAATTTTTTTATGTGGGTTAAATGTAATCTAGCAGTTTTTTTTTAATGTGTTGATATAGGGGTTATTACTCGGATTCATTTAATATGTATTTAGAAACAATACACCATTTGATTAGAAATCATATACCCTGACTCACATCACACATCAATAGAAGTGTGTCACATACCCCATAATATGATGTCACACACCCTAAATATGATGTCACATGATGTATGAATCCTAGAACCCTTAATAATATTGTCACCTTATGTGGATTGGACATTGATTGGACACTGAATAATGCCTCTTGCTCATTCACTCTATTGTTGATAAAGCCCTTGCTTGCTCGCCCCGCTCCCCCCCCCCCCAAATCCTGGATAAAGCCCCGTGAGCATATTCACTTGGCCTCGCTGCCCCCCTCCCCCGATAACTTAGTGGTGTTGTGGTGTCCGCTAGTCACAAGGCGCTACCCTGCTAAACACTACCACACCGTATAGTCTAATAGCCAGTATTTGAATAATGCTCTAATTTGTGTTCATGGTTGAAAGATATACTTTTAATAAAGTAAAAGAAAGAAGATGTAATGGCTCGATTTTATTTTTCAAACATCAAAGAGGTATGTGTTTAACTTTATTTATTACCAGGTTTTTATTTTTGTTGCGTTAGAAAACACGGTAATTTTTTTTGAACATTACTCCTGAAATTTTAATATAGATCTGTCATTAATCGTGAGATGATGATAACCCGGAAAAAACGTAAAAATAACATGAGTTTAAATCCAACACTACAAGACGAAAAGAATAACAAAAAAATTATCTACAAGGCAAAAAAAGTGCTGAAGTCAGTGTTTCTCCTCATGTTTCAAATTAAGACCACCCGTGGTGGAAATGGAATTGGGCGTGGATGTGGTGCATAACGGCGAGAATCGCCGGCAAACACCGCCCCTTAGGGCGTTTTTTTTAAATTCATTTGGCGTTTTATTTAAAACGCCTAAATTTTTTTATTGTTTTGAATTCTCAATTCTACCACTGACCATGTATTCCCCTTAAATCCCAATTTTTACATGTTCAAGTTCTATTAATCAAATCCACAGATACATCATTATAATCCCTAACTTGGAATACTTGAGCCCTAATATCTTATAGCATATGTATAATATGTTTTGACCTAGTTTGGATGGTATATCCATTAAAGGTCTTAGCCATGTTTATATGTACATCACATTTTGTGTTGCTCTTTAGAAAGCACCTTGTATAAGCTCTTGTATTTTGTTTCAACAATGCCTGCTTTACCATTTATATCTCTCATCTCCTCAATTGCTTTATTGTAGTCAGCCTCACAATATGCCCTACAAGCTTTCCAGAATAGCTCCTTCAAATCATCACCCTTGAAAGTTTTATGCCAGTTTGTATAGATGAGCCTTGCACAGTTTCTATGCCCTGCATTTGGCCACACCAATGCAATAACATTTAGTAGTCCCTGCAACATTGAAACATAAATGTAAAAAACTTATGTAATACATAATTAACACAATACTTAGTCACAACTGTTAATAGCTATCTTTAGTCTCACCTTCTGTTGGTCGGATATGAGTGTCCATTACTTCCCACCATCATGTATCCCTAACACTTATCTCAACTCCTCCATAAACCATTCCTAACTATCATTAGTCTCTCCTTCAACTACAACCCATGCTAAGGGATACATCTGGTCATTAGAATTCCTTTATATAGCAGTCAATAACATGCCACAAAGAAAAGTTTTCAAGAAATATCCATCAAGGCATAAGAACTTTCTGCAACCAGCCAAACCCCCTTCTTGACTCCATCAAAACAAACAAACATTCATAAAAATGTTTCACATGTAGAATCTGGATCTGCATTAATAAACCCAGGTGGAGCTGTTAACAGTTCAAATGTTGAAGTAGGATTTGCTTTCTTTAAAGCTTTTAAGTATGAACCAATTTTACTTTAGTGATCCCTCATTGGTCCATGGAGCTTCTTATGTGCATAAGTTTTTGCCTTGTAGGCTAACCATTTAGTTATTTTCACATTATACTTCTCCTTAACAGCTGATTGGATCTTTTTAGCAGACCAGTGTGGCTTGGCTTTAAACAATGGCAATAACTCATTAGTTATGAATTCAACAGTCAACTGTCTATTTTTTAACATGTTCCTTTGGCAATAGTGCTTTTTATTGACTTTTTAACCATGTAACATTCTTTCCCTCTATGAAATGAACATAATACACTGAAAGGACTCCTATTGACACAGGTCACACCTGTATGGCCTTGCTTATTCTTATCACTCTTAGTAATCACAAGGTTTCTACCATTTGCTATTGCATACCTTCTTACTACATCTTTAAAGGAATCCTTTAAAGGGAACCTAATTCCGACAACCCAAACAAACTTATTCCAATCTGTATGCTAATCTACAATAGGAACATCCTTTCTGTACTTCTTACCTCTATTGTCATTATCTTCACTCTCACCAGGTGTCTTAGCATTCCCACCAGAATCCTCATATGAACTATAAGCTTCTACACGTGAAAGCCCCACACCAGACTAAATCAAGTTACTTTGTGGTTCATTTAAACAGTGCTCAAGCAAAGTCTTCTTACATTGAACATCTTCCTCACTACTTTTTTAATTGCACTAATTGAATCTATCCACTAAGCATCATCTCTATCTAAACCATAACCAATTAGTTCACTAGGAAACTTCTTCATCATAAAAATCCTCCTCATCTGACCCACCTACTTCTTCTTCAAAATCACTATCATCACTATCATCAAAATAACCTATATCTCCTTTATCAGAACTCTCATTACAAACACCAATTAGATCTCCTTTATTAGAACTCATATTACCAACATCAATTAGATCTCCTTTATCAGAACTATCCTTACCAGCACCAACTAGATCTCCTTTATCATAACTTTCATTACCAAAACTAGTTAGATCTGCTACACCTCTTCTAGCTGATGCCTTAGTGTATCTCCTACTCTCAGAACTAGGACTCAATCATTTCTCACTTTGGGATGCATGGGTATTGGATTGGGCTTTTGATGGAGTGGGCTGGGTAATGGGCTAGGTTTTTGGTGAAGTGGGCTGGGTACTTGGCTGGCCTTTTGGTTTACAATTTGGTCCATGTTGAATAAACACATCAAAAACCAGTTAGGAGTTTTTACTAACCTTCAAAGCCATGTCAATGACATCATTATCACTTACTAATCGCTTCAAACCTCCATCATCAAGATTCTTACAGTAGATGTGACAATCTATATCTACATACGTACCAGTTTCCATCACATAATCTACTAGCTCAAAGAAAGACATTTCATCCTTGTTTATCTTATGCAATTTTGTTTCACCCCCAGCACATACTTAAAAGTTGAAAAACCATCTTCAAATGTGCCACCATACCAAAGCTTGACGGATATTTCGTCCATCATACAGTTTGCAAAATAAGATCAAAGAGAAGAAAACGCTATATTAAAATGAAGCTTATGAGAGAGTTTTAGGGTTTTGATCGTTAGTCTTTGTATGTTTGAAATGTTTATAAAGTATTTAAGTAGATGACTAAAATAATAAATATTAATGTATTATGACTGCGTAGCCACGTCAAAAGCCACATCAACAAAAAGTCCATCTTAGCTAACTGAGTTAGTGGTGGATTAGTTTGAGAGTGGTGAGGGAAATTAGGTTGAAAGTTGTAAATGTTTGGGGACAACTTATTAGTTGGGAGTGTCAGCAGCAAACAAATGAAAGTTGGGGTTATTAAATTTCTAGATTAGAACCATGTGTATTACACCGAGTGAATAAATGTAATTTTATATGATGGTAATAAAAAAAAGTTATACTTTAAAAAAACTTGTCATTGTATGGGCTGAATAAACTCATGTCTTACATGCGTTGAATAAATGTAATGTGGTCGGTTAACACATTCCATCGTCAACATATGTGTTTAAAAAAATAAACTTTGATGTACTTTCTACTAATTATATGTTTTACTTTGATTTTTGTTTATTGTTAGGTTTAAAAACCTGTGTATTATAATAAAAATTAAATTGTTACCAATAAACGAAAAAATGAATAAATAGTTGAGAAACAAGTTAATAAATAAGTGAGAAAGAGAAAAATTATGATTTAATATTTTTATTTAATAGGAGAGAGAAAAAAAGTATTATTTAATATGAGAGAGAAAAATATAAATTATGTTACAATACTATTATTTACTATGAGAGAGAAGACTAAATAAAGACGATTTAAAATTATTCATTATATGGTATATAGATATGAAGATAAAGAAAAGATAAACATAAAAATATTAATTAACATATATTTGAATTTTAAAATAATAGTTAATGATATAATAATTATCTTTATTTAATAAATAATTATCCGTAATTAAACAGAAGAGATGTTAGGAAAATAAAAAATTAGAGGGCTTCAACATGTGTCCCCCCTTTAGTTTTTTTTATTAATATATAGTGTAGATTAGACCGAATATATTTAGATATTCGATCGTATTACGTACATTTTGTATTACTAGTAGGAAACCCGCGCGATGCGGCGGGAGTGACACTTTTTATTTCGGTACTTATTGTAAGACCCTAACCCGTAATCACGCGATTATTGCCTAATCTTACGGGTTTGGACCTTAACTAAAAACCACTCCCGATTAAAACTTTGAAATTATGAAAACCCAACTTAATGAATCCCATACACGTTTATTTCCAATAAATTTTTACATCATTGCTACAAAAAGAATGTATTAAAGTTTTTGTTTTTAACGGGAGTTCGTTAGATTCTAGTGCGGAAGCTTGATGAATGTTCGGGCGTGTTCGGTTCTTCTCGCGACTTGATCCTTGCTCCGGGACTTCCTTCACTTGTTTACCTAGCACCATTTCACAAAAATGGTTAGTGGGTTGTCAATGATACATTTAAACTAGTACGGTATTCATTACACGTTGATACGGAACGAACCAGGCCAAACGGCCCTTTATCAGGAGAACAAACTGCTGCAACTTATGCGCAGCAGCTGTTCGGATCGCTTTTACCCCTTCTAAAACCCAAAATCTGACTTCGACTTTCAAATGAGAATTGTTCTACGCTCCGAGAGCTTTCCAGGCATATAAAGAACACCTCCTAACGATTTTTCTACGATTTTATACGCAATTTTAAAGTTCGTGCTGACGTGCAGGTCAAAGCGCGCGGCCGCTCGGTCACTGTGAGCGGCCGCTCGAAGCTTCTGATGTGAATTTGGTGATTTTTAAGCATGGGAATCATGTCGCAACCGCATTTGATGATTCCCGAAGCCTAAGTAATGACTCGCCGACTAAATAAACCTTTGTTTGACTGAAATTATGGTCCGGTTTATGTCGCCATGATCCGGTTCTTAGTTTTGAATGTGTATGGCGACTTTTACCCAATTTGACCCATTTAGACATTTAACTTATCCAAACACCATTTGACCATGCGCAATGCATCTAGTTCATGTTGTCAAGTCATTATACACTTGATCAACTAAAGTGTTTGTCCGATTTGTTCGTTATGATTCCGATTATTAGATTTATCCTTTAGTAAATCTTTATAATTTCCCAAAATGCCCCTCCTAGCCAAATCTTTCGATTTAGCCATTCGTGGCGACACTTCTTGATTGAAACCCATTGTTTTGGACTCAATGACTTGTTTAAAAACTTCTAAGCCCATACGGACTTAGATTCTCAACATTTCTCAAGATTGTTCTAATGTGGTCGATTCTAATTACTTTATCACCTATGTTGCTTCGCCCGAAGGCGTTTATTTGACTACGGACTTACCGGGTGCCCGTGTTCCATATTCATACCTTGTGCTCCTCCTCCATGATTCTTAGCATCAAGCAAGCATACGTGAGTGCGTTTACCTGCGTGCTTTCTAGATAGACACATTAACTTCTCGGAACTCAAATGATAATACCTTGCCATTTGATCCGTTAACCTCAAGAATCTTAATGCTTGGAAAACAAGCATCAAGTGTTGGACTCAAATGATGATGAATTCACCATATGACCCGTTTAGACCCATAGTTTATGATACTATGTTACCCAAGTTTTTATTATGGTTCAAGTGACACTAACTTGACCCATTTAACACCATGCTCAACGGCTTCATTCAAATGCTTTCATTTAGATTAAAACATCATTTTCACATATCTTTATTTATTGACCCGTTTGATGGATTTCACCATTTGGTTATAACGCATTGTCTTGATTAAGGTCATAAACCACGTTTTATATTGAGTGCACATAAGGCGACCCATTAATAGCTTCTACCCCTTGGGGTTTATCTTTATCACACATTCAAGATTTAAGACTAATGTCACAACAATTAAGCTATGTTATAGTACATTGGTGTAAGTAAAACTTACCTCGCATCCATTCTTGTTTCCATAAGTATTCGCCTTGCATCCGTTTGACCCGTTTGCTCCCTCTTGGTTGTACCTAACTTGGGGATGAGTCAAACTTGTCTATTAGAATACATAATATGGAATTTTGTTCACTATCCATAACATCATGTATTCATTATCATTTCTAGCTAAATCCATAGCCATTTTCTTACATGTCTAGTTAAGATTAACTCATCTAGGCATTTCATCAAACACTTGGTGTGCATCCACCAATATACTTAGTTTTCAACATTCTAAGTTTAACCAAAATATAGCCATGTATCTAATTATTATCATAACAAGATATTTAGGCATTTCAACTAAATTTGATCATTATAACAACTCCTAAGAGTCACCCAAGACTACTAATCATGTGTGGTTTCAACCTAGAGGTTAAACCCCAAATCTTACATATTCACATAATCATATGCTCAAAATCAAATACACATATTAGTGTGATTTGTGACAGGGTTATACATGTTTAAGGCTCCCCAAGACTAGGGTAACCCATATTAACCATCAATTCCACGTTTTTATCAAAACCCTAAATTTTCATAAGAATCAAAAACGAATATAACATCAATTTCTACCAAATAAAAGGTACCTTGATGTTCTATAAGCCTTAGATAACCCGTATCTTGCTAATGCACTGAAAAACCCCGTGATTTGGCTTGGATTCAAGCATGTTATTGTGTTTAGGGTTTGAGTCTTGAAGGAGATGATGATCTCCTGATCATTACACGCACACACACACATTTTTTGTGTGTTTTTATTGTTTTATTATTATTAATAAAACTCACTTTGTCATTTGGCAACAATGGTCCCTCAAGTTTTGGTCTCGGTTTGCTTTTAGATTATAACATTAACTAGATTAGTATCTTGTAGTGGGTTTTAGTCTCGTTTTTATCCGTTGACTAAAACATCCACCGCTAAATTCGCTTTCGATACTTTATCAATTACGCCTAATGGCGTATTTAGGTGAAACAAGATTTCGGGGTGTTACACTTATTTCAAATTCGTATAGTATTTGTTGTATCATCATTGCGGTGGATATACGTCATAAGTGTTACACATGTCTAGTAACTAAAAAGATTTAATATTTAAATTGTAAAGTACTTTTAAGAAACATTTGATAAAATAAAGTAACATACGAAAGGAAAAATAAGTATTAATAAACATAAAAGTTGAGAAAAATAAAAGCTAGTGAACTACTTGAATCGTGAGATCAATTTAGTCATACATGTTCCAAGTCTGCATGATCTCATCTATATTGTCTACCCACCATTCGTCATCAAGAACGATCACTAAAATTTCTTGTATATCTTCATGTTTGATTATTACATCTTTTGGCGAGGATGAGTTTTCTCCATTTTCTCCTATCTAAAGTGTCATCAAATATGTCTCCTTTGTCATTTTCATCAGAACTGTCTAGATCAATAACGTACTTAACTCCATTTCCATTAAGATAGCCTCTTGGATCTCTTCCTATTAATTTCATGCATCTGGTCCTTCAAATAAATTAAAAATATTTAATACACAAGTTAATAGAAGATGAAATAAATGTTGATATTACCTATTCACTAAATTCATGTTGAAGATCAGATTTGTAAGGACTAAACATTACACCATAGCAAATAATCTCAACACTATTATCACCATTATCCTGCAATAAAACACATACAATATACCACATAAAGTTACATCCATGTTAATATTAAAAAAATTAAACATTAATAAATACAACCTTAGACGCTACTTTAGAGGCTTGTATAGCTATTGGTTTGTTCATCTCCGTATATTTTTAATCTAAATGAATCTGCAAAACCAAGAAGTTAACACTTAGTAAAATGAGACGATTGAAAACCATAAACTAACAAATAACCAACATTAGAAGCTTCAACTTTTAAATTCAGTATCTATGCCTACGTATTTTAGCAAGTGAAATAGGTGTGCATTAGGATGTATTTATAGAATAAACTTTAGTAGGTTAGCACATGGTTTAATTTTCAAATTCATGATTTTCCCACCCCTTTAAATTATGAAATTTTGTTAAACTTTAGTAGGTTAGCACATGGTTTAAAATTTGAAATTAATGATTTTCCCACCCCTTTAAATTAGAAAATTTTGTTTATCTTTGACTAAAGTGTAAAAAAATATTGTGTTTTCTGTGAATACCGAATTCAGTGCATTTATCTTTTTTTTTAAACTTTGTTAAAAAGAACCCCTTCAAATTATGGAGTTTTGTTGTTATTAACATTGATGTTCATATCACTTGAATATATAATATGCATCATGTGTTTTCTACCAAATTGATGCAGCTGAGGTTTTTAAAAGAAATTTACCTACAATTAATATCTACAATGCATTTTTATATTTTTTTAAACTTAATTATTTTAAAGTTTTATATATTTAACTAATTATGTATATTTAAAAGTTTAATGAGATTTCTTTTAGTTAATTATATTTATGTGTATACCTATTAATATATGCATGCATACCCATATACATATTGCTAATGTTGATTATTTAAATAGGGTACTACAATTGAAGCTATCAGTAACAAACGTGATAAAGCATTCTTAGAGCTCAGTCTTGTGTTGTAGTTTTGTTACCGTGTGATAAATTATTTGTCTATCAAAGCAAGGATGAACCATAATGTTTAACAACATTATCATATTTTAAGAATCACCAAAGTTGATATGTAGATTTCGAGTGCCCTGTTTGGTTTTTTAAATCGTTGCATTTGATTTATGTGAATTTTTCATTATTGGGCGGAATAATATTTAACACCAAATTCAATTTTACAATTTTGAGTTTTACTTGATCATGAAATGGTATTATGATTCAACATCCATATTAACAATAAATCCATATTATATTTCATCTAGTTATTATTTAAAACATAAAATGTAATAATCAGTTGTACATAAGGCATTCTTTCTTGTACTTTTCAATCCACACATCGGTATTGACTACGACAAACACCTACACATCGACAAAAATGAGCCGGTCGTCATGGTATATTCGAATGTTTTTAAAATATAATAGTTTTAAAGTTATGATAGAATTAAATAAAAGAAATTATAATTTTGTAGGGGAGTGGAGGAAAATGTAATTACTAACTAAAAATTAGGGAATTAAAGTGTAAAGAGTTAATTGCCAATTTAGTCCCTGATGTTTGTCAAAAATTGTCACTTTCATCCAAATCTTTTTTTTGGTCAATTTAGTCCCTGTAGTTTCATTTTTTTGTCATTTTAGTCCCTGTGGACTAACAAGATTTGGATGAAAGTGACAATTTTTGACAAACCTCAGGGACTAAAATGACAAAAAAATGAAACCACAAGAACTAAATTGACCAAAAAAAAGATTTGGATGAAAGTGACAATTTTTGACAAATCTCAGGGACTAAATTGGCAATTAACTCAAGTGTAAATAAGATAGGGTATTAAAATGTAAATAATGTATGAATGACTATTTGACCCTTATTTTAGGGTTGTTAATAAAAAATTAGTTCTTAACTTTTGGATATATTAAAATACCCCTCCATCATACATTATAATATAGTATAGATATAGATAATTCTATAATTTACAATTTCCATATTTATAGGCCCATTAGTTGTATTTTAGGTGTATCATAGCTATAATCTTTGTGTAATATTATGGATAAACAATTCATTCAACAAATTACCATTCCACATTAGAGCTATTGTGGTGGGAGATTATCTTCCCACTCAAATATTCCTTCGCATATTGGCCATACGGGTCAAAATCAATAGAGATAATATTATTGATAGTAAGTTTACAAACATATATGAGATTTTTAATTACATTTAGGGTATAAAGGATATTTTTTAGCTGAAGGGTTCGATTTTAGGCTCAAATAGTTGTGTGCCCCGATCCAAGAACTAGTATGAGTTTGACATTAAGACATCAACCGTTGTGTAGTTGTATTTGCATCTTCAGAGTAGACATGAAGGTATGGAAGTGTCTCCCTTAGTTCTATGGGCTGAAGTGGACCAAACGATGGGCTTGAGCATTAGACGATTTAGGCTGTTTTTTTAGGAGGGGGCGTTGGCCCATGAACAAAAGTTTGGTTCTTGGGATGTGAAGGAGCTTGCCAAGCTTGGGCCCATCTCGATTGAGTGGGATGTGGGTAGAGGGAGGAGCCAATCTGAGTGAGGATTTTAAATTTATAGAATATCTAGTGTTACAATTTGTTCATGGCCTACACTTGGAATATAATGTTGTTGGGGATTGATGTGCGTGGTTTTAGTGACTTAAAATTCTTTTCTTAAAAATAACGAGTTCCCAGTGAATGTGCCAACACTTGATGGTGAAAGAGTTTAAGCCGAAAACTTTGGTGTGTGACACTTTCAAATTTTAAATTTATAGAATAAAATGATAGTTGCTTAAAGTTCTAAAACCCACATAATAGGCAAGTGTATCTATCGAGCGTAGTATAGAAATGAGCAAGTACCGAGTATCAAATCCAAGGACACGATTTTTACTACTTAGCTCCCTAAATATTACTAAAAGAGTTTTTAATTGCTTGAAAGAAAAGTGAAAAAGAGATTTAAACTATAAGAGAAATCAATATCAAAACAAAGGTGTTGCTTCGGGATCTGATTTTACTTGGTATGAAATAATAGTAAACTTTGATTTAAGTGATGTGTTTAAAAACTAGGCATAGCCACACTAGACTTTAAACGATTTATGTTCTTAAAGTTATTGTGAGGGTCTCCCGTCTTGGTAAGCTCACCTATCAACGATGAGGGACGTATCAACCAAGATTGTGTTAACACAAACCCAACAGACACATATCCCATAGTTGTGATATTGACATTCAACTACTACTTTCTTTTATTAATAATTTGCCAGCGTCCGGAGCATGGCTGAACAAGCTACCATTTGACATGGTAGAGGCGACACAGCCTCCTGCGTACGCTCATCCCTTACTTGAAATAATTAATTTTTCAAAAAGTGATTGGCCTATTCTTTATTGTGCGGCAATGTAAGAAAAGAAGTAAATATAGACCGTTTACTTCTAACACGAGTTCCCCAATCCTTGGTTTGCACAAAAGCTAACACATAGACCATGTAGCTAAGTCACACTACCAAGTCTTGGCTTATCACTAGTACTAAGTATATAGACCGTACCGACCTTAAGTGAAGTTTTGATAGTTGAGGATCGAAACTTGATTCTTATCCTTCTAGATAGGTCCGAGAAATGCACACAAGCTGTTCCTACTAGAGCTTTCTCAATCCATATCGCTGAACATTCAAAGGAAACATTAGAAATGCAAAAAACGACGCAAAAACGGACAAAAACAACGCATTTGACCACCTTGTCTGCAACACACGACTAGCAAAGCTAGTCGCCTGTATAGTCTGTGTTCAATTCAAATGGGTCAAATCTGTTTTGGGTCGAATTTGCTGGTAAATATTGTTGCATTTTAATCTAAAACCATCGACTAACAAACCCTAATGTTAATTCTATGTTACCAAACATGTTTACAGGGTTTATTAGACGATTTTGGGTTGGTTAGGGCTTGGGTGATAAAACCATACATTAATCCATCAGAACATGTTGTTAGGATCTACAAATCAAGATATAAAGTACCTAAACGGTCTTTAACAACTTTCAATAATAAGAAATGCAAAGGCAAAACAAGGGCTTGTGATATTTTAAGAGGAAAACGAAAGCCAACAGTGGTCTGAGGTTTGAAAATGAGAGGCCAACTGTCTAAGTGTTCCTTATATACATACCTCCAGTCGTGCCACTGTAGACACAACTAGCAACGCTAGTCGTGCCCTTTGGCACATGACTAGGGAGCTAATCGCCTGAATTCCACCCGACTAGCAAAGCTAGTTGCCTATTTGCACAAACGATTAGGTTTCCTTCTTTTTGCAGCTAGTCGTGTATACTAACACACGATTAGCAAGCTAGTCGCCTCTTATGAGGGACGATTGGCTTAGCTAGTCGTGTTTCACCTCATAATTACCAAAAATGCCACTAAAGTTTTCAAAGTTACATTTTTAGCCCTCGATAAGTTAAAACATGTATCTTTACTCGGTTCTTAGAAGATGTTTCGTTTTTTGACTAAAAAATTTATATTTTTCTACTTTTATCCCCGAGACTTGAGAAAGTACAGTTTGACCTGGAAAAATTCAAGTTTCAATTAGTTGACTTCGTGGCTTCGATTTCTGAAAGATTAAGATTACAATGGATTAGAATTCCAACATCAGTAATAAAAACAAAGCTAAAGATAAAATCTTTTTGTGTTTTTCAACATAATTAACAGAAATCAAACTACTGGAAATCAGATAACTATTCACAAGCATATTTTTGTGAGTTTCATTAGTTAGGGAATCATATCAGGGCACAGACTAATCTGGAACCCTCATTTTTGTCCAATTTATAGCACAATTACCAATAAGCATCCTACAACAACTGCCAATATTGTTGTCCACCTAAACTCAAAATCAAGTTTTATCGTTAGACACTTTAGATACGTTAAGGTAATGATTAATACTGACTAAATGGTGTTCCACGCATACGCGACACATTCCCGTATCAAGGCATGCACAAAGCTTCCTCGTAACCGGTGAATAAGTTGTTGTCATTCGTATTTACAAGGAATGGACTTAGTGGTGATCAGGTCTACATGAACGATGCAACAAAGAGACCAGTGAGATCCAGACCAGGGTTCAAGTCAGATACCGTTAAATGATTTATCGGTACGATGCTTTAGGCATATGATTTGTTACCTTATACTGAATTCTCTATGAGAATTAGGGTTTTGGCATTTCGAATATTTTTTGCTCTTATAGGATTCCTAGACGTCTCCTGATCAGAGTTTATTCTATTTTTTTTTTCTTTTTCTTCTTCCTTTTCTTTTTCTTTTGCTTGGACTTGACATAGATGTGCCTCAGTTCGCCTGCAAACCCAAGGTACGACATGTGTGCCACTCATTTATTTTGAGAGACGTCTAGTTCACCCCGGATGTACACATCTCTTAAAGACATAAACCTCGTATTTTCGCATTCTATCAAACGAGATTTCTGTACTAAGACCATATGCCAACGCGACGTTAATCCACACAATTTTCAGTCGATTTAGTTTATATCACCGTGCCGAACATGGAAATGATTTTGAGCCTACTTACACATCATTGTAGAGGCTGCTTATCGTTTCCAATTCTTTTATATGTGTTAAAAGGTTCACATCTTTTTTGCTTTTTTTTTTCTCTTTCTCTTTTTTTTTTAAAAAAATTTCTGATGTTTTTGTATTTTTCTGATTTTTCTCCCCTAAAAATCTAAAAATTTGCGAAAAGACAATATTTTTGAATTTTTCAAGTTTTTTGAAGAAAAATATTTACAAAAACGACCACCGATGAGGAACTTAATCATGCATTTCTTTATGCCATTTAAAATTAACAGATACTCAAATCGAGGTATGTTAGAAACTTTGGTGTATAAATTGGCACGTTAGTAATTAGTGTGGATTTTAACAACATCGATCAGTTTCTTTTCATAGCAATCGTGTATGAAATGATGCCGAACGAGTAAGTATTTCGCCTTGGAATGATTAACTGAGTCTGTAGCAAGTGCTATAGCAGACATATTGTCACAGTAGATGGGAGTATTAAGAAATTTCAAACCGTAGTCTCTCATTTGCTGTTGTATCCATCAAACCTGGGAGCAGCTGTTGGACGTAGCTACGTATTCCGACTCACAAGTTGATAAGGACCCCGAGGCTTGTTTCTTGCATTGCCATGAGACTAGTCTTGCACCAAAATACTAGCATCCAGCCGATGTGGATTTTGCATCTATCTTGCATCCATCATAGTCGGCATCACTAAAAGAGATGAGGTCAAACTTATCGTCATTAGGGTACCATAGACCTTTGGTCGGGCAACCCTTTAGATAACGTAAGATCCCCTTCACAGCAGTCAGGTGGGATTATTTCGGCCTTGACTGGTAACGGGATAAGAGACACATTGCGAACATTATGTCGGGTCTAGAGGTAGTGAGATACATCAACGAGCCAATCATCGCTCAGTAGATGAAAGGATCAATGACTTGTCCTTTCTCGTCAATACCAATCCCGTGATTGGTTTTGTGACACCCGGCATGTTCGACTTAAACATATTAGTAACATCTAAGTCTACCTTAGCGAGAAACGTTTATAAACAAACTTAACCGGGTTAGTTGAGTTGGGTCAAGTTAGGATTGTCCAGGGTACAATGATCTGGAGGATCATTGGGAGTCGTTTTGGTAATACACTAGTACCGGGTTCCGTTGTTGGTGACATTACATGAACTAATTAAGTATATGTGTAGATTATGGGTTGTGTGGTGGTTTATATACATAGACGTGTTTAAATGATGTGTAAATGATTATCTGTGCTTTAATGTGTTAAATATAGACTAAGGATGCATGCTTATGTGTTAAGATGTGTTAGAATGCGTTAAACACGACAAACTGGAAAACTAGTTAAAAAGGGGCTCTGGTTCGACCACTTCGAGTGGTCGAAGGAGAGGAAAATTGTCTGGTTCGACCCATGCAAGTGGGCGAACCAGGGGAGTGGAGTTGAAGAATTCCCTTCGACCTGGAAAAGTCTCATTCGACCCTGTGAAAGGGGCGAAGGAGACCACCTTCGACCAATCAATTGGTGCGAAGGAGGATCAGTATAAATACCAACCTTAGTCATTTTTCATCATTTCACAAACCCTAACCGCCCCAAAACGCTCTCAAACGATCTTAAACACTAAGGAAGGAGTTTTTGCTCTTCTTTTTCATAATCTAACCTATCTACAACATCTAAACAAGAATCCAAGGTGTGTTCATAATCCTAAATCTTTTAAAAGCATTTTAATCCGTTTTCATCTAGCCTTAATTGTCCAGATCTGTTCTAAGGGTGTTTTTATGATTAAAAACCTTTTAAACATCTTTCTAGAACAAAACCCTATCATTTAACATGAGTTTTCATAATAAATAACATGTGTTAATTGAGTATTATGTGGTGTAATGTGTTATTCAATGCTTTGCTGCTTTATCTATGATAGAAACATGATATAGGATTGTTGTTAATGATTGGATTATGGTTGTCTAGGGTTAAGATTGGGTATATTGATAGTTGGGGGTTTTATGGGATTAATACTTGATGCATGAATGTTTATGATCAATAGAATGAATAAGGAAGATCGGATAATCGACAAACTGAGTATTTTAAGCTAAACATGAATCGATTTCAAAAGTTTCCAAATTGGGTAAATAATCCATGCATGAAAGTGATGTTTCCATAATCTTTACCATTTTGGGAAAGGGCTGAAACGGACGTATTATCGGGGGAAATCGATGGGGTTTTGTAGGGATAAGTTATCCATGCTTGACTGCTGTGTTTGATGATGTTTCGGGTCGTTTTGAATGTGTTTGAAGCGTTTTTAGAAAAAAATAATACAACAGGGGCGAACCTGGCCTCCTTCGACCAGTCGATGGTGCGAAGGAGGGATCCAGGGTCGAACCTGAGATTTTACTGGACGAATATGAATAAACGGGCGAAGGAAGCATCAAACGGTCGAACGTACTGTAAATGGTGCGAAGGAGACAAAAAGGTGCGAAGGAGGCCTTAAACTGACTGGTTCGACCGTTCTGATGCAGAAATGAGATTTTTGATACAAACTAAGTGTTTTATGCTTGAACCTTGCGTGTAATCTATGTGTACTTGATTAGTTAGGGTAATGGGTCACCAACGGGATGTCGGGTCGGTCTAGTGTGTCGGTTAAACATTTAAACACGTTTTAAAAACATACTCGGTTATGATCTGGACAATCGGGGGCTAGATAACCTTATGGTTATTAGTCGGAACACTTATGTGAACATTTTGATAGATCTCCGATAGAGGGATTATCAAGGGCTAAACATCTTTACTTATATTTGAAGAACGCTATCTAAGGTGAGTTCACGGCCCCACTTTTACTGCTTTAACTTTGGGGGAGAAAACATGCGCTAAACTGTTTTGGTAACATATGTCATACTATGGTTTTAACTTATTATTGCTATACGATCTTTTGGAAAGTCCCGGGGGAAACCATGAATGTGCGGGTTTGCACAACGGGGGAAATGTGGATAGATCTATTGGGCGTGACCTGCCCCACTCGTCGGCTTGGAGGGCCGGGCGGGTGCATATTGTCTCGAACAGGTACATTGGTATCATGCTGAACATACGGGCTGCTTAAACATGCTGAACATTGCTAAACGTGTCTAGTAATGGTTTCCAATCGTAGTAGTAATGAAACTTACGCCTAGCTAGCGTACTTGGTAACATTGATATAGTATGGACATGGTAACACTTTGGTAACATTTTTGAACAAACCTGTGAACTCACCAGCATTATATGTTGACATCTTTTTGGCATGTTTTTCTCAGGTCGCTAAGGTAGCAATGAACGGAACTAGGCGCACGGGTCTGCATTGGCGTCTAGATTTTAGAGCACGTTTTGTAATAAATGTCTTGGATACTTGGGAACACTGTTTTGTAGAGATTAAATTCTTTAAATGCTTCCGCTTATGAAATTTATGTTTTTGGGTTTACGTACTTCATATAGTGTCGTTTATTGTGATCGTTGACTTGGATCCTGGTTTGTCATGCGCCTCGCGGTAAAACCCCGCAAGTGGTAATTTAGGGTGTGACAGATTGGTATCAGAGCCAATGGTTATAGTGAACTAGGACTGCATGTAGAGTCTGGTCTATAGCCGAGTCGCACACACTAGACGGTCACATACTTTGGGTCTATTAATGGGGTATGTACTAACGTTGTCGGGGTGTCCTTACATCATCATCATGCTTCTCCGTTACATCATCCGTTTTTATTTGGGTTCTTACCTACTCTTGTCTTCTTCTCCTGGATTGAAGGGGGAGGGGTTGATTTGTTGGTTCTTGCACACACATGCCTTCTTACACTTGCACCTATTGCCACATAGGCGACAATGTTCGGTGACTGGGGTCTAGATTAGGGGTACATCTGGAGGACCATGTAGAGCAGTTTATCATTTCGGGTGCACACGAAATAATAAACTGGGATGCATGAAAATCCCGACGGACTTCGAGTTTGGATGTATGGTCCTGAATTTGTCCCTAGGTTAACTTTTGTAAATTCCTAGTGGTTGACACTGGAAGTGAATCTGAATCTCTCGATTTCTTGGTTTGTTAGATCATATCTGGTGCTCGCGGTGGTGGACGTCGTGGTGGAGGCGGTGGCCGTGCTGGCGGCGGTGGTCGTGCCGGAGGCGGTGGTCGTGGGAACATCAACATGACCCAAGCTGAGCTGAACAACTTGCTCCAGCAGCAAGTGAACATGGCTATGGCTAATTTCCAGGCCGGGATTAATGCCATGGGTGGTGAGTTGATTTCTGTCGACCTTGCCTCATTTTTGGGTTTCGTGTCCTTTCGTTTGTGTTTTACTCGTGTACCGTGTTTCAGGTGTTGGTGCCAATCCACCCCCACCTCAGTGCTCTTATAAGAAGTTTAGGGACTGTCAGCCCCATAACTTCGCTGGAACTGAGGGAGCGGTGGGACTGCTCCGATGGCTAGAGAAGGTGGAATCTGTGTTTGTCATGTGTAACTGTCCTGCTGGGGACCGAGTGAAGTATGCTACTGCGACATTTGAGGGGCCTGCATTGTCGTGGTGGAATGCTACTACTCAGAATGTGGGACTGGGAGAGGCTATTGCTATGCCTTGGGCAGAGTTTGTGCAGCTTTTGAGAGGTGAGTACTGTCCGAGGGAGGAGATACAGAAGTTGGAGCATGAGGTCTGGAGTTACAAGATGGTTGGGTCGGAGATTGAGGAGTATACTGTGAGGAGGAACGAGCTGGCGGTGTTGTGTCCTGACTTACACACACCCGAGTACAGGAGGATCGAGCACTATGTGTCTGGACTAGTGCCCGAGATTGCTGGGTTGGTGGCTGCTGGGAATCTTCCCACTATTGCTGAAGTTGTCCGATCAGCTCATCGGATGACTAACCTGAAGGTGGCGGAAGGCGTTTTGCCACCCAAGGGTACTACTGTGAAGGCTGCTGAGGGGAACAAGAGGAAGTGGGAGAGTGTGGGGAAGAGTGTGGTGCCAGCTCAGCCGGCGAAGAAGTTTGATACGTCTGGGTCTTCTTCTGGGGCGAAGACGGGTGGGTATGTTGGGAAGCATCCCAAGTGCAACAAGTGTGGTTTCCATCATTCGAGGAGTTGTGACAGGGCTCGTTGTCATCAGTGCCATCAGTTGGGGCACCATGCTAAGGATTGCAAGGTGGCGCTCACCCCAACTCAGACTCCTGCGGCTACTCCTGCTCCTGCTGCTCAGGGGACTCAGGGGAGGCAGGGGTGTTATAACTGTGGTGACATGGGGCATTTCAAGCGTGACTGTCCCAAACTGAAACAGGGCGATAATGGGAGGGGCGGGAACGGTAACGGGAACAATGGCGGCGGAGGCAGGACAGCACGTGCTTTCGTCATTGGATCTGCAGAGGCTAGGCAGGATCCAGACACAGTTACCGGTACGTTCCTTCTTAATGATCGCTATGTTTCTGTTTTGTTTGATTCTGGTGCCGATAAGAGTTTCGTATCTTTGGATATTAGTCGATTGCTAGATATAGTACCCACACCTTTAGAGGCTAAGTACTTAATAGAGTTGGCTGATGGTAAGAAAATCAAAGCGACACACACCCTTAGGGAATGTCGCTTGGAACTGTCGGGTTTGTCTTTCCCCATTGACCTTATGCCGGTACCTCTGGGTAGTTTTGATGTCGTGGTTGGCATGGATTGGTTATCATTGTATCGCGCGGAGATCGTTTGTTTTGACAAGGTCATTCGGATCCCTCTCCCTGATGGAGAGATTCTTTCGGTTCGTGGCGAGAAAAGCGGTGCTCCGCTGAGTATCATTTCTAGCATGAAAGCCCGTAAGTATCTTCGGAAGGGCTGTTCGGCCGTTCTGGCACTTGTTAACGTTTCTTCTGACGATGAGAAGAAGATCGAGGATATTCCGGTGGTTCGTGACTTTTCTGATGTGTTTCCTGATGATTTACCTGGTCTTCCTCCCCATCGTCAGGTTGAGTTTGGTATTGATCTCACTCCGGGCGCAGCTCCTATTGCCCGAGCCCCGTATCGTCTTGCACCTCCCGAGATGCAAGAGTTGTCCAGCCAGTTGCAGGAACTCTTGGAAAAGGGTTTCATCCGGCCGAGTTCTTCCCCGTGGGGAGCTCCTATTTTGTTTGTGAAGAAGAAGGACGGAAGTCTTCGTATGTGTATTGATTATCGTGAGCTGAACAAAGTGACCATCAAGAATCGTTATCCTCTTCCTCGCATTGATGATCTTTTTGACCAGCTTCAAGGCTCCAGCTATTATTCGAAGATTGATTTGCGGTCCGGTTATCACCAGTTGCGCGTCAGGGAAGCTGACATTCAGAAGACTGCCTTTCGCACTCGTTATGGCCATTTTGAGTTCTTGGTCATGCCTTTTGGTCTCACCAACGCACATGCGGTGTTCATGGATTTGATGAACCGCGTTTGCAAGCCTTACCTTGATAAGTTCGTCATCGTGTTTATTGACGACATTCTGATCTATTCCAAGAACAAGGCGGATCACGAGGAACATCTGCGGTTGGTCTTGGAACTTTTGAGACAAGAGCAGTTGTATGCTAAGTTCTCAAAGTGTGATTTTTGGTTGCGTGAAGTTCAATTCCTAGGACATGTGGTGAATGAACTGGGAATTCATGTCGATCCGGCTAAGATCGAAGCTATTAAAGACTGGGAAGCACCAAAGACGCCATCTGAGGTGCGGCAATTCCTAGGTCTTGCGGGTTACTATCGTCGTTTCATTGAGGGATTTTCGAAGATCGCTCAACCCCTCACTGCCCTTACCCAGAAGGATCGAAAGTTCGACTGGGATGAACCACAAGAATCAGCATTTCAGATGCTGAAGCTTAAACTTTGTTCTGCACCTATCTTATCCCTTCCTGAGGGTACGGATGATTTCGTTGTGTACTGTGATGCTTCCATTCGGGGTCTTGGTTGCGTGTTGATGCAGCGCAGGAAGGTTATTGCTTATGCTTCTCGTCAACTCAAAGTTCATGAGAAGAACTACACTACTCATGACTTGGAACTGGGTGCAGTGGTCTTTGCGTTGAAAATCTGGAGACATTACTTGTACGGTACCAAGTGTGAAGTATATACCGATCACAAGAGTCTTCAGCATATTTTCGACCAGAAGGTGTTGAACATGCGGCAGCGTCGCTGGGTTGAACTCCTGAACGATTATGACTGTGCCATCAAGTATCATCCTGGCAAGGCGAACGTTGTGGCGGACGCCTTGAGCAGGAAGGAGTCTGTTAACCCTCGTCGTGTTCGAGCCTTACAGCTCACCATTCATTCGTCGTTGCCTGACCGAATCCGTTCTGTAACAACCGGCAAAAATAAGGTAATTCCGTACAAATTAATTAATATATGATTAACGTAATTAAATGCAATTATGTGTGATTTAATTATCAAGGCCTTAGGGGATAGCAAATTCCAAATAGTGCATAGGAATGCATACGTTTAATGGTAAAGCATGATTGGATCATGTGCGAATAAGCTATCCGGTATGGACGTTGGCAATTACCCGGTAATAATTAAATAAACGAAACGGATCCCGGACACCCAGGATATAAAATAAAGGGTATTTTCATAAGATATAATGAGCTTTGGAACTCCAAAACCATAAATGAAAACGTCTTGTACAAATCTCCCGGTAACGAATAAAATGCGCGTACCGCACCCGATACGCGTATAACTCATAATTTCACCCGGCAGAGGCCTAAATAACCAATCAACGCTTAAAATAGACTATATTTAAGGGTTATTAAAGGTATTTTTAATGTCCGGATAACGCGTGATTAAAACCCGAAAAATACCCGAACGACACCCGAACGACGGGGGATTAAACATAACAAGTATTGGGTAAATATTTGAAGTTGTGGACCCCACCAAACCCATCCAAGGGCCGGCCTAGGGGCCTTAATATATACCCATATCTTGTGTAAATATTAATAATAACCTATACAAGCATGCACATGCATAAGACAAGTGTGTAAGAAAAAGTTATAAGTGAACATTAGTACAAAAAGCACTATAACCTTGTCCCCCCTTGGATAATTTCGGCCATAGGCCACTAAAAGCCAAGACAACACTTAGCTAATCATAACCTAAGTGTATGCATGCATGGTTAAGTCTTGTATAAGATCAAGTGTAAGGCTAGGAAAGATCATAATCACTTAAACAAGATTTACAAGCCACCTCTTTGGCTCTCCTAAAACCCACGGCCATCATCACCATCCCACACCCATCCAAGATCAATTTTTGTACTTCATAAATCTCTCATATCTTTAGTAATAATCACAAGATCCATGGAAGATTACATGTGATAAGGGTATAAATAACATGTGTTAGGAGATTGAATAACAAAGCAAAAACTCTTCTTCTTCTTCCTTCTTTGGGCCGTGGATTTCATACCTCCCCCATACACATTTCTTTCAAGTTTTTACATCTCCAAATTACTCAAAACAATCCATCATCCAAACCCCTATTGTGTGTTTCAAGAGCTTGGAGCTAAACCACTTGGAAGAACACACTAAACCCCTCTCAAATCCAAGGTTTTTGTCTTCCCTAGCCTTGTGCTAGTAGTAAGCTTCTTAATCTTGTTTTTGATTGTTATTATTCATGTATGTGTTCCTAGTAGTAAGTTGTACATGAAGGGTTTAAAAATGGTTTTGAACATAATCTTTAATAAGTTTTCATGTGTAAAATGGAAGATTAAAGATATGAAAATAAACCATGGATTTGTTGATGATGATGTATTAGTCTTGAAAATATATAAAGTTTACATGTAAGACTAAGTAGGATGATGTTTTGGTTAAAATTATGGAATGAACTTGAATATGTTAAAAGTGACTTTAAATCATCTTATTATGATCATCTAAGTTATAATATGTGGTAAAACATGTTAGAAGTTCATAAATGAAGAAAATGGAAAATCTAAGTTAGCTTACTTAGATGAATGATATTTTGATAAAATGGACAAATACATAAAACACACATATAATTAGTCTTCCATATGAAATACAAGACTAACCTAAGTGTTTTGATACAAAAATAACTTGCCAATAAAAAGTTGAATCTTCAAAGTTTACTATTTTGAGTGAAAAATGCTAACTTTGAAAGTTAGAGTAGAAAAATGCAACTTTTGTAAGTTAAGGGACTAAAGTTGTAACTTTGAAAGTTAGAGGACTAAAATGGATATTTTAGAAACTATTAGTCCAAAAATACAAGTATGGAAAGTTTGGTGTCAAAAATGTAAGTAATAAAGTCTAAGGATGATTTTTGTAAATACTAGTAGAAATACTTGGGTATTTTGCATAAAAGTGTATTTTTTTGAAAGTTATAAAAATATAAAGGGTTTTAACATAAGGATTTTTATAAAATAGAGATTTTATAAAAATATTAAACAAACTTGGGAAACTTATACAAAAATGAATACTTTTATATAAATGGGAATATAAAAGTGTTGGAAACATTTTTGTAGCTAAGTTAACAAGTTGGGTTAAAAATACATAAGTATTTTAAACCATCCAAGTAACATGTGAAAATAGGAAGAAATATGGATAATATTTCTATAAAATACATGTTGGGAAAAAACTTGGAAAAATTAACTAATCGAGTTAAGATATCGAACTAAAACGCGTTAACGAACCATACACGGACAAATCATGAGAAAAATGCCATTGCGGCAAGATAAGAAAAATATATATATTTGAAGAAGTAAAATATATATATACATTGGGTGAAAACTAATAAACACTTTCCTAAGTGTTGGAGGAATTATTCGTGGGAGAAACACATGACATAAACAAATAAGACGTTAAACAAACGTATATACTTAACAAGAAAAACTACACATTTATATATATGTACGCTCGTCTCGGCAAAATTCTAGTATATCTACTTAATGGGAAAGTAGATATGTGGGAAGGAAAGCCGCGACGAGAAGACAAGGATATATATATGTGTATGCCGTACCAACGAAATCCTAGCATATTTAATTGAATGGGAAAATAAATATACGGTATGGTGAGTTGAAACGGGACGTTAAGAATATACAATCGAACGACAAGATCTTAGTATATTTGTTTAAATGGGAAAACAAATGTGCGGCAAAGTGAGTCGGGTCGAGGGTTGAAATATATATTATATCGAGCGATGCGATCTTAAGTATAATTATTTAAATGGGAAAATAATTATATGTTAAGTGAAGTCGAGTCGATGATAATAAGATACAAGTTATGGAAATATTAACAAGAGTAATATATAACTTGTAGTACAAAGGGTAATGTAACGCCAACAAAACCTAGGATACGCTCTTAATTAAACGGGATTTGGAATAACTTGTGGTCGGGAGTTGGGTGTACAACTTGCCAAGGCACATGCACTATAGGAATAGTGACTTATACGTCTAGGACGTTTGTAGGTGCGAAACCACCCACTTGCTATCCACCCTTTTGAGCCAGACGCAGTTTCAGGTGAGTTTCACGGCCCCATTTTAAACTATTTTTACGTTTTCGGGGGAAAGATATGTTAGGGAAATGTTTGACGGGTTTATTACTTGAGGTGTGACCGCCACTCGGGGTTGAGTCCTCGCCTCTATAATCATTTATTCGGAGATTGAAACCGGAGGAATATTCGAATAGTACTATTGGTGCCTGACAAGGCCCACCCCTAATCGATAGCGTCGATTATGCATTAGGTTATGCCTGGGGTGCAAATATTCTGAACTTAAGTCGTGGGAAACCGAGTAACGACTTGGAGCGGGGCATTTTATTTATATACGTCTTGGTTTGATTATAGTCTCAAGTAGATTTGTAGGAATTTGCAACTCCTATATATTGTCATAACATGGTATTCCCAAGTATTCAAGTTTTAGAAACTGAAAACCTGTGAACTCACCAATATATTTTATATTGACGAAACTTTTAAACATATCTTTCAGGTAACTAGATGATGAAGGATCGGGCGAGCTGGGTCGGAGAATCTCCAATGCGACGTCGAACTTTTGCGGGGTTTCACTTTTATTTCCCAAGGCATTTGGGATATATATGAGAAACCTCTATGATTAATTCAAAAACAATTTACTTTTGTGTAATGTTTGAAACAGATTTGACGTCATAATAAATGACCCATTTTCTTAAATTACTTGTGTTTGGCAATAACCTTGACTTTATGCTTTTGAACCGTCGCGCCACGTGTTTCCGCCGTTGTCGTGGTGTGACAGAACGTGGTATCAGAGCCAAGGTTATAGCGAACTAGAGTATTTTCTTTAAAAACTAGACTATAACCGGATTTGGTTCAAGTGATAAGGTTTTCAAAAGAAAAATATATAATAGTGTTAAATAAAAGTGATTTTCAAGAAGCATTGGGCATGAGGAGATTCCGACCAAGCCAGCCATGGGTATTGTTATGCTTTAACGTGAAATTAGAAGTTAGGAAGGTTACTATGAAGTACGCCATAACTGTCTAATTTAAATTAAATCATATATATATGTACGGTTCTTTTGCCAGGAATGTCGAACGCAGGAAGTATCGCGCCGAGCTATGACAGTAGCTTGCAGATCATCCCAGCACCACCACCAGAGCCAGTAGAGTTGGTAGTGCTCTCCTCGGGAGATGAGGACGTAGAGATGGGCGTCGCCGCCGACGGAGCAGGCGACGATAGCTCAGATGAGTCAGACCCCAGCGAGGACCCCCACTGGGCACCGGCCGTGATTGACGCGCCACTGCCCATTGTACCGGCCGCACCTGTGGCCGTACACCCCATTCGAGCCATCAGGGACTTCCCTGACGGCTGTGCCGGTCCGTCGCGACCAGTTCCAGCCCAGTCGGATGCGGCAGAGTCTCCATTTCGCGGACAGGCTCACGTCGAGCCTGAACCAGCACCCTTACCCCACATCCACGTACCTGCAGGCATGAGACTCCTGCCTATCGCCCGTGGGAGGAACGGGTGGATATCCGATGACTCCGACGACGAGTCAGTAGGTTCGGTGGAGCACATGTTAGTGCCCGAGATTCCAGCGGAGCAGGAGGAGCCAGTGGCTCCAATGCTAGAGGACGCCCCAGCCGACCCTGTAGCCCCACCGGCACCACTCGAGCCCATACCTCAGGAGGAGCCAGCCCCAGCGGCACTTGTACTTGAGGGGAGTCCCGCCCGTAGCTCTGAGCTACATAGGGCAGGCATGGAGGCATTCGCCACTGCGAGCCCTCCCACACCCCCTGTAGTGGTGTCCACCCCAGAGTGGGCCACTGTTTCGGATCCGTTAGTAGCCCCACTAGCCGAGCCTATGCCACCACCCACCATAGCCATGACTTTACCCATCCCCACCATTCCCAGCATGACACCTGCACCGTACCCTCTAGGTGCAGGGGACCCTTATATGATGCCACCCCCACTTTTCCATCAGGCCACCAGGTTTCACTCCATTATTGCCACACATACCAGTACCAGCCCCCTTCGGGCCATTCCCATCCACACACCCAGATATACCCGGACCATCCCAGCCACCCAGGACGACACCCTTGTCTGGACCAGCATGGTCCACTGCCATCACTCTAGAGCGGGATTTTCAGACTCTCGCAGACACGGTGCAACGCACCGTAACACAGGTGGAGCATCAGACACGTCTGATGTGGACGAGGATGATAGATGCGCGGGATGCTTTGGCGCATTACGCGGAGGAGTTGCTGAGCCTGGACGCTCAGTGCGGTATCACAGGGGATGCGCACTTTGCGCATCGACATTTCTTGTACGAGCGTATCATGAAGATCAGTATGACGATCAGTACGCACGCGCCGCAGTACCAGTATCCACCGCCACCGCCACAGTAGGATGTATCGGGGATGCACAGAAGACACACCAGCTTATGTACATATTAGCAGCAGTATGGTAGTACAGCACGGGTTATGACACTCGTCTGCATTTTGCCTAGCCGTACGGGTATTACGGCGTATGATATGATGTTTTATTATTTCAAAAGCAATGTATTGTATGAGAAATGTATTCTCCATTTTGTATTATGAACAAGCATTGTACTGGTATTATTGAAATTAATGAAAAATCTTATTATTATGGTAAAATATGTTGTTGTCTATGATTATTATTGCTTACTCCATGTGTTGTGGTTTGTATATTTGTGTGGTGATGTTGTGTTGATTACTATTTATTTTTATATGATGTGTTGGTATGTTGTGTGATGACATGGTGTTGATTATTGTGTTCATACTTTGGTTTGTTATTTATGCTTTGTATTGTATAAATGTTTGCCAAGTTAACCTTTGATAATTATTATTGAAGAGAAATGGCACCGGCCACTAGAAGCAATAGCGGAGCAGACGGACTGCCCGCAACACCGCCGAACTCGAAACCATGATATCTGAGCGCATAGCTCGCGCCATCGCTGAGCATGAAGCCGCACGCTCTGAACACTCCCATGACAGGACAGGGAGCGAGCGAAGAGAGACCTCCCCCACTGGTAAGAGGTTTAAGAATAAATGAAAAAGTGATGGGAGGATATTTCGCAAACTCCTATCTCATAATAACATACTACATTACTATTACAGGGACAGCCTCGGGAGAGCGCGGCTGCACTTTCAAGGCTTTCTTGGACTGCAAGCCGATAAACTTCAGCGGCACTGAAGGTTCCATAGGCCTGGTCAAATGGTTTGAAAAGACCGAGGCAGTTATCCGCATCAGCGGGTGTACCCCTCGACAGTCTGTCATGTACGCCACCAACCTGTTCCTAGATCAGGCACTAACTTGGTGGAATGGCCAAGTACAGTCTCTAGGAGATGATGTTGCATACTCTCTATCATGGGCGGCACTGAAGGAACTTATGACTGCCGAATACCGCCCGGCAAGCGAAGTGCAGAAATTGGAAACCGAGTTCTGGAACCTCACCATGGTAGGAGCAGACGTTGCTGGGTATACGTCTAGATTTCATGATCTCGCACGACTGGTACCTCGTCTGGTTACACCGGAAAAGAACAAGGTGGAACGTTACTTATTCGGGTTAGCACCACAGATCCGCAGCATGGTCACCTCTTCCAAGCCCACGACCATGCGCGAGGCAATTGATCTGGCACTAAGTCTCACTGAGGATGCTATCCGCATGGGTACCCTAATCCGCCAAGTTTCAGGGTTAAAAATTTCTGAGGCCAGTAGTGTTGAGGTCAAGAATCAGGGATCAAGTTCAGCTGTTGTGACTAATGATCAGGTTAACAAGCCGAGGTTTGGGAAAAGAAAGAGGGATGAAGGAAAAAGGGACCGAGCGTCGGGTAGCTCGAACAAGAAGGGAAAGGGATATGTCGCCACGGGACGTGGTAACGGTAACAAGCAGGGAAATCAGGGGAGAAACAACGGGTTAACTTGTGGGAAGTGCCACCGCACCGGGCACAAGACTGAAGAGTGCCGATCTGGAGCACCGAAAAATGGAGGGGCTAGACCATGCTTTGCATGCGGGTCATTGGATCATTGGAAGAAAGATTGCCCCAAGATCAACAATCAGGCCCGCGGCCGGGCATTTGTGATTGGAGCCGGTGATGCACGGCAAGACCCCAATGTGGTCACTGGTACGTTTCCTCTAAATGGTCATTATGCCTCTGTATTATTTGATACCGGTGCTGACTTTAGCTTCGTATCCATTGAGTTTAAAAGACTACTTGGTTTAAAAACTAGCAAACTAGATACACCCTACTCTATAGAACTGGCTAATGGTAAAACTATTGAAACGGGAGAGGTAGCAAAAGATTGTAAATTAGAACTCTGTGGGCACGAGTTTGGGATTGATCTTTTGCCGGTCGTATTGGGAAGTTTCGATATCGTTGTCGGCATGGATTGGTTGTCCGCGCACCGTGCCATTGTGGTTTGCAACGATAAAGTTATTCAAGTCCCCCTCGCAAGCGGTGAAACTCTCTCAATTCAAGGGGAAAGACACGGAACGCCGCTAAGGATTATTTCAAGTATGAAGGCTCGTAAGTGTCTAAGAAAAGGGCTCGTCGCGTTCTTGGCACACGTAGTGGACAAGAAGGCCGACGAGCGAAAGTTGGAAGACATTCCAGTAGCTAGAGATTTTCCGGATGTATTTCCAGAAGATTTGCCGGGGTTGCCGCCACCTCGACAAGTCGAGTTCCGCATCGACCTCGTTCCCGGAGCAGCTCCTGTGGCACGATCGCCATACCGCCTAGCTCCATCAGAGATGCAGGAACTGTCCAGCCAACTGCAAGAATTACTGGACAAAGGTTTTATAAGACCGAGTTTCTCACCTTGGGGAGCTCCCGTCTTATTTGTGAAGAAGAAGGATGGCACATTCCACATGTGCATCGACTATCGAGAGCTGAACAAGCTAACCATCAAGAATCACTATCCTCTCCCCAGGATCGACGATTTATTTGATCAGCTCCAAGGTTCCAGCTATTACTCCAAGATCGATTTGAGGTCAGGCTATCACCAGTTGCGTATACAAGAAGAAGATGTACCAAAAACGACCTTCAGAACCCGGTATGGACACTATGAATTTTTGGTAATGCCGTTCGGCTTGACCAACGCACCAGCGGTTTTCATGGACCTAATGAACCGCGTGTGTAAGCCATACCTGGAAAAATTCGTCATTGTCTTCATTGACGATATTTTGATCTATTCACGTACGAAAGAAGACCACGAGAATCACCTTCGGTTAATTCTTGAAGTATTACGCAAAGAGAAGCTCTATGCTAAATTCTCGAAATGTGACTTTTGGATTCGGGAAGTTCACTTTTTAGGCCACGTGGTAAACGAGAAAGGCATACACGTTGATCCCGCCAAGATCGAGGCAATTAAAAATTGGGAAGCCCCTCGAACTCCTACCGAAGTACGACAATTTGTAGGCCTCGCGGGTTATTACAGAAGGTTCATCGAGAACTTTTCAAAAATAGCACAAGCGTTAACCATGCTAACCCAAAAGGATAAGAAATTCGAGTGGACAGAAAAGCAAGAGGCAGCATTCCAGTTACTAAAAGACAAGTTATGTGGCGCTCCGATACTGTCACTTCCAGACGGTACGGAAGATTTTGTGGTTTACTGTGATGCCTCGCATCAAGGTTTGGGTTGTGTATTGATGCAGCGAGAAAAAGTAATAGCTTATGCTTCCAGGCAACTGAAAATCCATGAGAAGAACTATACTACACACGATTTGGAATTAGGTGCAGTGGTGTTCGCTCTCAAGATATGGAGGCACTATTTGTACGGAACCAAGTGCACGATTTTCACTGATCACAAGAGTTTGCAACACATCTTTGATCAGAAGGATTTGAACATGCGACAACGGCGATTGGTTGAATTATTAAACGATTACGATTGTGAGATAAAGTACCATCCCGGTAAGGCGAACGTCGTAGCTGACGCCTTGAGTCGCAAGGAACGGGTTAAACCATTGCGTGTTCGAGCTTTGGGATTGACTATCCACACGAATATGACTGAACGAATTCGTGAAGCTCAAGTGAACGCCCTCAAACCCGAGAATGTCAAAGGTGAAAGGTTACGAAATATGGTTGATTCACTGGAACCAAAAGCGGACCAGACACTGTATTTCATGAATAGAATTTGGGTTCCAGTATATGGTGGATTGCGTGAGCTAGTATTGGCCGAAGCTCACAGTTCTAGATATTCGGTTCACCCTGGTGCAGACAAGATGTTCCACGATCTGAAGGAACTTTATTGGTGGCCGAACTTCAAAAGGGATATAGCAGCCTATGTTGCGCGATGTTTGACTTGCGCAAAGGTCAAGGCTGAGCACCAGAGACCTTCCGGTTTGCTCCAGCAACCGGAAATACCGGAATGGAAATGGGAATGAATCACCATGGATTTCATTACCAAGTTACCCAAGACGACAAGCGGCCATGACACGATCTGGGTAATCATAGATCGATTGACGAAATCTGCACACTTCCTTCCGATTCGCGAAACGGACAAGTTGGAGAAACTAACCCATCTGTATATTAAGGAAGTGGTATCTAAACACGGTGTACCTGTTTCTATCATCTCCGATCGGGATAGTCGTTTCACTTCCAGATTTTGGGAAAGTTTAAATGAAGCCCTCGGTACTCGCCTCGACATGAGCACCGCATATCACCCCCAAACGGATGGTCAAAGTGAACGAACCATCCAGACCTTGGAGGATATGTTACGGGCATGCGCGATTGATTTCGGAGGTAATTGGGATACGCACTTGCCATTGGTAGAATTTTCTTATAACAACAGTTATCATACGAGCATTCAAGCCGCACCGTTTGAAGCTCTTTATGGACGCAAGTGCCGATCGCCATTATGTTGGGCGGAAGTTGGAGAAAAACAACTCACCGGGCCCGAAATTGTTCAAGAGACCACGGATAAGGTCTTTTTGATAAAGGAACGCCTCAAAGCGGCCCGGGACCGCCAGAAAAGCTATGCTGATATGAGGCGAAAGCCTTTAGAGTTTCAAGTCGGAGACAAGGTCCTACTGAAAGTGTCACCTTGGAAAGGTGTCGCGCGCTTTGGGAAGCGCGGAAAGTTGAACCCACGATATATTGGACCGTTCGAAGTCTTGTCCAGGGTAGGCACAGTGGCATACAAGCTCAAGTTGCCTCAAGAGCTTAGTGGAATACACGACACGTTTCATGTGTCGAACTTGAAAAAGTGCCTATCCGACGAAACTCTCATTATTCCTGCTGAAGAAATCCAAATTGACGACAAGTTACATTTTGTTGAAGAACCAATCGAGGTAACCGATTGGAAGGTCCAAAAACTAAGGCGCAGCAAGATCAGATTGGTCAAAGTGCGCTGGAATGCCAAGCGTGGACCGGAGTTCACGTGGGAAAGGCTGGACCGGATGAAGCGAAAATACCCCGCCCTATTCGAGAAGACACCTGTACCAGAGAACTCGAAGTGAATTCCGGGACGGAATTCTCTTAACGGGGGGAGAATGTAACAACCGGCAAAAATAAGGTAATTCCGTACAAATTAATTAATATATGATTAACGTAATTAAATGCAATTATGTGTGATTTAATTATCAAGGCCTTAGGGGATAGCAAATTCCAAATAGTGCATAGGAATGCATACGTTTAATGGTAAAACATGATTGGATCATGTGCGAATAAGCTATCCGGTATGGACGTTGGCAATTACCCGGTAATAATTAAATAAACGAAACGGATACCGGACACCCAGGATATAAAATAAAGGGTATTTTCATAAGATATAATGAGCTTTGGAACTCCAAAACGATAAATGAAAACGTCTTGTACAAATCTCCCGGTAACGAATAAAATGCGCGTACCGCACCCGATACGCGTATAACTCATAATTTCACCCGGCAGAGGCCTAAATAACCAATCAACGCTTAAAATAGACTATATTTAAGGGTTATTAAAGGTATTTTTAATGTCCGGATAACGCGTGATTAAAACCCGAAAAATACCCGAACGACACCCGAACGACGGGGGATTAAACATAACAAGTATTGGGTAAATATTTGAAGTTGTGGACCCCACCAAACCCATCCAAGGGCCGGCCTAGGGCCTTAATATATACCCATATCTTGTGTAAATATTAATAATAACCTATACAAGCATGCACATGCATAAGACAAGTGTGTATGAAAAAGTTATAAGTGAACATTAGTACAAAAAGCACTATAACCTTGTCCCCCTTGGATAATTTCGGCCATAGGCCACTAAAAGCCAAGACAACACTTAGCTAATCATAACCTAAGTGTATGCATGCATGGTTAAGTCTTGTATAAGATCAAGTGTAAGGCTAGGAAAGATCATAATCACTTAAACAAGATTTACAAGCCACCTCTTTGGCTCTCCTAAAACCCACGGCCATCATCACCATCCCACACCCATCCAAGATCAATTTTTGTACTTCATAAATCTCTCATATCTTTAGTAATAATCACAAGATCCATGGAAGATTACATGTGATAAGGGTATAAATAACATGTGTTAGGAGATTGAATAACAAAGCAAAAACTCTTCTTCTTCTTCCTTCTTTGGGCCGTGGATTTCATACCTCCCCCATACACATTTCTTTCAAGTTTTTACATCTCCAAATTACTCAAAACAATCCATCATCCAAACCCCTATTGTGTGTTTCAAGAGCTTGGAGCTAAACCACTTGGAAGAACACACTAAACCCCTCTCAAATCCAAGGTTTTTGTCTTCCCTAGCCTTGTGCTAGTAGTAAGCTTCTTAATCTTGTTTTTGATTGTTATTATTCATGTATGTGTTCCTAGTAGCAAGTTGTACATGAAGGGTTTAAAAATGGTTTTGAACATAATCTTTAATAAGTTTTCATGTGTAAAATGGAAGATTAAAGATATGAAAATAAACCATGGATTTGTTGATGATGATGTATTAGTCTTGAAAATATATAAAGTTTACATGTAAGACTAAGTAGGATGATGTTTTGGTTAAAATTATGGAATGAACTTGAATATGTTAAAAGTGACTTTAAATCATCTTATTATGATCATCTAAGTTATAATATGTGGTAAAACATGTTAGAAGTTCATAAATGAAGAAAATGGAAAATCTAAGTTAGCTTACTTAGATGAATGATATTTTGATAAAATGGACAAATACATAAAACACACATATAATTAGTCTTCCATATGAAATACAAGACTAACCTAAGTGTTTTGATACAAAAATAACTTGCCAATAAAAAGTTGAATCTTCAAAGTTTACTATTTTGAGTGAAAAATGCTAACTTTGAAAGTTAGAGTAGAAAAATGCAACTTTTGTAAGTTAAGGGACTAAAGTTGTAACTTTGAAAGTTAGAGGACTAAAATGGATATTTTAGAAACTATTAGTCCAAAAATACAAGTATGGAAAGTTTGGTGTCAAAAATGTAAGTAATAAAGTCTAAGGATGATTTTTGTAAATACTAGTAGAAATACTTGGGTATTTTGCATAAAAGTGTATTTTTTTGAAAGTTATAAAAATATAAAGGGTTTTAACATAAGGATTTTTATAAAATAGAGATTTTATAAAAATATTAAACAAACTTGGGAAACTTATACAAAAATGAATACTTTTATATAAATGGGAATATAAAAGTGTTGGAAACATTTTTGTAGCTAAGTTAACAAGTTGGGTTAAAAATACATAAGTATTTTAAACCATCCAAGTAACATGTGAAAATAGGAAGAAATATGGATAATATTTCTATAAAATACATGTTGGGAAAAAACTTGGAAAAATTAACTAATCGAGTTAAGATATCGAACTAAAACGCGTTAACGAACCATACACGGACAAATCATGAGAAAAATGCCATTGCGGCAAGATAAGAAAAATATATATATTTGAAGAAGTAAAATATATATATACATTGGGTGAAAACTAATAAACACTTTCCTAAGTGTTGGAGGAATTATTCGTGGGAGAAACACATGACATAAACAAATAAGACGTTAAACAAACGTATATACTTAACAAGAAAAACTACACATTTATATATATGTACGCTCGTCTCGGCAAAATTCTAGTATATCTACTTAATGGGAAAGTAGATATGTGGGAAGGAAAGCCGCGACGAGAAGACAAGGATATATATATGTGTATGCCGTACCAACGAAATCCTAGTATATTTAATTGAATGGGAAAATAAATATACGGTATGGTGAGTTGAAACGGGACGTTAAGAATATACAATCGAACGACAAGATCTTAGTATATTTGTTTAAATGGGAAAACAAATGTGCGGCAAAGTGAGTCGGGTCGAGGGTTGAAATATATATTATATCGAGCGATGCGATCTTAAGTATAATTATTTAAATGGGAAAATAATTATATGTTAAGTGAAGTCGAGTCGATGATAATAAGATACAAGTTATGGAAATATTAACAAGAGTAATATATAACTTGTAGTACAAAGGGTAATGTAACGCCAACAAAACCTAGGATACGCTCTTAATTAAACGGGATTTGGAATAACTTGTGGTCGGGAGTTGGGTGTACAACTTGCCAAGGCACATGCACTATAGGAATAGTGACTTATACGTCTAGGACGTTTGTAGGTGCGAAACCACCCACTTGCTATCCACCCTTTTGAGCCAGACGCAGTTTCAGGTGAGTTTCACGGCCCCATTTTAAACTATTTTTACGTTTTCGGGGAAAGATATGTTAGGGAAATGTTTGACGGGTTTATTACTTGAGGTGTGACCGCCACTCGGGGTTGAGTCCTCGCCTCTATAATCATTTATTCGGAGATTGAAACCGGAGGAATATTCGAATAGTACTATTGGTGCCTGACAAGGCCCACCCCTAATCGATAGCGTCGATTATGCATTAGGTTATGCCTGGGGTGCAAATATTCTGAACTTAAGTCGTGGGAAACCGAGTAACGACTTGGAGCGGGGCATTTTATTTATATACGTCTTGGTTTGATTATAGTCTCAAGTAGATTTGTAGGAATTTGCAACTCCTATATATTGTCATAACATGGTATTCCCAAGTATTCAAGTTTTAGAAACTGAAAACCTGTGAACTCACCAATATATTTTATATTGACGAAACTTTTAAACATATCTTTCAGGTAACTAGACGATGAAGGATCGGGCGAGCTGGGTCGGAGAATCTCCAATGCGACGTCGAACTTTTGCGGGGTTTCACTTTTATTTCCCAAGGCATTTGGGATATATATGAGAAACCTCTATGATTAATTCAAAAACAATTTACTTTTGTGTAATGTTTGAAACAGATTTGACGTCATAATAAATGACCCATTTTCTTAAATTACTTGTGTTTGGCAATAACCTTGACTTTATGCTTTTGAACCGTCGCGCCACGTGTTTCCGCCGTTGTCGTGGTGTGACAGAACGTGGTATCAGAGCCAAGGTTATAGCGAACTAGAGTATTTTCTTTAAAAACTAGACTATAACCGGATTTGGTTCAAGTGATAAGGTTTTCAAAAGAAAAATATATAATAGTGTTAAATAAAAGTGATTTTCAAGAAGCATTGGGCATGAGGAGATTCCGACCAAGCCAGCCATGGGTATTGTTATGCTTTAACGTGAAATTAGAAGTTAGGAAGGTTACTATGAAGTACGCCATAACTGTCTAATTTAAATTAAATCATATATATATGTACGGTTCTTTTGCCAGGAATGTCGAACGCAGGAAGTATCGCGCCGAGCTATGACAGTAGCTTGCAGATCATCCCAGCACCACCACCAGAGCCAGTAGAGTTGGTAGTGCTCTCCTCGGGAGATGAGGACGTAGAGATGGGCGTCGCCGCCGACGGAGCAGGCGACGATAGCTCAGATGAGTCAGACCCCAGCGAGGACCCCCACTGGGCACCGGCCGTGATTGACGCGCCACTGCCCATTGTACCGGCCGCACCTGTGGCCGTACACCCCATTCGAGCCATCAGGGACTTCCCTGACGGCTGTGCCGGTCCGGAACTCGTGTACGAAACTTCGGAGAAAATCGTACAGATCCGTCAACGTTTGGCTGCTGCACGGGATCGTCAGAAGAGCTATGCCGATCGCCGTCGAAAACCTTTAGAGTTCCAGGTTGGGGACAAGGTACTTCTGAAAGTTTCACCATGGAAGGGCGTCATACGCTTTGGAAAGCGTGGCAAGCTTAACCCTCGTTATGTCGGACCGTTCGCAATCTTGGATCGGATTGGACCGGTGGCATACAGACTCGACTTACCGGCGGAACTCGGTAGTGTACACAACGTCTTCCATGTGTCTAACTTGAAGAAGTGTTTGGCTGATGAATCTCTCATTGTACCACTGGAAGAGATCAAGGTTGATGATCGTCTTCGCATTGTGGAGGAACCTGTCGAGATTCTCGACTACAAGATTCGTAGCCTTCGTCGGAGTAAAATCCGCATCGTTAAAGTCCGTTGGAACTCGAACCGTGGACCTGAGTTCACATGGGAACGGGAGGATCAGATGAAATCTAAGTATCCTCATCTCTTTCCGAAGCGCGCGTTTGAATCAAGGCATGTTACTGCTGAAGCGGAATGAATCTCGGGTCGAGATTCCTTTCAACGTGGGGATGATGTGACATCCGGTAAGTTTCTTTTGTTCGGTTCTTTCCGTTTCTTTCTTTTTGGGCTTTGCGCCATTTTCGGGACGAAAATTCTTTCAACGTAGGGATGATGTGACACCCGGCATGTTCGGCTTAAACATATTAGTAACATCTAAGTCTACCTTAGCGAGAAACGTTTATAAACAAACTTAACCGGGTTAGTTGAGTTGGGTCAAGTTAGGATTGTCCAGGGTACAATGATCTGGAGGATCATTGGGAGTCGTTTTGGTAATACATTAGTACCGGGTTCCGTTGTTGGTGACATTACATGAACTAATTAAGTATATGTGTAGATTATGGGTTGTGTGGTGGTTTATATACATAGACGTGTTTAAATGATGTGTAAATGATTATCTGTGCTTTAATGTGTTAAATATAGACTAAGGATGCATGCTTATGTGTTAAGATGTGTTAGAATGCGTTAAACACGACAAACTGGAAAACTAGTTAAAAAGGGGCTCTGGTTCGACCACTTCGAGTGGTCGAAGGAGAGGAAAATTGTCTGGTTCGACCCATGCAAGTGGGCGAACCAGGGGAGTGGAGTTGAAGAATTCCCTTCGACCTGGACAAGTCTCATTCGACCCTGTGAAAGGGGCGAAGGAGACCACCTTCGACCAATCAATTGGTGCGAAGGAGGATCAGTATAAATACCAACCTTAGTCATTTTTCATCATTTCACAAACCCTAACCGCCCCAAAACGCTCTCAAACGATCTTAAACACTAAGGAAGGAGTTTTTGCTCTTCTTTTTCATAATCTAACCTATCTACAACATCTAAACAAGAATCCAAGGTGTGTTCATAATCCTAAATCTTTTAAAAGCATTTTAATTCGTTTTCATCTAGCCTTAATTGTCCAGATCTGTTCTAAGGATGTTTTTATGATTAAAAACCTTTTAAACATCTTTCTAGAACAAAACCCTATCATTTAACATGAGTTTTCATAATAAATAACATGTGTTAATTGAGTATTATGTGGTGTAATGTGTTATTCAATGCTTTGCTGCTTTATCTATGATAGAAACATGATATAGGATTGTTGTTAATGATTGGATTATGGTTGTCTAGGGTTAAGATTGGGTATATTGATAGTTGGGGGTTTTATGGGATTAATACTTGATGCATGAATGTTTATGATCAATAGAATGAATAAGGAAGATCGGATAATCGACAAACTGAGTATTTTAAGCTAAACATGAATCGATTTCAAAAGTTTCCAAATTGGGTAAATAATCCATGCATGAAAGTGATGTTTCCATAATCTTTACCATTTTGGGAAAAGGCTGAAACGGACGTATTATCGGGGGAAATCGATGGGGTTTTGTAGGGATAAGTTATCCATGCTTGACTGCTGTGTTTGATGATGTTTCGGGTCGTTTTGAATGTGTTTGAAGCGTTTTTAGAAAAAAATAATACAACAGGGGCGAACCTGGCCTCCTTCGACCAGTCGATGGTGCGAAGGAGGGATCCAGGGTCGAACCTGAGATTTTACTGGACGAATATGAATAAACGGGCGAAGGAAGCATCAAACGGTCGAACGTACTGTAAATGGTGCGAAGGAGACAAAAAGGTGCGAAGGAGGCCTTAAACTGACTGGTTCGACCGTTCTGATGCAGAAATGAGATTTTTGATACAAACTAAGTGTTTTATGCTTGAACCTTGCGTGTAATCTATGTGTACTTGATTAGTTAGGGTAATGGGTCACCAACGGGATGTCGGGTCGGTCTAGTGTGTCGGTTAAACATTTAAACACGTTTTAAAAACATACTCTGTTATGATCTGGACAATCGGGGGCTAGATAACCTTATGGTTATTAGTCGGAACACTTATGTGAACATTTTGATAGATCTCCGATAGAGGGATTATCAAGGGCTAAACATCTTTACTTATATTTGAAGAACGCTATCTAAGGTGAGTTCACGGCCCCACTTTTACTGCTTTAACTTTGGGGGAGAAAACATGCGCTAAACTGTTTTGGTAACATATGTCATACTATGGTTTTAACTTATTATTGCTATACGATCTTTTGGAAAGTCCCGGGGGAAACCATGAATGTGCGGGTTTGCACAACGGGGGAAATGTGGATAGATCTATTGGGCGTGACCTGCCCCACTCGTCGGCTTGGAGGGCCGGGCGGGTGCATATTGTCTCGAACAGGTACATTGGTATCATGCTGAACATACGGGCTGCTTAAACATGCTGAACATTGCTAAACGTGTCTAGTAATGGTTTCCAATCGTAGTAGTAATGAAACTTACGCCTAGCTAGCGTACTTGGTAACATTGATATAGTATGGACATGGTAACACTTTGGTAACATTTTTGAACAAACCTGTGAACTCACCAGCATTATATGTTGACATCTTTTTGGCATGTTTTTCTCAGGTCGCTAAGGTAGCAATGAACGGAACTAGGCGCACGGGTCTGCATTGGCGTCTAGATTTTAGAGCACGTTTTGTAATAAATGTCTTGGATACTTGGGAACACTGTTTTGTAGAGATTAAATTCTTTAAATGCTTCCGCTTATGAAATTTATGTTTTTGGGTTTACGTACTTCATATAGTGTCGTTTATTGTGATCGTTGACTTGGATCCTGGTTTGTCATGCACCTCGCGGTAAAACCCCGCAAGTGGTAATTTGAGGGTGTGACAGGTTTGAATGGGGGTGGACACTGGAGTAGAGTCTTCCATCTGGAACCGGCTCAAGATGCTAGCAGCATATTTGGTCTGGTGGATGAAGATCCCGACTCTTGTTGTTCTACTTGTAGTCCAAGAAAGAATTGCATTTCTCCCATCGAGCTCATCTCGAACTTCTCCTGCATTAACTTCTCAAATTCCCTGCACAATTCATCATTAGTAGACCCAAAAATAATATCATCAACGTAAACCTATACCAGAAGACGGTCGCCACCCTTTTCCTTGGTGAACAAGGTGCAATCCACGAGTCCACGTTTGAATCCGTTGCATATCAGATAGTTGCTAAGCATTTGATACCATTCTCGCGAATCTTGATGGAGTCTGTACAACGCTTTATTCAATTTGTAGACTTTTTCATGATGAAACGGATCCTCAAAACCCGGTGGCTGTGCAACATACACCTCTTCCTTCACGATACCATACAGAAAATAACTTTTCATGTCCATTTGATTAACCTTGAATCGTTTGTACCAAGCATAAGTGTAACATCCGGCCCCTCTCACCACCATTATTGTCTGCTTTGCCCCGATGTGTTGCCCATTTAGAGCTCACGTATATGTTTTTCATTGCCCTGGTGGAGACTTCCCAGGAGGTCACCCATCCTGGTACTGCTCCTACCCGAGCACACTTAACTATGGAAATCTCCTCTCATCCACTAACATTAAGCCCCAAAATGCGTTGGTGATTTAAGAGGCATCATATTACATATGAACCAAGGATCTCTCCTGGCCAAGACCGATGTGGGATTTTCCTGGGGTGTCACATTCACCCCCCTGTTAGAGTCTCATCGTCCCTAATGAGGTATGCACCCACCATCCCGAACGGCACAGGAGTGCCTCTGATACCATCTGCAACATCCGGCCCCTCTCACCACAAATATTGTCTGCTTTGCTCCGATGGGTTGCCCATCCAGAGCTAACGGATTTATTTTTGGTTGCCCTGGTGGAGACTTCCCAGGAGGTCACCCATCCTGGTACTGCTCTCACCTAGGTATGCTTAACTGTGGAGTTCTCCTTTCATCCACTAACATTAAGCCCCAAAACGCGTTGGTGATTTAAGAGGCATCAGATTACATATGTACCAAGGATCTCTCCTAGCCACGGCCGATGCGGGATTTTCCTGGTTTGTCACAATTAGCTAGGAACATCCGAATAGCTTCAAGGCGTGCAACTGGAGCGTATACTTCATTGTAATCTATTCCTTCTACTTGTCTGAAGCCAAGCACTACTAATCGAGCCTTATTTCTGATAACCACCCCACGGTCATCCCGTTTGCACTTAAAGACCCACTTCGTTCCAATTTTCTTTGCACCAGGAGGTAAGTCAACTAAGTCCCACACCCCTAGTTTTTGGAACTGCTAAAGTTCTGCTTGCATAGCTTCAATCCATGGTTCCTCCTTCAGTGCCTCCTGCACAGTTCTAGGTTCCTGTTGAGATACGTAGAGAGTGAAGGACCAACCGTTCTGATGACCAGCTTTTTTGATGTATGAATAAAGAGCCAGGGTACCTGCATTATCACTTGAACTAGCATTTATGGGTTGACCCTGTGTCATAACATTTTGCAACGGATGAGTGTCATGAATCCAAGATTCCAGATGTGTCGGCACTGGATCATCCGAATGCAAGTTGAGATTTTCCATGTTCTCAGAAAGATTTGTCTATGCGGCGCTTGAACTAGAAGGAGCAACGGGTTGCATATTAAACCTGGAGAGATCAATCCCTGGTGCCGCAGAAGTAGAAGGACCAGCTTGATTGTTTCCTGTTGGAACGACTGGGGCTATCATGGCACATTCACCATTTCCAGCTTGTTCATCAGTTAGACTTTCTTGAGATTCTACAAATTCCTCGTCAGATGAAGATGAATCTTGAATCTTTGTCGACGCTTCTTGAAAAACTTCCTCTACCTCTGCTGTTGCGGTTTTGGTAGGGGGAGCCGTAGATGGTGAAGCATTGGATGTTGTTGGTGTGTTGACGATGATCGGACGCACCGGTGGTGAACTAGTAGCGTTTTCACATTCGTAATACATCTGTGCAACAACATAGTCTACAACATTATCTACGTTGAAAGAATCAAACAAACCCTTGTAGTCGAACAACCAATCGGGTCCAACACCAGGAGCATTGATAGTATAGTGTTGAACATCGACATTAAGCCATTCTTCAACGCGTTGGGTTCTTTTGTTATACACTCTTTTATTGGGAGTGTTGTAACTAACAAAGAACCCTTCTTCTGCCTTAGCTCAAAATTTTTCATGTGGTTGGATCATGGTGCATGGAGCCCCGAATGGTTCCAGAAACTCTAAGTTCGGTTTTATACGGTTCAACAATTCGTGAGAAGTCTTACCATGCTTCTTTACCATAAGAACCCTATTTAGAGTATAACACGTGCAGTGAACCGCCTCATTCCAGAAGAATACAAGTAGGTTCGAGTCTGCAAGCATTGTTCTGGCGGCCTTTATAAGAATCCGATTCTTTCTTTCTACAACCTTGTTTTGCTAAGGAGTGTATGGAGCTGTGAACTCATGATGAATACCCTTTTCTGCACATAAAGCCTCCATAGGTTGATTCTTGAATTTTGTTCCATTGTCGCTTTGAATCCTGCGGATCTTTAGCTGATATATGTTTTCAATTTTGGTGAACAGATTCTTCAAGTGTTCAAAAGTCTCACTCTTGTGCTGCATGCATAATACCCAAGAGAACCTAGAATAATCATCTATGACAACCAGACAGTATAGATCTCCATTCTTGCTTTTGCAATTGACCGGCCCAAATAGATCCATGTGCAATTGTTCGAGAAGAACATTGACTGAGTTGACCTTCTTGGGTTTGTGAGATATCTTCTTTTGCTTACCCTTTTTGCATGAGACACATACATCATTTAAATGAAAGTTTTTGACTGAGACACCTTCAACAAGCTGATTTTGCACTAAATGGTTCATCTTCCTCAAGTGAATGTGTCACATTCGTCTGTGCCACATAATAGATTCCTTCTCTGTCGCCTTTGATAGAAAACAAGTGACATGCCCCTGAGTTGTCATAGCTTGACTCATATCCAGAACATACAGATTGTTCACCCTTGGAGCAGAAATCATAACCCACTCTTGTGAATTTCTTGTCACATATCTGCGAAACACTCAGCAATTTGTGGTCTATTTGCTTGACAAAGCTTATATTCTCAAAACTTACAATACCAGTGATCATACTACCTTATTTTGTTATATAACCCCCTTTATTAACAACAAAAGCACCATACCCCCATTGATATTCTTGATGTCAAATAGCAGGGATAAGTCACCCGTCATGTGCCCAAAAGCTCCAATATCAACAATCCATAAGCTGCTGATAAGGCCTTGTGGAACTCCCTACACAAACAATTAAATATTAGTGGTTAAGGGGGGCCCAAGCCTTAATGGTCTTGGGTCTACCATCTTCATCAATAGTTGGATAATCAACCCACTTCCCCTTAGGAGTTGGAGTTGCATCCGATAGTCTGGTAGCATCAGTTGGTGATTCTCCTGATTTGGTTGGTGACTTAGGCCTCCAAACCTGTTCCGGTTTATTCAGCTTAGCTATCTTCTTAGACTTTGGGTTAGAAGGCTTTGCCTCAGATTCCTTTGAGGGACCAGTGTTTGGAACCACTTCAGAGTTAACTGCACGTGGCTCAGATTTAGAGTTAGCCTTCGGCTCAACTGTAGAATTAGCTTATGGCTTCATTGCTGCTTCAACCTTAGTTGGAACTAGGCTCCCCTCATCTTGATAACCTTAGCACCAACTGGCTTTTGGTTCATAGCAATCTTGTTTATGTTATCATAAACAACCTGTTTCCCCAATTGTTTTTTCAGAAAGTTTTGAGGAATTTGGCTGTTTTGGTTTGCTAGAACTTGGAGCATCATCAACTTCGATCCTTTTTTGTCTAAATTCGGGGCACGCATCAACTAAATGCTCATGTTCCCCGCATTTAAAACAAGATCTATATTCTTCAAACTTGGGGGTTTCAGATTGTTTCTCCTTTTTATCCATTGAGTTAGACGTACTACGAAGGTGTTCTTTGGCTTTTGGTCCTCAAGACATTGTCTTTGCAGACTAGTCTGAGGCTTTTCACCCTGTAACTTTCTACTTCTCTAGTAGGCCTGACAAATTGTGTAATAAATTTATTGGGATTTTGTTTCTAAGTTTGCTTGGGAGGGTCATTGGTGTTTTTCTTTAGATTTTTCTTGTTATTTTCTTTTGACTGATTACCCTACTCCTTCTTGCCCTTACCCTTGCCCCATTTTTCTTTCTTAATGGTAATGGTTGATTCTTGCCAAAATTTTGAGATCATAGAAGGATGGAGACACTTGATGGGATGTTCCTCAACATAGTATATCTTATCAGATCCCTACATTCTACAAAACACCTTCATGACCTCCCTACCCTCAATAGGCTGCACTTTCGGCTCAAAATCACACAAAGTGTGATTTTAGATAGGAATATCCGCATTCTTAGCCGGTGCATCCCTCCTAGGATCATCAAACTCATCATCTGAAATGTCTGTCTCACAAACACTAACATGATCTGCAATCTCGCTTGCACCTAGCGTTGGCTTCACATCAGGTTGATGTGGATCACTAATACTTGCAACATTTGCAGTTATATCCACAACCTCGTCCTTAGATATGGCATCAAAGGTGTGAGTTTCAAATCTCACAGGTGGAGGACATTGTGCATATACTGGGCTGGTGGGGTTGCTTCCTTTCTCTAGGTTGTCAACTATGTGATCAAGAACATACTTGCAATTCAGGTAACTTTCAAGTTTCTTCTTGATCTTTTCATAGTCACAATTAACAATAGCCAACTGTTTCTTAGTGTCTTCTAACTTATTAATATAATTATTGATAGCAATTTGTTTGTTAGGCAGGCTTTTAGACATTTCAGAAACATCCTATTTGTATGTCTCAATAGTGTTTTTAAAACCTCTTTCATTGGATCTTAAAACATCATTTGATCGTTTGAATTGTCCCAGATCAACTTTAAGGTTCAGATTCTCATCGATTAACAGTTTGAATTTGTACCTAAGCTTGTCACAATCAACACAATCGGATTTAGAAATGGAAGATGAATTACCTTGGTTGACGATTTTGTGATGGCCATCAATGCATAGTGAGCGACAAACTTTTTAGCTCCGAAGAATTCAGCAAGATTGGCCTTCGTACAGTCAACATCCACCAAGAAAGATCGTTTGCTGATAAACTCATATGCATCTACAAGTAGTTCCTCTAAATCCAAATCTAACGAAAAATCACATTCAGAATCACAATCCGAAGAGTCATTGTTTGGAACATTGACTTATTGTGCGCTTGTGCGCTTGTGCACTTGTGCAATCTTCACCTTCAACTTCAGCATCAGGAACCTATTTGACATAACATGTTGCACCACCCTGCGGAGAATCTTCTCCCTCTAAGTGAAGATTACAGTTGAATCCTTCATCTGCTTTTATTACCAGTGTCCGACCTTTATTGTTGTTTGCGGGAGCACGCTGGTTCTTATTTTGCACAGGGACGATTGCTCGTTCAGTATTTGGTTAAGGTTGTGTCTGGGCTTGCTGTCTCTGGTTCTGGTTGCGCCGGTTGTTGTTGAAGGGATTCTGATATGCTTGCAGCTTCGGTCGATCACATTCCCTAGCAAAGTGTCGCTTGGTGCCACAGTTGTAACACATGACTTTTCTTTTATCGAACCTAAATCTTGTGTTGTTGTTGACCAGCACATCTCTTCTTCCCGTTCGATCCATAAACTTCTTTGATCTTCGAACTACGCATGCAAAGTGCCACTGGATATCAATCAGGTCCATATCGTCCTTGTCGATCTGGGCGTAGTCTTCCTGAGTGAGATAAGGATTTCCTATCAGCCCTGTAATTAGCCACTGTAGGAGTTGACCAATGCAGACAGTAGAGCCATATGTTCTTGAGCCAGTTCTACCGTCACCTACTCGAATCCTGCTATGTTTAACTTTGAGCAAATGGATTAGACTGAAACCCACCGCTTTGACCTGAATAAGAGGCACCAACATAACCCGAAGATGAAGCACCACCGTATCCAGAAGATGAAGCACCACCATACCCTAACGGAGAAGGTCCACCAAAGTTTGACGTTGCTTGTGCAGGTGCTGCAAAGTGTGAATATGGGTTAACACCAAACTGATTCGCCCCATATGAAGGAGAACATTGAGTAGCTTGTGCTAAGGGGTACACAGGAGGAGCAATATCTGGGATGGGACCACAGTTGTCAAAGACGATTACATGATCTTGATTAAGTACAAAAGCAGTCTGAGGTCTGGATCCTGCACCGTTAAGATCTTGAGGGGCTGTCCCATAGTAGATACTGGGATTTTGAGGGATAAATGCCTTGTTCGCCCTCCTGATTTTATCAATTTCTTTGTTCTCGAACTCGATCACAAATTCATTGATGGAGATGGTCTGATAGTGGTTTGTTGACTTCTGGATGTCGAGCCATTGATGCCAATGGGGAGGGAGTGCATCTGCAAATCGTTCAACGAGTTTAGCTGATGTATAGACAACCTCGTATTGATACATCTCCGAAATCAGATGATAATAATGTGCAGTCAGATCCCGTAGAGGCTCATCCCCAATCTTCATGAAGTTCTCAAATTCTTTCTTGAGTTGATCCATCTTGATCTTCCTTGTCTTCTCATTTCCCTCATTCCTTTATGCTAACACGAGCCAAAGCATCTGAGAAGTCGTGCACTGTGCAAACTGATGTAGGATGTCTTTGGGTAATGCTTGCGTAATAGTAGCCATTGCCTTCTTTTCAGCATTGAACTTCCGTTTCTGAGTGTCTGTCATATCATCCAAGGCAACTGGAATATCAGAATTCTCTATCATTGGTCTTGTATACCCATTCTCGATTGCCGCCTAAACTTCTCCATCTATGCCTTCCACATGTGTACTGAAACGTCCCTTCCATGAGTGGTAATATGACATAAACTGAAGCTTTGGTGCCCTGTTTGAACTCTCGGTTTCTAGATCACTTAACAGCATTGACGATTAATGGTTTGTTGAGTTGCAGCGGCTGCGAGTGCCCAAGGATTCTCGTTCAAAAGGAGTTGTTGTTGGGCGTACTATTGAGCTGCAAGCGCCCATGGATTGGTTCCGGCAACATAAGCTTGCTGTTGCTGTTGTTGCAACCGTTGCGCGTTTTGTTGAGCCGAGAATTCCCAAGGATTGGTCGTGTGAACAGTAACACGAGTAGCAAAAGCTAGTTGCCCCTATGGAGGCTAGTCACCTCTTGCAGGTCTAGTGATTTGTATTGCACGAAAATCATCATTTTTACTTCAAAATATATCAAAATCAATGTGTTTAATCACCAAATGATTAGGAAAGTTGTCAAAACACTTTTGAAGAAAACCCTAATAAAAACGCACCTTTTTAGCCAATAAAACTATCTTAGATTTTGAAAAATGTTGGTTTTTGCAAAAACACAAAGTTGGAAACTTTCAAAACAGGTTTTTGGATAAAAATACTGATTTTGATTCTAAAACCTCACTGTTTTGAATCCAAAATGTTATCAAACACTCGTGATAAGAGCCAAAGCTCTGATACCAATTGTAGGAATGTTTTCGGACAACCTGACAATCACAAGCTGGTTTGTCAAGTGTGTGGAATCACCTAGACGATGTTTGAATAACAAAAACACCAACAAACACAATAACAAGTTATCAAAGACACACACATTACGGTTTAAAGGTTGTATTCGTATTAGAAACAACGCTCGAGTGCACAATACAAGTTACAGACCCAAAAACCTAGGACTTGTGTGTTGGAATGTGTGAAATGACAACTGAGAATGTTAGGGCAATGATTGAAGCTATTTATAGTTCCTGCTAGTCGTCCCAGGCCTAGGAGGCGACTAGCTATCCGAAACATGACTAGGTGGGGCGACTAGCCTAGCTAGTCGGCTTGAGTTCCACACGACTAGCTAAGCTAGTCGTGCCCATGGGACCTAGTCATGCCTAGTCACCCAAACACTGTAAATAACACAATAAACACATCCAAACACGTACAAAACAACAAACAAACATCTATACTAGGCTAGGGACATCTACATTACATCTACTAACATTATTATATATTTCTCGGCTTTTTCGGACAATTTTTATAATCTTTTGTATTATATAACAAAGCAATTGGCATGAGGATACTTACCACTTGATTAGGCCATCCCTACCCTTGAATTCGCACAAAAAAATTTAGGTTATAAATAACCCAATTAACCCAATATTTATTAATTTATACTCTTTATATATATATATATATATATCTTTATTATTACTTTACTATATAATAAATAAAAATCTTATTATTATTATCTCAATTCTTTCTCATATGGAATCATATTATTAAATGACAATTTCACGTTTATCTCATATTTATTAACTATTTATTTTCTTAATTATTTTTTTTAAATATTATTAAAAACCATTTAATATTTTGTTGATCCAACCTCATGTAATATTAATTTTTCTAGCCTAATGGTAAATAAAAAACAAAAAAAAAAGTTAAAACTAGTGCGATACACTTTCAAGACCACCGCCTTAATCACGCAATGCAATGGTTGCTTCTACCTCTACTCCTCATCCAAATGTATATTCTATCTTTAGTATACATTTTCATTTTTATTCAAATAGTTAAAATTATTGTTTTATCATATTATCGTACATTAACTTCTATGTGACATTGTAACACGCATTTTGTCACTTAATATTAGATTTGTCTATTCCGGAAACTCCCGAGATATAACCTAGTCTATATATATATATATATATATATATATATATATATATATATATATATATATATAATAAAGCAATACGGGCTGGGACAAATGACATTCATTTAATGTATCTATTTTTTTTTTCATTTTCCTCCTTTTTTTCTTACTTAATTATGGATAATATATAAACAGATATTTATTATTTTATAATCTTTATCTTTATTTGTATTAATATTTTACAATATAATAAATAAAAATCTTATTATTATCTCACTTATCTCTTATATGAAATAATATTATTAAATTATAATTTTACGTTTATCTCTTATGTATTTAATATTAATTTTTTACTATTCTTTTTATATTTCTGCTTATTAATAACCATTTAATATTTCATTGATTCAACCTCATGCAATATTAATTCTTTTAGCCTAATAATAAATAAGATAAAAAATGTTATAGCATGTATGATAAACAAGTTTCTAACCTAATATTAAATAAAAAACAAAGATATTTCAATTGATCCAATATCGTGCAATATTAAATTTTATAACCTAATAATAAAAATAAATAAATTATAACACATGCGATACATAATTTTGAAACTTAATATTAAGTAAAAGACAAAGTAAATATTATAGCAAGTAAATAGTATATTGTAGCTCTTTTTTTTTAAAACGTATCTTGACGTAACATTATATTTATTCAACACGAGTAATATACGTGTTTATTCTACTCGTGTTTTTAAAAATGTATTTTTTTTGTTATTTAATATATAAAATTGCATTTATTCATCCCGTATAATACACTAGGTTTAATTATAAAAAATAATTCGAATACTTTGTATAATTGTATATTTGTATTGTTTATTTCGTTTTTTTAAGCAATGTTAATTTTGTTCTGATTGTTTGAGTACGTTATAAAGATGTAAGTTTTTTTTTTATTTTCAATCGAGTCATTTTTTGGAAGAAAATGTTTTCATCATTACTTTGGTATTTTATATTAGCATGAGTAGGGTTTATTTTATTTTATTGTATTTTCATCGTTAATTTTCACCCCTACATTATCATCACGTTGTAATTTTCAACAATATTGTTAGGTAATTTTCGTTGTCACGAGTCAAATTTGGAATGTATTGCATTAGATTTGTTTATATCAGAAAGTTTTCGGGGTATAAACTAGTTCAAGTATATACATATATCTTGTTAAGTTTTCAGTCAAACTTTATTATGCTTTTATTAAATTCATTTTAGATTTAGTCAATAGTAGCTAATTATTTTGTTAATAACATTAAATTAAAATACCCCAGTATGGAACAAGTATAATGTTTGATCAACTATAAACTAAAAGATTGTATAAAAGAATACATAAAAGATATTTTCCAATTAATGCCAATTAAATAAAAAGGTTGAATCAATTTCGGTTCACGAAGCAAAACGTATCCTGCTAGTTTTACTTAAAGGGTTCTCTTATAACTTTCATAAACACAACTTCAATATACGTAAAAACAAAGAAAAAAAAGTACATTAAATTTATAGACGTGTAATTTCATGCTTGAATATTTGTATGTTTTGATTTTCTTTAAATGTAACAAGAAAACATGAATAAAGTAATTTTTATACAATTAGCTCGTGTGGACACGCGGTTCAACAACTAACAATTATTTGTAACAGTAAAACCTATAAACAAAATATAGTAGAAATATTTTATTAAAATTTAAAAGCAACGAATATACATTTTATTCAAATATCACTAAATATTTCCTTATACACCACATTTTTTGTTTTAGTTTTGACATTCCCATCTAGTATAAGTAATTTCACCCATCCCCTGCTTTTAACTCTTGTCAGTGCAACATAAAGTTGGCCATGTGAGAATACAAGGTCTCTTAATTACAATCTAACCTTCGATAAAGACTGCCCTTGGCTTTTATTGATGGTCATTGCGAAACATACGGTTATTGGGAATTGACGCATTTGGAACTTGACTGGAATCTTGTTATCAGATGGTATCATGTTATTGCCCGCGTGTACACGTGGTTCAACAATTAGTGAATTAACACTTATTTGGAGCTGTAAAACCTATAAAAAAATATACTACAAATATTTTATTAAAATTTAAAAGTAAGGAATACACATGTTATTCAAATATCACTAAATATTTCCTTATACACCACATTCTTTGTTTTAGTTTTGACATTCACATCACTATCTAGTATAAGTACTTTCACCCATGCTCTGCTCTTAACTCTTGACAATACAACATAAAGTTGGCTATGTGAGAATACGGGGTCTCTTAAATACAACCCAACCTTCGATAGAGACTGTCCTTGACTTTTATTGATAGTCATTGCGAAACATAAGGATATTGGGAATTGACGCCTTTGAAACTTCACTGGAATCTTGTTATCATATTGTATTTGAGGAGTATTATCTAGTAAAAAATAAATAGTAGTGAAAAATATTTCTGATAAAATGTTAAAAGTAAGACACCGTTTGAGTCAGATCATTCAAAATTTGAATTAAATGTTATAATTAAGTCTAACTGTTACCATTATAGATATTAAAATATGAAGTTATATACTTAAATATAACATTTAATATTTGAATATTTATAAAGTTTAACTCAAATCTATTAATTCAAATTATTGTATTCAAAATTTGAATTTTAACTTGTAACTAATTTGAGAAATTTATAACTAAAACTATTATTTGTTAAATTTTAAATATATTAGGAAATATCTACTAATTAGTATATCTCTATTTTAAAGGTAATAGTATGATTATTTGTTACAATTATTAATTTTAAATTTTAAAAATTAAAATTAAAGATATCGAAATATGAAATTATATACTTAAATAGAACATTTAATATTTGAATATTTATACATTTTAATTGAAATCTATCAATTCAAATTCTAGTAATCAAAATTTGAAAGATTCAAATCATTCAAAAATTTGAATTAAATATTTTAAATGTTTTAATTAAATCTAAATGTTACCATAAATCTTAAATTCAAAATTTTGAGATTAAATATTTAAATAAAACATTTAGTATTCAAATATTTTTAAAGTTTAAAATAAATCTATAATTTCAGACCATGTGTAATGGGCATTATGTGAGCATTATAGGGGCATGAAAAAAGTGAGGGGCATTTCTAGTATAATACCCAAAGAGGGAAAAAAAATAAGGAAAGTAGTGATTAAAAGGGCATTAAAATGAGTTATAACCATTACACATATTTTAAAGTGGCATTATAATGATGATATGTCAAAAAATGCCCATTAAGGGCATTAACCATTACCTATGGTCTCAAATTCTATTATTTAAAATTTTAATTTTTACTTGTAATTAATTTGAGAAAGTTACAACCAAAATTATTAATTGTTATATTTTAAATGTATTAGGAAATCATAATTTAAAGATAATAAATAGGTGTAATGGTTACCATTATTAACTTTAATTCAAAAATTTAATTTTTTTAAAAGATTAAGTCATTCAAAAGTGTAATTAAAAGGATAATCAACTTTGACCTCATTTAATTATTCTTGACCGATTTCGACTTTTAATTATTTAATGATTTTCGATTTAAAAAAAACAAATTTTATAAATTCTATGGTTGTGCTACGTGACACAATATAGGAGGAGAGATAATTGAAGATGCATTATGTGAGTGCCATGTGTCAAAAATGACTTTTGTTTATTATATGTATATATAGATAGATTGATAAAAAACCGAAGGCCTCTCAAAGCTGCCCACATGTACCACATAATACCTTGAAGCAGAAAAACAAACACAAATTAGAAAAAAAAAACACAAATCAGAAAAAAAAACCCCAGATGATAATTAACCTCGGAATTTATCCGCTGCGCGTGTGCATCCTTAAGAGCACTCGAGAATTCATCCTAATTCAGCAACCCATTTGTATAATTGTCTATTAATTCGACCAAGAGATGGTTATTATTTAGATATGAAAAAACTATTTAAACTAATAATTAAGAAGAAAACAGATCTATAATCAATTACGTGGGAAGATTTAGGGAAAAGTGTTAGGTTTTTTTTAAAAAAAAAAATTGGATGGATGAAAGAGAGAGAGAAATAAGACGGATATAGAGTGATTGGGTTACCTCTCTACCCCTTTTTATATCATGCTTAAATTTTGAAGATCAAATTTTGACCTCATTTAATTATTCTTGACCAACATTGACCTCATTTAATTATTCTTGACGGATTTTGACTTTTACTTATTTAATTATTTTCGACTTAAAAAAAACAAAATTTTATAAATTCTATGGTTGTGCTATGTGTCACAATATGAGCGGAGAGATAATTGAAGATGCATTGTGGGAGTGCCATGTGTCAAATGGATTTTGTTTATTATATGTAGAGATATAGATATAGATAGATATTCTTGATTTAATTATTAAATACATTTAAAATAAATTATTATATAATTAGCAACAAAAAAAAATATGTTTTTAAAAAACACGTGTATTATACCACCATATTTTTATTATCTATCATATTGTATTTTTATCATTTAAACTATTCAACCACCTTAAATATTTGAAATCTCTCACAAATCTCTCATAAAAACTATTATAATCATTATTTTTTCCTATTTTAAACTTTAACCCGGATAATTTTGAAATTGATGATATATAAAGACTTAAATAGAAACCTAAAGTAAAAAAATATAAGTTAAATTTACAAATTCATAATTAATATTATATTAAATTCATTTAGTTAATGATATAATAACTATTTATTTTATACAAATGCATATGCATAATTAAGTTAGTGAAAAATGAGAAAAAAAGTAGATGACTCCAATGTAAGACATGTGTCCTCTATGCCTTTTTATTTTTATGGAAATTGGATTTAAATCTTTCAAACTATTGTTCACTGCGGGGTATCACTTACAACTATTATTTTGACTATCAATACTCTCAACTTTACAATTTGTTATGTCACCCCCAAACTAAGATACAGACACTTCCTCATCATCAGAACTTGACCCTTTCAAAATGGGGAATTAGATTTTAATAACCTAAACTATTTGAAATTGGCCATTGGCACCCCCAACTAAAAATTGGCTACATATAACCTGAACTATTAACTTATTGGAATCTAACACCCAATTGACTGACGCCGTTAATGGGTTGCTGATGTGGCACCAGTTGCTGACGTGGCATGTTGATGTGTCAATCCACGTCAACAACTGGTGCCATGTCAGCATGCCACGTCAGCAACTGGTGCCACGTCAGCAACCCACTAACGACGTCAGTTAATTGGGTGTTAAATTCCAATAAGTTAATAGTTCAGGGTATATGTGACCAATTTTTTAGTTGGGGTGCCAATAACAAATTTCAAATAGTTTAGGTTATTAGAATCCAATTCCCTTTCAAAATTAGGGTGACATAATAAACAAAATATAAAGTTGAGAGTATTGATAGTCAAAGTAATATTTGTGAATATCACTCAACAAGGAATAGTTTGGAGTATTTAAATCTAATTTCACTTTCTTTTACTATACATACATACATACATACATACATACATACATACATACATACATACATACATACATAGGATCCAGATCATATGAAAACTCTTCTAGTTGTGAAAACTAGAGAACTTATCTAGACCAATAACAAAGTGACACATATGCAACTAAGCATTATAATATTAAGGGGTATATATATATATATATATATATATATATATATATATATATTCCATGTTTTGTTTTCTAGCGAATTAATAGATAAGTTTTGCTTTATGTTTTTTTTTAATTTGATCAGCAATATTTTTTGTTTATTTCCAGATTTACCACCAATATTTTTTTTTAATTTCACGCCAAACACACATGACACAACACACACATCCTACATGTCTAATTTCTATGTTCTTTTTATTATATTTTTTTCATATCTCTCTTATAACTTTTAAAATTCAATAATTATAACTCCATAAACAAAACAAATTACATTTAGATGGTAGATAAGCGGTCAACAAGCTGCGTTGCTAACTTGCTATCCGTTTTGAATCGCAAAGCCTATATTGTTAAACACAAACTCATGGTTCTTAGGGCTCTACAAGTTACTGTGGACCACCTTCTACACTCGTTTCAAAAAACGCACCGCCCCATAAGCCAAGGATAATTAATAATTAAGTATAAGTTATCGATACACGAACATAGATGTTATAAAAAACTATCTCACACTAGTTCTATTTTTTAGGTTTATATAAAGTGACGTAGCTTACCTTTTATGTTGTTTTAATAATATACTATAATGTTGTATAATTCCAACTTATCGCTTCAATGTGCTTATTTTTATACATGGTTTCATAGAAACTTTATTAAAAATTAAAGGGGTCAAATATAATTATTTTGGGAAAATGGATTTAAATACTCTCAACTATCGTCTGTTAGCGGATATCACTCCCAACTTTCACTTTGGCCAATAGCACTCTCAACTTTCAACTTAGTTTGTTCCATCACCCCAAACCAACGGAGTTCTAACCTAATTAGTCTTCGTGGCCAAAATATAAAAACCAAAACTTAAGGACCTTTTTGAAACATTATTATTTATTATTATTATTATTATTATTATTATTATTATTATTATTATTATTATTATACACACACACATATCTGATATCATCATCATCTTCCACAACCACACCTTCCACCATCGACCTCAACCACCACCATCGACCTGCAACCACCACCATCGACCTCAATAACCCCCCCCCCCCAATCAACCACCAATTGACCACCTATCGCCACCAATCGAAGGTATGTAAATCAGACTCTGTTTTTTGGTATGTTTGTGAATCGAACAACTGGTTGAGCAATCTCATTTTCTCACCTTCTCGTCCCACAACATTAGATTCTGGCAAACATGTTTCGTTTCCTCTATTGGTATCTTTCTGGTTTTCATGACGCATAGCTTCGGTAGCCACGTCATCAAGTACGTCATCGATATCGTAAGCCAGATGTTAGAGTTCGTTGAGCCATCGTTGAACAGCTTCTTCCTGTATTTCTTTATCAGAAGCAACATGACGTAGATCTTGGATATGGGACACTTCTCTTGCCAGATTCCCAAGCATCATGATGCCTCTATTTTTTGGTTTAGATCGGTGAAGGGTGGTTGTGGTTTAAAGAGAGAAAGTGACAGAGAGGGGGGGGGGGGGGTGGGTGGGATTTATAAAAAAAGTTTCAAAAATGCCCTTAAGTTTTGATTTTTATATTTTAGCCACATAGAAGTTTTGGTTTTTACACCTAAGCAATGCCACATCAACTTTGGTTAGCCACGTAGGATAAAAACTAACTTTGTTAAGTCTGGGAGTGATGAAAGAAAATAAGTTGAAAGTTTGGAGTGCTATTGGTCAAAGTGAAAGTTGGGAGTGATATCCGCCAACAGGCGATAATTGGGAGTATTAAAATCCATTTTCCCAATTATTTTTAGAAAATTTTTAGACATCGTACGTGTGTTGTAATATACCAAACCAATTCCGAACGAATAACCATGATAGATATCGATATTATATGAACCGCTACCCGTATTTGTTTTTATGATCCTCGTGTTAGTATCCTTTGGGCAAGTCTTTCAGTTGTTATACTGATTACCGGTATTATACAGATATTGTTGTAATGCCGGAGAAATTTAACTCGTTAGAAAATAAATACATATATCATTTTTTACAATCTATAGTGCTCATTCTATTAAAATATCTTTTGTGTAACTATTTAATTTACAACTATTAATACTTAACGGTTAGAATTCATTCCATCATTAATTGTAATCTTTACACAAAGATTACTTACACTATATACAAGCAACAAAATTGTATATTTCACAGTCATTCTCTCTCTAGCTATCTCCCTTTTCTCTCTCTAAGATTCGAGCATGGAAGTGTCTGAGAATGGACTAGAAGAAACACAATCGATCAGCCATTTGACTCAAGCTGATAACAAAGAGATGACATCCTTGGAGAAAAGGTATTTATATATGTATATATCAAAATATATATTCAATCTAGACTGTCCTCGTAAAAATCTCACTTGAATCGGGGTTGGTTGTAAATGAGCCGAGCTTGAGCCAAGGTTGGTTGGCGCGTTTGGTTCTTATGTTTGGCTCGCTTTAATTAACCCCAACTTTGAACATAATTCAATCTTTTTAACCCAAGTTTTCATCATTATTTGGTCGAAACCGATCCAAAACAAGCCGAATCCAAGTTAAGCCAACAAGTTTTTTAAACCGATCGAGCTCTAGCTCAAGTGTTCAACTCGAAATTAGGGTTTTCATTTTATTGCAATAGATCATTTTAATTAGCATTAAAAGTATTATTCTAATCTTATGTGTGTGTATTTAATTATACAATTTTAATTAATTAATTAATTAATAGAAATTAGGGTTTTCATTTTATTGCAATAGATAATTTTAATTTCATAATTAATTCTTGATGATGCATTTATTAATAACTCAATTTTCACAATGCATAGCAATGCTAGAGACACAATTGAAACCAGGAGCTCTTCTCATGAAGAAACTGAAGGCCATAAACAAGCTGTTAATGAAGGAAGCAATGGTTTAACTGTGGATAATGATAAAAGTAAAGTGGTTGCTAGCGGAGAAGACGATGGGGATGATGGGAAACGAGCCGGGAAACGAACAAAGTACAGTGAGGATGGTGGCGAACCGCCGAAACAGCTACCGAATTTCACGTTTCGGTTGTTTGGTTTTGAGATTTCTTGCTACAGAGAAGAAGAGAGTGGTGGTCCAAAACATGGTGAAGGAAGTAGTAGCACCAATCCAGGTCCTGCAGGTGCTGATGGTGGTGAACCACAAATCCAGCAGCCGTAGTGTTGATTCCGGCTGTTTGATTGTGATATTTAGGGTTTTAGTACAAAATGACCCTATAATAACTATGTATTTTGGTTCCATATTAAATAAAAATAACTTAACTTTGGTTCCATATTAAATAAAAATAAACTATGTATTTTGGTTCCATATTAAATAAAAATAACTTATAACTTTGGTTCCATATTAAATAAAAATAGCTTAAATGAAGTTTTTTTATTTTTATTTTTATTTTACATGAAAGGGTAAGAGGTTTTTATACATGTTTTGTGCCTAAAATTAAATAAAAACTGCACAAATGGCGTTTTCTTATTGTATGATGACCATTGGTTGGTGTAACACCCGAACTTTGGGGTGTGGTTTGTCAAGTTCTAACCCATGAGAAATGTTAGTCAAGTGAGAGGTCCATCATTGGCAATTGTGTAATTTAGAATATGCATGTAGCATTTGCTATTCGAAAAAGAGTTACGTGAAGGTTAATTGTAAATTTTGACAACATGAGGAGGAAGTTAAGGACAATTAAACCCTAATTCTCCTAATTAAACATCTAGTTTTCAATTTTTGTGAATTGACGAATTAGGAGAAAACAATTTGAGCAAATGGGTGCAAGAATCAATCAACAAGGTTGTCGTGTGACGAACAAATGATCAAAATTAATGATGAAGTTTGATTGTGTTCATCGATTCGAATGTGTTAAGGTTCTATAACTTGCCATTTTTAAATTGGAATCAATGCCAAGTTTAAAGGTTTTGAGAGCATGTGGTAGTTACTTAAGTTTGATTATGTATTTGGCCTTCCGATGGCATATGGACAAATTATTGAGCATGATTTTGGTTGGTTTAACAAATAATGATTTGTTTACAGTGTCATACCTATTGCATGTTTGCCTATGTTGAGCGCATGTTTACTTGTGTATTTGGCCTTCGGACTGTATAGTATGGACTTGATTTGTGTGTCGGTATGTCAAAGTATTCTAACTAAGTGGTTAGGTTATTGTGGTTACCTAGGTAAACATGTTAGTGATTAGGAAACTTGTGATTACATGAGTTTTAATTTGATTATTGAGCATGTTTTGGGACATCCAACTTAGAACTCACTAGCATTAGCTACTTTGTTCCATTGTATATTTTATGGGGTTTAATACCTAGAGTACCAAAGGAAATGGTCTTGCGCGATTAGTGGCATTCGTGTGATTGTATGACAAATATTTGTCATCCTTAAGATAGATTATTTCGTAGAACATTTTATGGTTTATTTCTACATTAATTAAGCTTGAATGTCTTAGTATTAGTATCTATTCTTTAATTAGACCTCTGGTATGAGATGATTGCTTTGGTTTTTATTTGATTAGAAAATCCGACAAGTTAGTCGCTTAGCTAGGTTTTAGGGTTTGACATTTGAGAACATGAAGTTCTATTGAAGCTATAAGTTTGTTACTAAGAAAGGATAATCTTTTTCCATTAATGTAATAAAAATGAAGTTCGTTCTCTTACTAATTGAGTTCCTATGAATTTGACAAGATAAAAAGAAACAAACTATGATGAAACTAAATGGATGATAATATCTTTAGTTTGCCTTTGCATTAGTGATATCGAGTAATGTTAAAAACTTTCGAAGTTCCCCACAAAAGTAATCGGTGACACACCACATGAAACTGCATAAAGAAAATTCCTTCATAACTAATTTAGCCTATTAACATCGAAAATTAACCAATACTAGAAAGATGTTGACGATGCCTCTATTATGACCACCCTGAGAATAAAGATTTTACTTGTGGTAAATTGACCACCCTTGAAGAGATTTTAAGATTAGAGGTCAAGAGATGAATCTTGTAAAAAAGAAATGTTAAGCGATATTTAGTATGACAAGTAGGGAATATGTATTAAAAGTTGAGATCTAACTAGAAAACCCGAAACCTTAATTGAAAAGCTAGGTCAAGATGAAGACTCAAAATACATAAAGCTAATATAAAGTAAAGTTTCAACACAATGGCATCTAGACTTATACACAAAATTATATCTACCGGAAAATTTAAAGTTGAGATCTATGAAAGGGTAGAGTCATATGTGAATCTACAATACAACCACCATTGAAGAGCTAACATTTAAATCATTGCATATAAGACAAGTTACTCAAAACCCAAGATAAATGTTGTCATGCAAGAGTTGGGATGAGATGATGCTATTATGAAAACATGGATAAAGGACACAATGATTGAGTTATGAAAGGAAAAATGAATTTTTAGATTGCGAAAATAATTACTATGCTGTTTCTTACTTTAACAAAATTAGATTAATTTGCCGACAACTTTAAAGCTGATATCTATGGAAGGGTTAATTCCCCAACTTAGATCTCACCAGCATTAGCTAATTTTTTTAATTACATATTTCATGGGGTTAAATTCCCTTAGTAGCAAAGGAAATGGTATTGCGCGATTGGTGGCATTTGTGTGGTTGTATGACAAATATTGGTCATCATTGGCATAGATTGTTTGGTTGAACATTTTAAGGTTTATTTTTTACTTTGATTAAGTTTGCATGTTTTAGTATTAGTATCTATTCTTTAATTAGAACTTCGGTATGAGATTATTGCTTTGGTTTTTATTTGATCGGAAAATCCAACAAGTTAGTCGCTTATCTTGGTTTTGGGGTTTGACAATTGAGAACATGAAGTTCTATTGAAGCTACAAGTTTGTTACTAAGAAAGGATAATCTTTTTCCATTGATACAATGAAAATGAAATTCCTCCTCTTGCAAATTGAGTTCCTATGAATTTCACAAGAAAAAAACCATGATTAAACTAAATGGATGATAATATTCTTAATTTGCCTTTGCATTTGCATTAGTGATATTGAGTAATGTTAAAAACCTTTGGAGTTCCCCATAAAAGTAATCGGTGACACACCACATGTAACTGCCTATAGAAAATACATTCCTAACTAATTTAGCCTATTAACGTTGAAAATTAACTGATATTGGAAAGATGTTGACGATACCTCTATTATGATGCAATCTTGAAACCACTGATCAAATCTCCGTAGAATAAATGATTTTACTTGTGGTAAATTGACCACCATTGGAGAGATTTTAAGATTAGAGGTCAAGAGATGAATATTGTGAAAAAAAATGTTAAGAGATATTTAGTAAGACAAATAGGGACAATGTATTTAAAGCTGAGATCTAACTAGAAAACCCGAAACCTTAAGAGAAACGTTAGGTCAAGATGAAGACTCAAAATGCATAAAGCTTATATAAAGTAAAGTTCCAACACAATTGCATCTAGCCTTATAGACAAAATTAGAGCTACCGGAAACTTTGAAGTGAGATCTATGAAAGGGTAGAGTCATGTGCGAATTTATAATACAACCACCATTGAAAAGCTGAAATTTAAATTATTGTATATATAACAAGTTACTGGAAATCCAAGATCAATGTTGCCATGCAAGAGTTGGGACGAGATAATGCTATTATGAAGAGATGGATAAAGAACACTGAATGAGATGATGGAAGGAAAAATGAGGTTTTAGATTGCGAATATAATTACTATATTGTTTTTTAGTTTAAAAAATTAGATCTGCCGACAACTTTAAAGTTGATGTTTATGAAAGTGTAGAGTCATGTGCGAATCTAAAATACACCCACCATTGAAGAGCTAACATTTAAATAATTGCATATATGACAAGTTATTGGAAAGCCAAGATCAATGTTGCCATGCAAGAGTTGGGAAGAGATGATTCTATCATGAAGACATGGATAAAGGACACAATGATTGAGATAATGGAAGAAAATGAGTTTTTAGATTCCGACAATACTTACTATGTTATTTTTTAGTTTAACAAAATTAGATTTGCCGACAACTTAAAGTTGATATCTATGAAAGGGTTAATTCCCCGACTTAAAACTCACCAACATTAGCTAATTTGTTCAATTGTATATTTCATGGGATTTAATCCCCCTAGTAGCAAAGGAAATGGTCTTGCGTGATTGGTGGCATTCGTGTGGTTGTATGATAGATATTGGTCGTCCTTGGCTTAGATTATTTAGTTGAACGTCTTAAGATTTATTATTTACTTTAATTAAGTTTGAATGTTTTAGTACTTAATATCTATTCTTTAATTAGACCTCTGTTATGAGATGATTGCGTTGGTTTTTATTTAATAAGCAAATCCAACAAGTCTGTCGCCTAACTAGGTTTTAGGGTTTGACAATTGAGAACGTGAGGTTCTAGTGACGCTACAAGTTTGTTACTAATAAAGTATAATCTTTTTCTATTAATACAAAGAAAATGAAGTTCGTCCTCTTAACAATTGAGTTCCTTTAAATTTGACAAGATAAAAATAAACAAACCTTGATGAAACTAAACGAATGATAATATCTTTATTCTGCCTTTGCATTAGTGATATCGAGTAACATTAAAAGCTTTTGAAGTTCCCCACAAAAGTAAACGGTGACGCACCACATCAAACTGCATGCCTATAGAAAATACCTTCCTAACTAACTTAGTCTATTAAAATTGAAAATTAAGAGACACTGGAAAGACGTTGATAATACCTTTATTATGATGTAATCTTGATACCATCGATCAAATCTCCATAGAATAAATTATTTTACTTGTGGCAAATTAACCACCTTTAAAAAGAATTTAAGATTAGAGGTCAAGAGATGAATCTTGTAAAAAAATAAATGTTAAGCGATATTTATTAATACAAGTAGAGAAAATGTATCAAAAGCTTAGATCTAACTACCAAACCTGAAACCTGAAGAGAAAAGTTAGGTCAAGATGAAGACTCAAAATTCTTAACGCTTATATAAAGTAAAGTTCCAACACAATGGCATCTAGACTTATACACAAAATTAGATCTGCCGACAACTTTAAAGCTGAGATCTATGGAACGGTAGAGTCATGTGCGAACTATATTACAACCATTTTTGAAGAGCTAACATTTAAATCATTGCATAAATGACAAGTTACTGGAAAGCCAAGATCAATGTTGCCATGCAAGAGTTGGGACGAGATGATGTTGTTATGTAGACATGGATAAAGGACACAATGATTGAGATAATGGAAGGAAAAATGAGTTTTTTTTAGTGCGAATATAATTACTATGTTGTGTTGTAGTTTAACAAAATTAGATCTACCGACTGCTTTAAGGATGATATCTATGAAAGGTAGAGTCATGTGCGAATCTTGAATACAACCACCCTTGCAGAGCTAACATTTAAATCGTTGCATATATGACAAGTTACAAGAAAGCCAAGATCAATATTGTCATGTAAGAGTTGGGACGAGATGATGCTATTATAAACAATGGATAAAGGACATAATGATTGAGATAATGGAAGGAAGAGTGAGTTTTTAGATTGCAAATATAATACTATGTTGTTTTTTAGTTTAACGTATTGATGATATTGTAGTTGAAGGGTCATTGTTTTAGTTAATCAACAACAATAATCCTCAAAATCGTAAAATCAGTTGATAATTGCAATTCTTACAACCATTGCAACAAGGATCCAACATATACGTATCCTAGGGTCTGTTTGGTATGGGGTAATGGAATGGGTGAGGGAATAGAATGGACTTGTGGAATGGATCATTCCATTCCATCCTGCCTTCCAATTCAGCATGCCAAACGCTACCCTAAAGCTAAGTTGTTTTTGCTAAGATCTCAAAATAGCATCGTTAGATAATCATAATCAATGAACAACTAAAAAGTAGAGATAAACTCGTCAAATCTTTATCTTGATATAATTTTACGTAGTTTCCTTAACAACATAACATTAAGAGTTTCATCAATATTAAGTTGTTCTTCGTCGATAGTAACATCTATCAATATTACATGTTTTCCATCAGTAAGATCCACTACTAGAAAATATAACTATCTTGACACGCAAATAATGACACACACTGAATTTATGACATTTTAAAGCTTATGTCATAAAAGAAATGTCATGAATCATAAAAACCAATAAATTTATGACACACATTTTTGTGTGTCATCTTTTAGTGTCCCACCTACCTACCCAAACCCTAGCTATATAAACATCCTTAACCCTTTTCCAATTTATTTTAAAACCTGCTTCTCTATCCAATTACACACACACAACCACCTGCCGTTTATCTTCTGTACTACAACATATGTTACTTTTATTTTTTAAATTACCCATCTAAGGAATTTTGAAAACCAAGTACAAAGCGGCGCAACATTGTGCACCAAGAAAACTACTAGTTTTATTAGTTACAAATTATGATGGCTTATTCTTATTTAACCTAGAGCATTCAGTCGGTTGGTCATTAATTAATTTAATTGTTGTCTCAGGTTGGGGGAGGAGTGGATGTTTACGCGGATGAGGATATGGATATCATTCACGAAGAATGGTCAAGTTATGTCGCAAACTTTATTTTCCAGTGAAGTTGTTTTTAAGCTCTCGGTTAATATACTATCGATACAATATTTTGAATTTATATGTTGCGAAGATTTTCATTATGACACATATCAATATATCATTGTATTTGATTTTGAAATAGATTTATTGAAATATGTATATATATATATATACATATACACACACACATATATGAATCCAGAATAAATCAGTGAATTTATAAAAAAAATATTTTTTTGGTCAAAAAAGATTACACGCATAGTGTGTCGTAAACAGGTGACATGCAAAAAGTGTCATAAATGCGTGTTTGTTTAAGTATAAATCCATTGATATTAAGTTTTCTACCGGCATAAACTTCACTCATTGATAGAAACCAAAATCAATGGTAACAAGTTAGTTTTGTTTAAGTATAATTTCTCTGTGTCATAGACTTAAGGTTGGACAAAAGCATGGAAGAAGGCCAAGAAGAAAGCAAGGTAATCACGAAGTGTTACCCGCAAGAGCCAAATCATATAGAATGAGTGGGAAGTGAAACTGGAAAAACGGGGTTTGAGAGGTGGGGGAACAGAGGCGGAATGGAATGGAAGGCTTTCCTCGAGAGTCGAGACCACTCACTCAGTCCAACCTAGGAGGTATTTTAAATTACCTTTTGAGTTAACATACAATGACAAGTGGAAGTTTACTCTAAGTATGGTTAGGAGTTCAAGAGAATCCCACATAAAGTATTTTACATCATTAATACCTTAATGTTCCTTATATATAGATACTAGACTTTTGCCCGCGTGTACACGCGTTTTAATAATTAATAATTATTTGGAGCGGTATAACTTATAAAGAAAATATAGTAGAAATACACATGCAATTCAAATATCATTAAACATTTCCTTATACACAACATTTTTTGTTTTATTTATGACCTTCCAATCAGGATCAAGTAACTTAACCCCTGCCATGCTCTTAACTCTTGACAATACCAAATAAAGATGGCCATGTGTGAATCCTGGATTCGTTTCTGTGTTTGCATCTTAGTCCGAAAATATATAAATACATGTTAGCCATAATTAGAAAATATATAAATATTTTAGGATATCTCTAATATAAAGGTAATAAGTAGGTTTAATTGTTATAATTATTAACTTAAATTCTAAATGTTACCATAATTATTCTAAATTCAAAATTTTCAATTTTTATAATATTAACCAAAATTTAAAAATTAAAATTATGAATATTAAAATTTGAAGTTAAATACTTAAATAGAACATTTAGTATTCGAATATTTTAGAGTTTAACATAGATGTATAATTTCAAATTGTAGTATTTAAATTTTAATTTTGACTTATAACTAATTTGAGAAATTTATAACCGAAATTATTAATTGTTATATTTTAAATATGATAGAAATATGTAATTTAAAGATAATAATTAGGTGTAATGATTACCATTAATAACTTAAACTAAAATATTTAAAAACTTTTAAAAGATTCTATTCATTCAAAATGTTGAACTAAATGTATAAAATGCTTTAATTAAGTCTAAATATTACCATTATTATCTTAAATTCAAATTTTCAAAAGCTTATAATATTAACCAAAATTTAAAAATTAAAATTATATATGTTATAACTTGAAATTAAATAGTTAAATAAAACATTTAGTATTTGAATATCTTCAAAGTTTAACCAAAATCTATGACTTAGTATTTAAAAATTTGAATATTAACTTGTAACTGATTTGAGAAATTTATAACCGAAATTATTAGTTGATAAATTTTAAATATATTAGAAAATCTCTAATTTAAAAGTAAAAGTAAGTGTAACTAAGTCAATTTTAAATTCGAATTTTTTAAAAAAAATTGGTCAAACTAAATCAATTAGAATTAATGCTATAATCTTGGTAACCAATTAAACGATTCCTACAAACATGTAATCCATTATTGAGGATAAAAAATAAGATCAAACATAAAATTTAAAAGAACATTCAAAGAACAATATCATGATCCGTATGAACATGATGAACACCAAAATAATAATAGGGGTTTTTTTGTTAACATAAACTCATCCATAAAAGAAGAAACAATCGTATTCAACAAAATCGAAAACAATATCATTGAAAACCTAAATCATTTAACACTAAATCGTTAATAAAAGATGAGACTAAATAAACGCCTTTGGTATCACTAAACGAAGCAGCGATACAGAGGATTTTGGTATAAGGCAATAACAATACTCACCTGACATCAATAAATTCATCCACAACTTCAGTTGGACCATCCTTTAAAACTTCCACTGTAATCAAACCTTTAAAGGTATTAAAGATCTGTATACAAAAGTATATCAAAACAAAGGAAGAGAATAAACTAATTATATATCAAAACCAAAATTATGGGCTAAAAGAAAGCCAAATGGATGTTATCATAAACTTTAAATGAAAAAAATAATAGAAAATACTTAAACTTATAGTGTATCTTGGAACATAAGATTTCTTTTAATCGGAAGAGTCATCATTAGCCTGAGGCAGATTAAAGAAATGAACTCTAGTCATATTGTTATTAGCAAAAAAAAAAAAAAAAATAGTCACGATGAATACCTTGCTTAATAATCTGAACACAAAGTTAAGAAAACGGAGTTAAGAATAGCTAAAAACAACATTGCACATGGTATAGAGGATGACGCTGGTGATAGTATTATAAAAACATACAGATTTCATCGAATTGAACAAATCGCAAATAATAATTCCTTAAAATAGACATGAAATGCATTTCAAAATCGATCAAAGAGACTACCTTTGTTGATTCAGTATTGCCTTTTTCTCTCTGAGGTATCACGTCATATGTTCTCTGTCTGAATGAATCAACAACATAATAAAATTCAGAAAACATTTAACAGTAATAAACTTAAATAGGAGGTTAGATTATTACATGAGGACCGACGTATTGATTGATCTCAAATTGTTGTTGATGGATCTGATATAAGATGCTAGGAATATAAGTTAATAAAAAGCGAACCTTTTCACGAATGAAGAAGATTGCGAAGCAATATTGTTGTTTGATTGAAATGGAGGAGAATAATTATTGATAAATTCTAAACCTTTTGCTTCCTGAAGAAGATTGCAGAAGATTGAAGTAGGGTTATTTAAAAATTTTAAAAATCTAGATTATAGTATTTAGGAAAGTTATTAAAAACATTGACCGGTTTTGACCTTAAGATATTTAATGATTTTCTATTTAAAAAAATATCCAAATTTTATAAATCCTCACATATTGCCATGTGGCACTATGTGGGAGGAGAGATGATTGCTAGTGGGATGAGAGATTGCCATGTGTCCAAATTGGGTTTAGAATATTATATGTATAGATTGTTTCAAGACAATTACTACTAAATAAATGATTAAGATAGCGTTTGGAATCCAGGAATGATCAGAGGCGGAATGGAATAGGGCAATTGATGGAATGAAAAAAAAAAGGTGTTTGGTTGGTCAATATCAAGGACTATCTTAGATAACATCAAAGATAGTCCTTGATCAATGTAGTTTAATATGTGCCTAAGGAAAAAGGACATATTGAACATATCAATATCAAAACATCTCATGACATAGATCTATGGAGATTGTTTTGAAGCAAGTTACATCCAATATCATTTCCTAGTGATATATGTGAATTATGATTCTCAAACCCTTGAGTCATTCATCTCATGAATACAATCATCTCAATTCATAATAGTCTTGCATTCAAATTTATTCCCATGTAATTTGATCGACTACGGATAATTTAGAATACTCTTATTCAAGGATTTAAACATACAAATAACGAACACAATTATAAAATATTTAAATTTGCATTTAACTCATAAATCAAATAAATATTCAATGTAACTGTTATAGTTCAAAATAAAACACCAATACTAACTACATATCATGCCCACTGTCTAGCAAATCTAAGCCCTATCTTTCCAGCATGCTCCTCATGTTTAGCTTGAGGTAAAGGCTTAGTAAAGGGGTCAGCTAGATTTAGATCTGTATGAACTTTGTTTATCATGATTTCTCCACGCTCTATTTTCTCTCTAGGAGGAAGTTCACAACCGAGCACGAGACACCCGAAAAGCAGCATGTAACACCCCAACCGATAGCGGAATCACCGAGGTGCCACGTAGTGACGATTGTTCAATAGCTCATGGAGTAAAATTGTAAATATTGATACACTGAATAAGTACTTTATTACATTGAAAGAAAAATACAAGATACAATAATTCTAAAACGACAAATAAAACTGAAATACAATGAATCCAAAATCTAAGTAAAAATTCCAAAAGCTTAAATGTCATCTCATAAATAACCTGAAACATGTACGAAAATAGTATATTTCAATACAAAAATGTATTGGTGAGCATACCCTGTTTTGAATACATATAGTAGAAAAAGTGTTTAGCAATTCATGTGCGGTACCATTTGCAAATGTGTAATAAGCAGTATCCGGGTCAAAACCAACCCTAAGATAGTGTGGCATGAAATTTATATATAGTATGCGCTATTGACAGTAATAATGACATACATAACAATGATCAATGTCTCTCAACTGGGTCAACAAGGGGTGCGTACCATAGTATTCATTGATATGACAGGCCCAAATGGTTAATGATTTTGACAAGTCATAGACACACACAACTAATATAAAGCAAACACACATGAGAATTGCATTTAGTGAAAGAATTTTATTTAGACATAGTGTACATGAGTAGCCCCAAAAGAGTAAAACATGAGAAAGGGGAAAGATATACTCACAGTTTTGCTAAGCTAGATGAATCCAAAACACTCGTCACTAGATAAACTTGGGAATTCCAAACAATTCAACCTATATGGACAAGAATACTAATAAATTGAAAGTCTTAAAAGTCTATGGTATCTAGGGTTCTAAGGCATTAGGGTTTGCTAAGTTGATTAGGGGAATAAGGGTTTTTGCGATAAACTCAATTGATATTATATTTGTATGTCAAAATAATATGATTAAAATCTATGAATATGATATGTAAGCATAAATATTACCACTTGAATATTTAATTAAAAATATTCCAATTGTTGGATTAGTTTCTAGCTTGTAAACTGATTCTTATCAAGAACACTTGCTAGGATTTATCAAAGCGTTTAGCACAGCGGAATAAGTATAAGTGTTCTAAGTTAGGATTCCACTTTTAACGGGAGTTATTACTCCCCCTCAGTTAATGCACTAAAGTAATAAATGAGAATCAAAACAATAAGTAAATAAAACAGTAAAAGCTGTTGAATGATTCTCAAAGTGTATATATAAAAAAATGCTACTGCAAAAGATTGTCTAAAATAGAGGGGATGAACCCATCTATTTATAGACCAAAAGAGTATGAAAATTGGACGAATACAAATGATTAAACTAATACTACACCAGGCTGTAGTATCTGCAACTTGTTCATAAAGTAACATATAACAATATAAAACTAAACTACTGAAGATCAAAGGCGGTGGGAAGCTTCTAATTAAAGTGCTGATGAGTAAACTTCAGGAGTTGTTCTTCAGATGTCTGTCGGGTTCATCTTCAGAACTTTTGATTCTTTACTCTTCAGGACTTTGTTATCAGCTTGTTCAGGACTTCATGATCATTTACTTCAGGAGCTTAATACAAAACAATGAGAGGATATAAGACTAAGGTTTATACTGGCTTGTCAATCCTTTTTGACCTTACACCAATTAGTTTAAGCAAAAAGAATTTAGTCCATTATTTAAACTAAAATTGTAAATAAATACAATAATTATAAATAATTGAACGAAATAATTACACATTACACAAATGAGTCAAACAAATGATGATTATGGCTTACAATACATAAATGTTTATGTTTTATAAAATTATATTTATAAACCAGAATTTAAGTATCATGAATTAATAAAAGATTTATTGTCTCTAAATAACTTAAATACAACTAAAATGCAAGTTATGTTTCAAAAATAATGATTTTATGAAAAATAATTGTATTCTGATGAGAAATATTGAAAATAATTTTCATAATTTTTCTCATTTTATTTGGATTTAAAACTGATTTAATGAATTTAAGTCATATTTAAATGATTAAAATAGGAAAACCAACAAAAATGGATGTTTTCTGGACAAATAATTTCTATCTCAGTTCTTGATGTTTGGAAATAATTTCCAAAAAATTAGGTGTTAAAATCATTTAAAATGAATTTTTTATCAATTAATTATGATTAAAGCAATTTAAATCAATAAAAATACGAAATAAAATATATTCCATAAATTAAAAGTATGATAATTAAGTTTATTATGTTAAGATTCTACACCTAAAGTTTCATAATGTTTTGAGCAATAACGAATTTATTATGAATTTTTAACAATTTAAACCTATTATATGTATCTTATAATAAATAAAATCGAAAAAAAAAACAAAAATAGATCGGTCTGGGTGGGATTCGAACCCGGACCTAATCCTTAAACACCCACACTGTCAACCACTACACCACAAGTTAATTTGATTGACATAACTAAAAAGGAAATGGTTTTATTTAATAACAAAGTATCATCTTCTTCCCCAAATAACATCAAACCCTAACCCTTAATTCTAATAAACCCGATTCAGATACAATTAGCCCTCAAAACATAGGGCTTTTGTTCCCGACATTAACCCGAATAAAACGACATCATAAGAACATACTTACTGGTTCGCTTAGAGCCATAATGGGGAGCAACACAGGCGAGATCTTAAACCGAGAATTTCAAGCTTTTAGAGGTGTTTTCGTGATGTTTTTAGGTGGGTTTACATTTCTAAAAGATGCAGAATGCGAATGGATTGATGATTATATAAAGATTTAACTTCAAAAACGTCCAAATATCGATTTTAAAGAATCAACCGTTACTTACCATGGTCCGATTAAAACCCATTAAAACACATGATTTGAACTGATATTATGAGGGGAAAACGTTGGAAAATAATGGAGTAACGGACGGGATTCGATTTTATTTATTGAAACGCCTTAAAATGGATGTTTAATGGCCGCCGGAGATCTCGCCGGCTCCGGTACATGACCGGCCGGAAAAGCTGGAGGCGCGAGAAGGAGGGACTGTTTTTTTTGTTTTTTTTTTTTTTTTTTTTAATTTTAAGTTTGACAAATGGGCAAAAACAATCCCTCAATGACTAACTCGGTTAGTAAACTATATAACTAAGTTAAATTTTCTTATATAACATTTAGCTAAACCAACTAGGTTCAACTTTAACATTTTTAACTTTTAAAACTTAAAATTTTTAATCTTTAATTAACAAATAACTTGTCAAAGTTTATATTTTTATAAGTTTTAACTAAAAAAATTAATATTTCTCAAAACTTACGTTAATCTTTATACGCTAGAATTTAACAAAAATCTAATAAACTTTAAAATAGTAATTGAATAAATGTTAAATTATAATACGTTTAAATAATATTACAATATACATATTCGATATAAAAACGTGTCATAATCCAAATGAAATGTAATGATCAACATAAATTCAATTTTTTCATTAAATGTGAAAATGATTCAAAATTACAGGGACAAAAATAGGAACACTTGAAAGTATGAAGGACTACTATTGACAACTTGATAGAGAATGAGGGTGATGGATGTCACACAACAACCCATAAAGAGGAGGCGGCAACGGTGGCTTGATCGGCGGCGGTTAGGAGGGCAGCAACGGCTTAGGGCTGGCCGAAACTATTACTTGGAGAGGAAGGGAGGTTGTTTTGATAAAAGGTGTAGCTAGGGTTTGCACCTTAACCCTCCTTTTATAAAACATAAACTTACAATAAGCCCCCTTTGATTATAAACTTATAGTCCTCTTAATAATAATCTAATTAATATTAAGTCCCTTGAGTCCAAAATATTTATTATTTCACAAATAATAACACACCTAAACGTGAACTTATCTGATTCGTGTACCAACGTGTAACTCTTCGGATCGTATTGAGTTAGTTAACGTTGACGTTTAATTAACTATCGGACACAATATCCAACAAGTTTATGTTTGATCGTTTACGTTCATTTAAATTTCAATATATACATAAGTAGTTATATTTATATAAATTTAAACATAAACAAGTTTAACTACATATACAAGTATAACTAATTAATCGATTAGTTTTCTAGTAATAAAAATGAGTTTTTTTTTTTATGAAAGTTATCATAATTAGAAACTAGTTTATACAAAAATTACTTTATGTTCATTTATGTTTAGTCAATTATGTTCATTTTTATTCGTTTGTGTTTTTTTAGTTATGCTAATTTGTGTTGTTTTATGTTTGTTAGATTATGTTTATTTTTGTTTACGTTTGTGAACTGTTTATTTAGGTTTAATGAACGAACATGAACACAAACAAAAAAATGTATTCATATATATATTCTTGTTCGTTCAGTTCGTTCACAGACATGTATATTTGTATTAAAATTCAATAACTAAAATTATTAAATCGTGTTGGTCTTTGTAAGACTTAAAAATGTTAAATAAAATAAACAAAAACTTAAAAATAGGAAGTGACGATATAGGTAGAACTTGATTTAAATATAGTATAAGTTAAAAATTGTAAATATGAAGTAATGATATTGTTACATAATTATTCTATGTTGAATAATAAAGTTAAAAATTGTAAATAAGAAGTAATGATATTGTTACATAATTATTCTCTGTTAAATAATAAAATTATGGTTTAGTAGAATTCAATGCTAGTAGAAAATAAAAATATTGAATAATAATGGTATGATTAGTAGAATTTAATGGTAGTTAATAGAGTTATTTTAGGGGGGAACGGGGTGCTACCAGAATTGGTCGCGGGTACCCCACTATCAGCACAGTAACACCGTCGCCACCCATACTGGTAGTGGTTCCGTGAACTAAATTCGGGTTCTAGCTACCGTGCTGGTAAACGGACGTGAGGCACAAACTTTCACAAAAAATAATTTTTTTCTTTACTTCAAATTAAAATGGGTAGCAAAAAAACCAAAAAAAAAAAAAAAAAAACAGATAATATGAACATACGTGAATTGGCCATTGAAATCTCATTTGCCACAACTTGCCTCTGCCACACTTGAGGACACACAACCACCATAACCAGTCTAGGGTTAAGGGGTAGAACAAGAAGATGATAAGGATAAGTTTTTATATGGTTATGTTTTTTTAGGGTTTATTGTTATTGAACCGGGCTTTGTTTTTTATGGGCTTATGAAACTAATGGAGGTATTAGGCCAATATAGTAACTTAATGTGCAAATGGCCCGATTATTATTATTTTTATTATTATTATTATTATTAAAAATTATTATTATTATATGTGAAAATAATTAATAGTTGGGTAAAGAATCAGTGGAGTGCTGCCTACAAAAAAGTGTTTCAGTGAAAGAAATCAGTGAAGTGATGTGACAGGGCAGGATTGGTAGAAATCAGTGAAGTGAAAACAATTTCAGTTGAGCGCCCCTTGTGCCCTTACAAAAAAAAAAAGGGTAGAATTTATTAGTATTTACGAAACTACTAAACCAAAGTATTGAATTCGAATCTCATGATGGGTTTTCTCATAATTTGGTGGTGGAATATGATTGTGTGGTAACACTGGTGGCATAATGATACTCCAGTGGTCCGTGAGTGATTCCAATTGACCGTTCAAAAAAATGAGTAGTAAAATAAATACAAAAGTTACAAAACCAAATTAATAGAATAATAAAACGAGAAGCTACAAAAGTTACAAAATCGAAAGGACCTTTGAGCGCTCTAGTCCCCATGAAAGACTTACTCATCAGGATGAGCGGAGTTATCAACGAACTCTTCAGCATAAAGAAGGCTCAAGAAGCGGGTGTTTTTCCGCATTCCCCAATGAGGCCTAAAAACTCTATCGTTTGCCCTGAGGTTGCTAGAAGACTTTTCCACAAGCCCCTTCTTGAAACCCCCTTCTTCTATTTGTGCGGCTGTTGCTGCACCTCCTTCTGAAAAATGTGGAGCTGCAGGAGGCGAATCCACATTTTACCTCTCTAAACCGCCACCTGCGGAGAAATCCAACGAAACAACCACAAGATCCGCGCTCTTCTTTGATAAAGCCTCAGTTGTGCATTTCAAAGCATCATCCTGGCCAGACGACAAAGTGCCCATCTGGCTAGCCCCCATATCAACATTCATGGTGCCCCCGCCCGGCACCCTCATCAACCGCCTTCTTCCCCTCCGCATTCTTTTTCAGCTCCTTCCCCCCCCTCTTTCCCTTTTCATGCCTCCTCCTCGAGCTCTCTCTTCTCCCTCTCCCCATGGGCAAGTTTGTCGGCCATGTACTTTGCAGCGATGACTTTTTCTTTATCAGTTAAGCTGAACCCGGGAGTAAGGATGATCTAGGAAGAATCACTGCGCATATGCAAAACAGTTAGAGATTTTTTCCACAAAATTGAGAAAAAGAGAAAGTGCGGTAAGAGGGACCGGCGGGAAGAAAACTTACCAGGAATCTTCTTCAGGGTCTTTTGGTAAACCGGGACGCGAGTCAGTGTTGGAGTCACTTTAAAATTAAACCGGGATTGTACAACCCAGTAGTAAGTTTATCAACAGGGTCATGATCGCCCTTCTCCACGTGGCCCCAGACAACCTTCGTTTCAACCGGGTTTGCCCCAGAACCTTCACCTGCTACTATGCAAGCTCAACTAGCTTTTGCGCCTTCTCGTCATCTGACACTTCCTCGGTGGCCTTGGTCTTCTTCTTCTTATTGTTAGTATTCTTCTTGTTCTTTGAAGATTATGTTGGGAATCGGACGTCACCCGGTTCGGGTCAAACTGACCCGAACACGTTAGATCCGATATGTTATTATAAAATCTCTATTTTATAACTATACAGTTTACACAAAAATATTAATAACCATTATTAATTGAGCGGAAGCGTGTATATCAAACACAGTATATTTTACAAAACCGAGGCGCAATCCCATCCAGTGATCCAAATACAATAACCATGACAAATAATATCTATATATATGTATATATATATAACACAACCATAGGGTGTTTTGAAAACTACCTTAACAAAACACCAAAGTAAATCGCATGATGGATCTACTACGCTTCACTAGATTGTCAATAATCACCAACTTCGACAACACCCGAATCACCCAAGACACCTGGTGTAGATTCCTATCGACACAAACAATCAAACACGTGAAACGAGGCACTCAAACAACAAGGCACGTGAACCGAGCCCACTCGACAACTCACGACCGTGCGTGAGTGTGATGGGCGAGGAGGCATAATCAAATAACAAATGCATTAGTGGTAATGCGAGAACATTAAACACAATTAAAATCAAGAACGGTCAAATGCATCACAACCTTCGAGTTTGCACCGAGTTTGCTACCTGTTTCCAGGGGCCTGCCAAAGTAAGTTTTGCTGGAACCGGATTCCAGTTTCTGTTTGAATGGTGTATCGCCCATATAACCTTTCGCCAAAGACCGTTTGTGTCCACCTTTAACTTCCACCACTACTTCGCCAATATTGAGATATTAGCATCTTGCAACGATCCAAAACCAAGGCCCCCATATGACAAAGGAGCACTTACTTTTTGCCACGCCACCCAATTTGTTTCGCTTTTCTTTGGACCCTCCCCAAAAAAACACCCACCTCAGTTTGTCCAAATCTTCTATTACTTTAACTGGAGCTTTAAAAACTGAGAAATTATATGTAGGAAGGGCGTTGAGGACATATTTCAACAATGTTACTCGACCACCATACGACAAGGTCTTCACTTCCAAATAGAAAGTTTATTCCGAAACGCATCTAGTATAGGTTTCCAATGTTTGTACAAATTCATATTCGCCCCACTTGAAGTCCCAAATACTTGAACGCAAAAACCCCCGGTCTACAATTGAGAACCTTAGCCATACGTTGAACTTCATGCCCGTCCACACCCAAACCAAAAGCACTACATTTTCGCAGACTCACCTTAAACCCCGATACTAAATAGAAGCACCTAATGATCCGTTTTAGATTCATGGCGTTCGAAATCGACCACTCACCCAAGAAAACCACATCATCCGCATATAAAAAATGAGAAATAGACAAACCATCCGACCCACATTGAATCCCATGGAATAGACCCACTTTGCAAGTGCGCTTCATTATACCGGTCACTGCCTCCATTGCAATAACAAATAGAAACGAGGAGATTGTATCCCCTTGTCGAAGCCCCCAACTACACCCGAATTCCTGAGTTGGAGAACCGTTAATCACACACCCGAACTCCTGAGTTTGAGAACCCCTAACCTAACCCGTCTCTCACAAACCTGCCACCACCTCCACCTTCCCACCGTCCACCCATAGCTCCGGCATGCACACCAGCTGACCACCAGACCTCTGCAGGAACCCAAATTGCTTATCCCTACTGTTTTTTTTATATAAAAAAAATAATGATTTCCAGGGTTTTAGTATCTGTTTTGTAAGGATATTGGATTAATGATGGTGATTAGACTCAAATGTGATATTTTAAGTTTGTGGTGTTTTTGTGAAGGGGTTTGTCGTTTTTTAGTATATGTTTTGTAGGATATTAAGATAATGATGACGAATATGTTCAAATGTGTGATGTTTATGTGTTGATTGCGGGTTTATGTTGCTTTTGTTAACGGATTTTGGACGTGTGTTGATATGGCGAGTGGACGTTATCTGTGGAGAAATCTAGCAATTGTTATGGAATACGTTGCTGGAGTGGAGCTATTCGACAGGATCTGTAATGCAGGGCGTTTCAGTAAGGATGAGGTAATTCTATCATGTCACGCATAGCTTTCTTTAATGTTAAATAATAAGTAATTATATAAAACATGAAAAGCTAACAAAAGCGGCTTTGCTATTTATAGAACTTAAAGATGTAATGATATGAACGCATTTAATAATTTCTATTACCTCGATTTGTTGGAGCAAGTTTGTCCCAGATTGAAAATATGTGATTTTGGTTAGTCAAATGTTAGCTACAATTTATTCCACATAGTCTAGATTTTTTTCTGATATGTAAATTCTCTACTACAGCCTTTTGTGCTACATTCACAGCCAAAATCAACGGTTGGAACCAACTACAATTTTTATTCCAACTTATATAATTTCAAAACTAACCGTAACCTTTTATTTTGATAGTGTTGCATTGCATGAATGTCCTGTGGTTGAATGTTGATCCGTATGACTGAGTTTACGTTTGATATGTTTTCTTCTTTTATCATTTTTTATTAAGTCATATTAGATTTTTCAAACTCCGGGACCTTCCCGGGTAATCAGCTACTCAGCTAGTTAAACATATCGAATTAAACATATTTGTTTCAACCTCAGATTTAAATGTTTAAATATCGCTACTGAATGTTGTATTATATAATTTCAAGGTATGTAGTAGTTTTTTTCTTAAATAAATAAATTATCTTATAAAGCTTAAAACCATCCATTTTATATATAGAGTCATAGAGAGGTAAAAATACTGATCATCATTGGGCCTGGGTATCAAAAAGGCTGTGATCGCCAGTAGTTCGGTAATCGGTGCTTTGGTAATTTAAGACTTGGGCCTGGGTTTCATCTGCATTCCTGATAGACATTCCAAATCGGTTTCGGTTCGGTTCAGTTTATTTTTGTTGTTTGCTCATGAGTCATGAGTTTGGTTTTGTTTTATGTTTTTGTAATCAAGTTCATCGACTTGGTAGTCTTATTTATGGATTTAGTAAACCGGTTCATTGAAATCATGGCAAACCTATCACTCACACAAATTCGATCCTAACCCGGTCGATCCTCCCAAACCGAGCAACTTGAGACCGACCCACTCTTTAATGGTCCAGTCCGGTTCGGGTTTCGATTTGATCAAATGGACACTCCTAGTTTTGGCCGCGAAGACGCTAAATATGTTGAGTGTACAAAACATACAATATCATCTCTTTGGCAAAACATATACTACATAATATTACTTACAAATTGACTCCAAACACATGAATTTCACCAAAAGCAAGACCAAACCAAAGAATTGTAGAGAAAATGCATAGGATATATAATCATATATATTGGTTATTAACCCATGAGAGAACCCAAACTAGTCTTACCATGCTTATTCTTCATTTGATGCAACCATCCAAACCCTTTGAGAGCTTTTGAAATCTTCATAAGGTTAGGTCTCCCCATTCCTAAACTCATCTTCCTTGTGGAGAACTTCAATGCTTGCAAGCAACACAAATGCCCATTGCTCATCTCTTCTCCTTCATCATCAACATCTTCATCTTCTTCTACATCATTAAAGCTCTCTATTCCGCCATCGTTGTTGTTGCTCATCATTTCATTTCGGTTCTTTTCATTATCGGTTTCGTAAGCTTCCCATAATGAATCCATACCTTCTTCACCTCCTTGTGAATTATACCGCTCCTCAAATAGCTTACACGCTAACGTCCTCCTCCATTCCTTCTCCTCCTTCATCAATCCATGACTCTTGAAATTACTCGACGAATTCGACCTCCATGAACTCAATCCAACTGTATTCTGACTCTCTTTACCGTTATAGCTAACAACTCTTCTCACCAGACCTGCATCTGCTTTTCCTAATTCGCCAACAACTTCATCCAAATCCGTTTCGCTTTCAGTAGCCGTTGTAAAATCCTCAAACCTGTCCAATTCTTCTATCAATTTCTCCATAACTTCAACATTTTTTAATTGTTCCACATATGAATTGGTAACCGTAGCATCAATTCTTCGGCCGCTGTGAATGAAAATATCTTGAAGCTTCTCCACACCTAGTTTTTTCACACGTGTTAACCGCATTGTCATTTCTCCAGCTACCATTAACATCAATTCTTCGGCCGCTTTGAATGAAAATATCTTGAAGCTTCTCCACACCTAGTTTTTCACACGTGTTAACCGCATTGTCATTTCTCCAGCTACCATTAACATCAATTCTTCGGCCGCTTTGAATGAAAATATCTTGAAGCTTCTCCACACCTAGTTTTTCACACGTGTTAACCGCATTGTCATTTCTCCAGCTACCATTAACATCAATTCTTCGGCCGCTTTGAATGAAAATATCTTGAAGCTTCTCCACGCCTAGTTTTTCACACGTGTTAACCGCAGTGTCATTTCTCCAGCTACCATTAACATCAATTCTTCGGCCGCTTTGAATGAAAATATCTTGAAGCTTCTCCACGCCTAGTTTTTCACACGTGTTAACCGCATTGTCATTTCTCCAGCCACCATTAACATAACTGTCTAGCGCCTTCTCCACGCATAACTTATCATTATCCGCATCTTCATCATCCAAATCTAAACAGTTAGCTCTATCAACCGAATGCTCTATAACCTTCTTCATCGTTAAAGACATTTCTTCAACTCCTACATCACAAACCAACGTACCATCAAACACGATTTTATAAATCTCAAAATCCTCAAACGTTCGACCGTTTTCGTATCCATTAACTTCATCTTTGCTCAACTTGAGTTCGTTGATGACAGTTTGAAGGATTCCGAGTTCCGGGTCAGTTAAGTTATGGCAGAATGAGGTGGTGGTGGTGAGGATGAGGGAGAGAAAGACAGTGATGATGAACAAAGGAGAGATGAAGGAGAAGAGTTTGATTAAATAGCGAGAGAAGAAGATGAAATAAGAGAAGTATAGAGGGTAAGATATTATGATGGAACAAAGGAGAGATGCATCATGGAGGAATATGTATGTGATTAGTTGAAGATTAACGTTTGTTTTAAAACATGATGATGAGAGATGGAAGGTATCGGCCATTGTATTATGGTTTTGATCAGCTTTTAATAAAGACAATTGGAGAAGATGACATTTGGGAGTGGGTGAGGTTTCAGTTGTGGTCTTCTGGTTTGTCTGCTTGACTTTTATTGTTGCAATATGTTTATGAGTTATGACAAAACTTTTCGGTTAGTAAATGAATTGATTTATTATTTTTAACTTTACAATTAATTAATCCAATAATTGGAATTTAAGCTATGTATAGAGTTGTTTACGAGAACCATAAACAAAAATAAATAGTTTAACCATATATCATAAACAAATTCAATATGAATTGATAAAATACATGTAGCATTTTTTAAATAATCAACACTCATCTTTATACAACTGTTACTTTGTCAATACACTTTAAAATTGTGATATGAACCCGAAAAAAAAACAAATTGGTATCAAATGATATATCATGATGATGATGGTATGTGATTCTGATGTTTAAAGTGAGCATATGTTAATGATTGACATACATGTTCAATTTCACTAAATAAAACAATCAATAGGTAAGCATTGAAAATTCATTTTAAAGATAAATACATGATCTAACTGCTATCGACTAAAATGATAGTAGGATAATAACTTTTTATGTCTTCAGATTATTTTCTCTACTCATATATAATTTAAGTATCTATTTCGTTAATCACCACATAAAAAATTGATTTTATTTTATTTTTTATAGCACTATGGTACTCATTGAAAATATAATAAAACACTCGTTAATTTGATGTATTTTAATGTTATTAGTGTTTAAAATATAATAAAACGCTCGTTAATTTGAAAATATAATAAAACGCTCGTTAATTTGATGTATTTTAATATTATTTTTTTATATCATTATGGTACTCATTGAAAATATATAAAAAATTGATTTTGTTTTCACAATATGGCACATGACACACTCAATGAAGGAGAATGACCTCAATAAATGTCATGTCATCATGAGTGTTTTCCTTTATATATAGTTATCGATCATCTCTAAATTTATGCGGGGGATGGGCTTGTCAGACCTATAGCGCTGTAATCTACGTAGGCGGGCTAATCAAAGTTAATGGATGCACTGAGGCGGACTATATACCACAACCAGTTCACAAGTATATAAGTTTTATGGTATGATGCGAAAATGTAATTGCACAAGTTTCAAACATGTTTCACCCCAAAAATATTAAAAACAGTAAAAAGTGAGGATATGTAAACTCACCTTAGTAAGAAAGCAAGAATCCCAAGTACGCAATAGCAAGCATATTGATTCCCAAATAAATCAATCTAGATTAAGCATCACAAAGTCGAAGAATAACAAGTCGAATAAGTCTACTAGATCGATTGATTAGGGCTTTCTAATTTTGGGGAACGAGACTTAAATGTTTCATTCTTATGGTAATTTAATTCTCAAATTCAAACATGTTATTTAGGCATTAAAAATTTAAATTAATAGGTTAAAAATAAAATAATGGTTTCTATTTATAAAGATAGGAAATTTATAATTTAGAAAAAAATGATAACAGTAGTCTTTTAATATTTAACGTAAAGTTTAATTAAAATATAATAATAATATTTTAAAATATTATTATTGAAAGTATAGAAAATATTCATTATAACTCATTTTATATTTATTTTGTATTTAAAATAATTTATTTATAATTAAAAGTTTAAGTCAATCAATGAGTTTAAAATAAAAGACAATATTTAATGAAATAAAATCATATTTTTAATTTAAAAGATAAAAAGACTTTTAGAAATTTTTTGGCTTATGAATCGTTAAAAACAAAATTTCTATGAATTAGTTATGAATAAAATAAGGTTTACATTAACCATTATATTAAATAATAATTAATATATTAAGTTAAAAATAAAACAAAACAGATTTATTAAGTTTATAGGTTTTCAATGAAATAATGAAATTATATATCTATATATAATTCTAATGTACCCATGCATAATATCAATAAAACTATTTTTTCTAATAAAAACCATTTAAAAAATGGTGGGTGGCCGCCGGTCCTCACAAGATTTGAACTTGGGTCCTTTAGTTTACAACCAGCCGTACAAGTTGGTTAGTAATACGAAACCAAGCTTTTTAAACAGACACAAACCCAGCTCGTCTAAGCGACCAGTTGTTTCTTTATAAGATCTGAAAATTTATAAACCAATTCGCTTAAAGTCATCTTCCCCAAATAGAATTCTATGAACCCTAAGTAACCCATGACCAAAATTAACGTTTGGTTAGTTCCCGATTATACAAGATGGTATAGGGGTTTGAATACTGGTTCAAAATCGACTCTATGCTATCAATTAATTAACAAAAAGAAACTTACTTGTTACTTGATTTGAGTCGCGAAGGACCGCACAGAAATAAAACACAATTGGACACAATCAGATGAATGTTCCAAGCAATTGATTTAGGTGAACTGAAGACGATGGAATTTTGAGGAGGGTTGATCGTTTAATTTATAGGTAGAGGGATTAAATTAAATTTAGATATAGATTCGGTTTAAACAATTGGGGATAAACACAAACTAACCGACATAATGTTGTTGTTATTGCTTAATTCACACCAATTAGAGCCGTTTTAAGGGATCGATCAAGATCTAATAAGTAGATTTGCATTATCCATACGATAATAACGCGATTTTGAATCGATTTAAATGGGGATATGGCTAGCTTTGATGATAATATACTAAATGTTTCTATCATATTTATTTATTTATTTATTTATTTATTCACTCAATATATAATGAATAAATAAATCATATAATTAGAAAATAGTTAAATTGCTTAATGGGAAATTACGAGAGGTTACATATGTAAGCGTAATTTCGAAAAATATGATATTGGGAAATGAGCTTCTTACTGATTGCGGACATGAGAACTCAACGTCCATGGTTGTCATCTATCCACGACGTGTCAAAAACTGCTTATCGGCCACAATAATATATCTCTATTAAAGAAGCTTTGAATGAGTTCAAGTGGAAGATAGTTGAAAATGAAGGAAAGGGAAAATGGTTTAAAAATTATTAATCCTAAAATGACAAGTAGGACATTTGCGGGATTTAACTTTAGAAATGGACGACCATCCATGCCAAACACCATTTAATTAACTTTAGAAATAGACGACCATCCATGCCAAACACCATCAGTGTTACCTATTTATGAGCAATATAAAGCATTATAGCACCTGCAATGTGCTCTCAACGGACCGTCTGATGAGAGCGTACAGACCAGAAACAAAGCAACAAGCATTGGAGGGGTTTGAAATTGAAGGGTCTGTCCGGTGTAGCAAACCGGTCTGGTGAGTGTGAGGTAGGGCCTCTTTTTTTTTTAAATTGGGTATTGGGTTGAATATTTCAAGGAAAAGCAGGTGATGATGTGGATATGAGGTGGAGGTTTGGAATGGTTTGGGATTGAAGGATAAAATGGAGTTTGGTTTGGAATGATGTGGAATTCTGACTTGACGGTTTGGAGTGGTTAGTTTAAGTAGCATTATAGGTGCTCTAAGTGCAATTTTAGAATAGTGTGAACTAAATATACAATATGGTCTAACCACATGAACTATTTGTGTATATGGATGATAATGAATCGAGTTCGGACCGGATATTGGTAATTTTAATCCCATACCCAGGTGTAAAACCGTATCCCAAATCTGGCGTAATACCCATCTGGTAAATATCTGTCATGTACCAGATATACCCATGAGAATCAGATTTACCCAATAATTTCAAACCGAGCCATACAAGAGATGAAGTAAGATTCAGGAAAGTTTGAGTAGGGCTGACAATTTCAGACACGAGCATGATAACGCGACACAAACCTACATGACATTAACATGTTTCATGTTTGATCTTATTTTCATGTCTTAAACGTGTTAATACGATAAGACTTTAACAGCTTTCGTGTCTAAACAGGTTAAAGACCTGTTAACATGCTAAGCACCCATTAAGACATGTTAATAATTTTTCTTTAAAAAGTTATATACAGGGTAGGGGGTATATTTATACATATATGGCCTAAAGATGAAGGAATCCTATTTTCAATTTTCAAATTTCAAACCACGGAGCATAAACGTATATTGTGCTCAGTCGTCCCTCCCCATCCTTTTCAACCCCACCGTCCTTTTCTGCCACCATTGTCACTCGTCCCCGTCACCCCTCCATAGTCCCCACCGTCGTCACCCGTCCTCATCTCAACGTCGACGTCGCCCTGTCTCTCATTCACAGGTTTGTGGAAACGATTCCATGGTTAATGTTTATAAACAAGTTCGTGTTTGGAAAACAATTGACACGATAAAATATCGTGTTTACCTGTTTTGTGTTTGTGTCTTAACAGGTCATATTTTACATGATATGTCAGCCATAAGTTTGAGTGAGTTTTTAGGAATATCAAAATTAAATCTTGCTTGAGAAAATGGAAAAGTGCAAGAAATCATAAAAGAATGAGACTGGTCTTTTTTTCCCTCCTAGTCCTGTATATTATGGGTAGGGTTAGGGTACAAGGTTATATTTTGTGAGAATGATTAAAAATTAATATGTAGGCATCATTTTATATGGATTTATTCATGATGTTTTGGATTGTTTAGGCTAATATAACACCAAACATAACAATTAAAAACACAAAACAACTTATTTTAGGCTTAAAAACTTAAAACACAATGCCAATAACATGTGTTCTAAGTTGTTGTGTTTTAGTTGTGTGTTTTAACTATATTTTAAATTTCATGGCTATAATGCATTGCATTGTGTTTTAAATTGTTAGTGTTTGTTTTTCTAGCAAAAACAATATAAAGCATCATACCTAAATCCAAAACATGATGTCTACTTATCAATTCTTGATCCTTCTCAAACTTCTCATGAAATATGGCCTTTGTACCCCGAACATTTGCCGTATATTACGTATTGTTATTTTATTGTTCCGTATTAACTTTTATTTTTTAGTAAAATGTTATTTTAATTTCTTAGATTTGGTCACTTTTGTGAATTTCATCTAAAAGACTTTGTTCCGTTTTAACTCGTTAACCTCATCCAAATTTTCCGTTAACTTTGTATTAAAAGACCAAAATAATGCCTCCTCACCCAATTTTTTCACTTCTAATGCTGGTCTCTAAAATTTTCACATCTAATGTCATTGCCAATGGCATTGGCGATTTCAGTAACAAAAAAACCCTAGAAAAAACAGAAAAGTTGTGTACCATGTATGTACCTATGTGTATTGGATTTGACAGCTTTACCAGAAATTGCTATTAGCAACGACGATTTCTGTTGGATTTGACAACTTTACCAAAAATTGTCATTAGCAACGACGATTTCTATTCGATTGCCATTGCTAATGTAGATTTATGCTATACTCGCGTTACGACCGGCGATTTCTGCTAAATTGTCAAACCGAATGACGATTTTATGTGTTGGGTGTATGAAATGATAAATTTGAGAGCAATACCATATCTTTTAATTGTATAGGATGTATGAAATGATAAATTTTTGTCATTGTACAACACTAACTGTTTATACTCCACTCATATTAACCAGACTTGTATTTTTCTCCCCTCACAAAAGTTCATGGACTTTGTCATTGTATATAGTTGATCACAAAGATGACACATGTTTCCTCGTAACGAAAACATCAATCATAACCTGAACACGCTTAATCGTGAACCTATAGTGTGCTTAGATCAACCCATGTAATGCTCATTTGTGAATATGAGTAATATATGATGACTTAATAAGGGCATGTTTAGCTCTCCTTATTTTCACCTACTTATAACTTATTAGTTTTTCAAATTAAAAGTTTATAAATTAAATGAAGTGTTTAGTAAAGTGACTTAGCTTCGTTTTTAAAACATGAAAAAATAGTTTTTGAAAAGTAAGAAAAATGTAACTTTTCACATCTACTTATAACTTTTTGTGAAAAAGTAATAAAGGGGTGTTAACTATTTAAACAATTAATGAGTCCAAATAGAATTGATTTCTTTTTAATTGTTGTTTTATTCTTTGGACACTCACCATCAATTAACAAACTATAGGCCCGCACTTTTTGGTGGAGTGGTAGAGAGGAAATCTTCTTTTAAGGGAGATAGGGAGTTTAAATTCAAGTGGGTGAAAAAAAAAGGGTGTAAACAAATAGGAGAGAAAATTAGCCTTTAAAAAAAGGTAAAAAAAATTAACATTGGTAATCTTGGAGTTAGAGAGAGTAGTTAACAAATGAAAAAAGTTGATGCAAATTGAGTAGGTGGTGAATTCTGAATAGTTCAAGTGCGGAAAATTAGTTTTAAATCTACAAAATAATATATAGGAAGAAAACTAAAAACCAAAAGTATTAAAATGTGTGTGTTAAAACTTTGTAGATAACCTTTAGTAATATCTAAACACTAGCTGATTACCCTGGGAGGATCCCGGGGTTGAAAAAAATCTAATTTTACGTGATAACCTATTGCAAATGGCTCAAGTTAACTAACCACAAAATCTCTCAATCATTGCATATTCATAGTATTCTAATCAGTAAAAACTCATATTCCCCACAAAATCTAATTTTACGTGATAACATGAACACTTTGTGTGTTTTTTTTCATGTATGAACGAAACCCCACAAAAAATAGTCGATTTTTTCTCCGTTTTTTATATAGCACTATGGTACTCGTTGGAAAGATAATAAAACGCTCGTTAATTTGGTGTAATTTTTTTCTTTAAAAAATCCTGTATATAAAAGATATAACGTTTAAAAATTATGGGAGGAAATATGAGAGAGAAAATTTTAAATTTATTTTTAAATTCTTTTTTCCTAAAATAACTCAATTTAATTAAAAAAAGAAATAATTCAAAAACACTAAAATCTTTCAATTATGATGCCACGTGGCAGTTTCATGGAAAGTTTGAAGGCACCATTGCTCGCCACGTCAGCAATGTTCAATTCTTTTATATATATTAATAATAGATTAATAGTAGGGGTGTTCTTTTTAACCGAAACCCGATAACCGAACCCGACCCAAAGTGACCCGACCCAAGAAAGTAACTTACCCGATTAACCCGAACCCGATGAAGTGTCATACCCGAACCCGACTAGAGTTATTAGGGTTGGTGTTTGGATTAAATATATGTATTTCGGGTTGACCCGAATAACCCGGGGAACTAATTAAAAAACGATCTAGTTTCCTTTAATATGTATACAATCAATCAAAACTATCGATTGACCATTCACATTCCTAATTGAGTTCCCTCCTACTTCATAGGTAATTGAACATCCTTACTTTCAAGCTTCATTATCATATTCAAAGTTCTGTTAAATTTTAACTGAATATGAGTTTTCTTATTATGTACATTGCACGAGAGGAAATTTGGATTCAAAATTTGATTGTTGTCAATTTCTAGAGGAAATATACAATTGTATCAAATGCATTATTAAAATCAAATACATAGTGTACTCTTGATTTCTTTATGAATTTGCAATTGAAAAGCCGTTGCTGACTACTGTTTTTGTGAATGCCTCTATCACACTGGGTGTATTTGTAGAAATGAAGATTGTAATTTGTAGGAACCCCTAAGTAGTTAAATTTTTAAGGCACACAATGCTTAAAAAGTTTAGACTGAGCCAAGCAAGGTGCATGTCTGGTTCAAGTCACTTCAAGTTGTTTTAAACTAGTCTCCGGGTTGTTTAGACTGTTTTAACCGATAACCATTTAACCCGATCCGAAAAACCCGAACCCGATTAACTCTATAACCGATAACCATTTAACTAGATTGGGTCGGTTATCGGGTAATATTTTCACCATTGAAAACCCGAATAACCCGACCCGAATAACCCGATAACCGAAAACCAAACCCGATGAACACCCCTAATTAATAGATGTTTTTTTAAGTTAACTTATACAGTCTCCTAAATTTTGAAAGTGTACAAAGATACACTGGATCATAAAATATGACAAAATTCCAAGTAAAATACAACATTATGCTGACCAATATAAAACAATGTCGAGGAAAAAAGATGTAATGAATCGGAAAAAAACCTAAAATCTAAGATCATAGAGTTTGACATTAATCATTTAAAACAAAATTCTAAATCTACAAGCTAAAAATCAAAAAACAAAAACCTAAAATCTAAGATCATAGAGTTTGACAAGACGGTTCAAATGCTACTAGAATAAGTTCAATCTTTGCTACCAGTGGCGAAGCTTGGTTCTTGAATCGGTGGGGGCCGGGCTCAATTTTTTTCGGTCGGTGTTTGCCGGAAGATCAAGTCGGTGGGGACCGGACTCATTTTTTTCGATTGGGGCCCCCTCATGCCCTAAAGAAGTTGCGCCCCTATTTGCTACGACTTCCTAGTTTTATGAGACTTGGTATTATGCCTTTTTATAATATCAGTCAACTTATACGTATAACTAGGGTCGTCCCTAAAAATCTCTGAAAATTCATGTATCATATCTGAAACGTTACAAAATAGGCCCATTAGGCCCAAGTTTAAGTGTTAAATGAGTTATATAAAAAAATATATACATATATATAGGAATTTTTTTAAAAAATTATGCCCTCAAGATTTATGGACCCTGTCCGGTTAGCCTACTCTGACCTCCCCAAAGACGGCCCTGCGTATAACATTTTATTAGTCAGAATATTTAAGTTTAGTTTATCTAACTGTCATGTTCCGACGGACCAGTTTGACACAAGTTCTATTATCGAACCCAAAACGGTTTTTTTTTTTTTTATATATATGTTTTGGCTCGAGTAAGAAATTGATTCTGAATACACATATATTAGCTTCATCGTACTAAACACAAGGGAGTTAAGAAAGACAGTTCAAGCCTTCATGGCCTTTGTAAATATATCATTATGGACAAGAAATTCCCACCCACCACCATTAATATCACAATAATACGACTATCATTGTGACCTTTTTCCCAACACTTTTTATCATAATAAAACATTAATACACTTTAATCCTTGATATTGATATCACAACCTAATCCTTTAAAAGTTTTCTGCATTGCTTAACAAGTAAAAACAATCTGTAGAAGCACGTGTTAAAAGGTTAAGACTCATTAAGAGACGGCAACGAACCCTAAACCTATTCAGGGTGTTATGAGACATGTATTCAAGTACTGGATTGATTTTAGAAATTTCATCGGGTAGATATGGTTTTAGGGGATACTTGACCTCATTAATTACTTGAAATACACATAAGGGTTTGCACAATGCAGTTTCTAGTGTATTTATCTTAAAAAAATCTAGAAAAAGTAAACATTGGCGCAGCTCTTAAGGGGCGGGGAGGGGCAGCCGACCCCCCCCCCCTCGAATTTTCGCTCAGAAGTTTTGATTATATAGTATTCGTATAGAAATTTTTTAGTGTATAAGGTTTCGACCCCCGAAGTTTCGGGTCAAGCTTCGCCACTGCCAGTAAACATTGTATTTTTATTATTCCTTGGGTGACGTATCAACTTTTAGGTCACTTTTATGGATTTCCAATTTGCTAGTTTATTAAAATTGGAAGGATAAGTTATGTCTTTGAGAATCCAAACAAACAAATTAGCAGGGCATGCCCAATTGGTAATTGTTTACGATTTTAATATTTTTAGGGATTGATTTTTCTACTCGCATAGGGCCCTTGAATTATCAGGGACAACACTAACAATTAGTATTGTTATTTTTACACTTAGCACATAAATCTATTCGTATTTGATCATAACATTATATATATTGGGTTAAGATCATAAGAAAGCTCTCCTTCATAAGAAAACTAAAAACACTCAATATCCATGTGTATATAATGCGTATATACAATATATTGTATATTGCATATACGTAGTATATATTGCATATATGTAATATGATATAGGTAAAAGTTCGGGTATAAAGGTTATATTTCATGAGAAGTGTGAGAAGGAATAAGAATTGATATATAGACTTCATGTTTTGGATTTAGGCATGTTTGGGTTGTTTTTGCTAGAAAAACACTAAACACGACAATTTAAAACAAAATACGATATATTATAGACATGGAATTTAAACAACACAACTAAAACATACAGCCAAAACACTAATTTAAACACATGTTCTTGACATAGTGTTTTAAGTTTTAAGCCGAAAATAAATTGTTTTTTGTGTTTTTTAAGTATTATATTTGGTATTATTTTAGCCTATACGATCTAAAACATAATTACTAAGTCCAAAAAATATTGTCTACATTTTAATTTTTAATCATTCTGACACTTCTCACAAAATATGTCTTTGTATGCTATTCTCACCCGTATGATATAAGTATGAAGTTTTTTTTTAATACTTTTCATGATTAAACATATATAATCATGAAAAGTATTAAAAAACTTCATACTTATATCATATGTGTGTGAGAGATTAGGATCATGTGAGAACTACTTGGGGATTAAGAAATCGAGAATCATTGCGGACCACTCATTTTGCTAAGCACTTTTTTTTTGCTTAATTGCACATTTTCCAAGGTTTTGTTTTTTTAATTTCATATATACACATGTGTATACATGTCTAAAACTAAAAAATAAATATTGTATATATGTGTTCTAATATGTAGAATTGATTGCGCATATATGTATATAAAAGAAGATATGGTTCTAAACATGTTTTGTACGTATATGTTTGAAAAAATAGTCATGCCTCAAAAAGTAAGTAGTCAAGAATTGTTCTTACGGTTCTTAATTGGTAATGTTCTCAAATTAACTCTTCCCAATATACAACAAGAACATAATCAGAATCTTGGTTTTTAAAGCAAGAGATAGTGGGAAAGAACCTCAAGACGTTGAATCGGTGGGTCGGTGTTACCTTACGTCAAAATCGATCAAAATTAGGGTGTGGAGTCTTATACATAGAAATGACCAAAAACATAAAAGAGATTATGAATGTTTTACTTACTGATCATGTTGATATGTAAAAGGATGACATAGATTCAACTTTTTATTGTACATAAAGTTTATTTGGTTATACACCAATAAAAGCTCCTATACGTGAAGCTCTAGCCTAGCCTCTTGGCTTTCAAGGCCTAACCGTCATAGAGTACCTTGAGCTTTTAAAAGCAAGGCCAGGATCAAAAAATCCAAATTGCCATCGCACAAGTACTTTGATAACATATGACATTAGAAAACACATGACAATTGTAGATGCTGAGCTACAATACACAAACAAAAACATAAGATTGGTATGATTGTTAAAGATACTTATTAAATTATTTCATATTCATAAAGGGTGCATCGGTGTTCATAGAACCCGTACATGAAGGAAGAAAAAGGTGTTCTAATTAAAGCATGACATAAGAAACACTTTTATTTGGGTAACGTAAGAATGCGATAAACTTAGGGTGCGTTTGGTTCACATGAATTGAATGGAATTCAATGGAATTGGAATTTGAATTTGAATTCCAACTCTTTATGTGTTTGGTTCATTGAATTTGTTGGAATTGGAATTTCAATTCCAATCTTGTGTGTTTGGTTGACAAAGGAATTTGAATTGGAATTTGGTATGAATTCCTTCAAATTCCTTTATCTAAGGGAATTCAAAATCCTTCTAATATTAGAAGGAATTCAAGTCAATTTATTGGAATCTTCGAACGGTTGACATCATTTTGACCCGAACCGATTCGGACCGTACCAGTTTCGACCGGTACCGTTTCGGACCAGTTTTTGACCGGTATCGTTTTGACATGTACCGTTTCGGACCGTACCAGTTTTGCCTGGTACCGTTTTGCCCGGTGCCGTTTCGCCCCGTACCAGTTTCGACCGGTACCGTTTCGGACCAGTTTCGACCGGTATCGTTTCGACATGTACCGTTTCGGACCGTACCAGTTTTGACCGGTATCGTTTTGCCCGGTGTCGTTTCGCCCCGTACCAGTTTCGACTGGTACCGTTTTGGACCAGTTTTGACCGGTATCATTTCGGACTGTACCAGTTTTGACCGGTACCGTTTTGCCCGGTGCGGTTTCGCCCTGGACCAGTTTCGACCGGTACCGTTTCGAACCAGTTTCGACCGGTATCGTTTCGACATGTACCGTTTCGGACCGTACCAGTTTTGACCGGTACCGTTTCGACCGGTACCGTTTTTGACCCGAACCGGTACGGGTCGAAACGGTGCATGTCGAAACGGTACAGGTCGAAACTGGTACGGGGCGAAACGGTACCGGGCAAAACGGTACCGGTCAAAACTGGTACGGTCTGAAACTGTACATGTCGAAACGATACCGGTCGAAACTGGTCCGAAACGATAGAGGTATCAACAGTTCGGGTCAAAACGGTACTGGTCGAAACGGTACGGGGCGGTACTGGTCGAAACGGTATGGGTCGGTACGGGGCGAAACGGTTCGGGCCGGTATGGGTCACAACGATGCGGGTCGTGAGGGCAAGGGTGATAGATTCCAATTTATAACCAACCAAACACAATAATATAGGATTTGAGAATCCAATTCCAACAATTTCCAATTCCTTTTGAAATGTTTGAATTCCAAATCCAATTCATTCCAATTCCAATTCCTTCACAAATTCCAATTCCAAACAATTCCGCGAACCAAACGCACCCTTAGGGCTCAGAATTCACAGAGTATCAAAATTCACATGAATTTTTATATCAACTTAAAGCATCTTAATGAATTGTTTTGATCTTAACACTGTTCAAGTGGGTATTCTTGTAGAGGAAGAGATGAATCGTCAGGATTTTGGGGATGCTTATGAACAGAGCAGTGGGGAGCAGATTCCTATTCTGAAGGATGCTGAGTTGAATGCGACTAAAGCTCTGGGGTGTAAACTGGGGGTAGATCTTGTGGCTCATGATAATTTGATTTTGGAAACTATTACAAATGAGGGGTTACAATCGGTTGCCAGATGAATTGTTTGTCGATCAATATAAGGGGTTTGGGTACAGGTGAAAAGGCTTCGTGGATTAGTAGCTTGAAGACTGATCTCGGGGTCTCGTTTATTGGTATCCAGGAGACTATGGCTGCGTCTATTAATTCAGGTATGGTGTCGAAGTTTTGGGGAGGTTACGGTTTTGATTTTGAAACGGTTGATTCTATTGGTAATTCGGGGGGATTACTTAGTATATGGGATCCAAAATTTCTTTCGAAAGATTTGGTGGTGAAAGATTTTAATTTTTTGTTTGTCTCTGGGTTATTAGCGGATGGGTTGAATCGGCTGAATGTGCTTAATTGTCTCAAGTGATTGATACGGGTCAAGGGTGGTGGATTATTTTTGGCGATTTCAATGCTGTTAGAGAAAGGTCTGAAAGAAAAAACTCTAGTTTCGATCCGATTTGCGCTAGAGATTTCAATTACTTCGTGGATGATAATGGCCTTCGAGAGTTCGACTTAAAAGGGATGGAATTTACATACTTAGTGAATAGAAGGGGTGTTTGCAAATTAAGTCGTATTGATAGGGTGTTTGTATGCGATGGTATTTTTAATAAATGGCCGTCCGGTTATGTTAGAGCTATTAAACGGCTTCATTCAGATCATGCTCCTTTATTTCTGTCTTTGGTGGATACGAATTTTGGCCCGAAACCCTTCCGTTGTTTTGATTCGTGGCTGGACCGACCTGGTTGTTCAGAAGTTATTAAATCGTCCTTATTGGGGTGGGTTAATGAAGGCCCGGCTGATACTAATCTGATAAAAAAAATTGGCTGCTCTTCGAAATAAACTTACAGAATGGGTTAAGGATTGTAGAAAACAAGAAAACGAAAAAGAAAAAAGATTGAAAGTGGAATTGGAAGAGATGGAAAGCTTAAGGGAACATAAAGAGTTGGAAGAGTCGGAATTATGGGTTTGGGCGGAATGTAGGAAGACTCTTCAGGAAATTGAGCACTTTAGATCGCGGGATATGAGACAAAAGTCGCGGGTAAAGTGGGCTTCTCTTGGCGATGAGAATACTAGTTTTTTCCATAGTATCGTTAATGGCAGAAAAGCGAGAAATTCTATTCCGAGTTTGATGATAAATGGAGATTGGGTGTCTACTCCGTCCTTAATTAAAAAGGAAGTCTTTCGTTTTTTCCGGTCTCATTTTAAAGAAAATGTGTCAGTTCGGCCGGATATTCTTTGTGATGGTTTGAGGCGTTTAGATGACATAGACTGTGGTATGTTGACTGAGTTATTTTCTTTACAGGAAATCAAAGATGCTGTCTTCGATTGTGGCTCTAACAAAGCTTCAGGCCCCGACAGCTTTAATTTCTGTTTTGTTAAGCGTTTTTGGGATGAGCTTAAGGATGATTTGTTTCGGGTTATGACGGATTTTCACGACACTGGATACATTAATTCGGGGTGTAGCTCTGCTTTTATCACTTTGATCCCTAAGGTCAAATCGCCTATGGGGCTCAAAGATTACAGACCTATTACATTGATTGGGATGATTAGCAAAATCATTTCCAAAGTTTTGGCCAACCGTCTAAAGAAGGTATTGGGTAAGCTTATTTCGAGACTCAATCTGCTTTTCTATCAGACCGTTTTATTCTTGATGGGCCCCTCGTAGTTAATGAAGTTTTGGAGTTATTAAAAAGAAAAAAAACAAAGGCTTTTCTTCTGAAGATAGATTTTGAGAAAGCTTACGACAATGTCAATTGGCGTTTCTTACTATCTATTTTATCCCAAATGGGTTTCCCGACGATTTGGTGTAAGTGGATTAAGGGGGTTCTTGAGTCGGCTAGGGCGTCGGTGCTTGTTAATGGGTCTCCTACATTCCAATTTAAAGGTGAAAAAGGTCTCAGGCAAGGTGATCCGATATCCCCCTTTTTATTTCTTATTGTTATGGAATGCTTATCGTCATTATTGGAGAAAGCTAGACAGATGAGTATTCTTAAAGGTATTACTTTGTCGGCTGAAAATTCGAATATTAATCACCTCTTCTTTGCGGATGATGCTTTGATTATAGGTGAATGGTCCTATGAGAACATTCAGGTTACGGCCCGTATACTTAGAATTTTTTATCTGTGCTCGGGGCTTCGAATTAACATCCACAAGTCGAACCTTTTTGGGGTTGGTACGGAGGATGGGGAGGTTGATAGTATAATGGAAGTGTTGGGTTGTAGGCGGGGTTTATTCCCGTTTAATTATTTGGGGATTCGAGTGGGTGCAAAGATGACAAGAATTCACAATTGGGGTGTGGTTATTGATGTTATTAAAAATTGACTCGTGGGATGGAAAGCTAAACACTTATCCATTGGGGGTCGTTTGATTCTTATCAAATCGGTCCTTGAAAACTTGCTTATTTATTATCTCTCCATATACAAAGCCCCCAAGGCGGTGATAGAAAAGATGGAGGCTATTATGAGGAAGTTTCTTTGGTCGGGTGCTAGTATGGAAAAGAAAATTAATTGGGTAGCGTGGGATATAGTTACAAGATCAAAGTCGGATGGTGGTTTGGGTCTTTCAAAGTTAGAGGATGTTAATGATGTGCTACTTTTAAAATGGGCGTGGCGTTTTAAGAGCGGTGGAAATAGCCTTTGGAGGAAAGTTATGATGGGTTGTCACGGGTCTAGTCGAACGTGGTCTTCACTTCCTTGTACGCCTTAGGCTAGCGGTTGTTGGAAACAAATTGTCAAAATAGGGGGAAAAAAGATTTGGAATGGCAATACCCTAGATAGCTACTTCAAGTGTGTTGTTGGAGATGGCTATTCCATCAATTTTTGGAACGATTCCTGGTTACGAGAGGAACCTCTTCGCATAGTTTATACATCCTTATTTCGGCTTGAGCGGCATAAATGGGTCTCCATTGCAGAAAGAGTGGTGGTTGATAATGGCAGAAAGTCGTTGACGTGGGCCTGGAAATCGGCTCCTTCTGAAGCTAATGAGGTGATGGAGTATTATCAATTTCTATCGGATATTTTCGACTTTGAATGGAAAGGTGGGGTTGACAGTTGGAGTTGGAAGGCGGATAAAGCGGGTGAGTTTTCTATCAATTCTGTTAAACGTCTGCTGTCCGGCGATCCTCGCAATGCTGCTGTGGTTAAAATGAACTGGAAGGTCTGGGTTCCCTTGAAGTGTAAGGTGTTAGTGTGGCGAACGGCTCTTAATCGTATTCCAACAAAGGTGGAATTAACTAAACGTGGTGTCAATCTTCCGAGTCAGTTTTGTGTGCTTTGTGACGCCGAGAGGGAGACTATCACTCATCTATTTACCGGTTGTTTCTTTTCAGCTGAGGTTTGGAGTCGGATTGAGTCGTGGTGTAGACTAAATCCGATGATTGTTTTCGATGTGGGGGACCTTCTAACAACGGATATTCTGCAGCCATGTTCACAGCAGGCTAAGAACCTTCTCCAAGGTATTTTGTTCACCACTATATGGATAATTTGGTTTGAGCGCAATGATAGGATCTTCAAAGGCAAGCGTCGTAGAGCCGTTGAAGTGGTTGAAAGCATCAAAATGACGTCTTATTTTTGGTTTAAACATAGGAGTAGAATGCAATTCATAGATTGGAAGATTGGTGTAAGTATCCGTTGAACGTGTTGTAATTTCGTTTGTTGACGCGTCGGTCCTTACTTTGAGACCCGGTCGTGACCGTTTTTTTTTTTTAAGTTTACCTTTCAAAAAAAAAAAAGCATCTTAATGAATGGAGTGGCAAACACTTCAAACCAATAAAAACCATCAGCTCACTACTTCACGTCATATTAACTTTCATTTTTTCTCCAACCACAAACCATATCAAACCTCTACCTCATACTCTATTTTATATATTTAAAAAGACGTTATTGTGTGTGGTACCCACCATCTTGGTTTGTTAAATTCTTTGGATATGAACTCAAACAAACTAGACCCCACCCCTCTATCCAATAGGGACATTGGTTTGTGAGATTGGTCTGGACACCTCCACCTAAGCATCATTGGAGATGACTCGTATAAGTGAGTAAATGACTTGTCATTAACCATTTAACATTTTTTTTATATAATCCAATTAATTTTAAACCATGTTATTTTACTATGTATTAATTATAAACTGCATGAATAGTAGAGGCAGTCAATTAGTAAAAATAAAAGAGTAAAAGTAAACTGGGGCAAAGTTAAGAGGCTAGCTGTTACTTTACGTATATTATTATATTTCCACTATGATGCACTTGTCTTAAGGCTGATGCTTTGCTGATGAGTCATAAACCGATGATGAGTATTTGTGTACACGTGTAGAAGGATGACCTCTCTATATAGAGTGGTCCACTCAAGAAAAGGCATGTATCTTATAATATAATATAACTAGCTGACTACCCGGGAGCGTCCCGGGGTTGAAAAATCAATATTACGTAATAAAATCTACAATGTATGATTTGCACAAGAAAAACTCAACCAAATACAGTTACAAAGAAAAACTACGTCAAAGGAGAGGAAAAACGTACCGGAGTTGACAATTCTAAGTAAGTTTTATTCACGGACGCATGTTGCGCGTATGTGAAACGATTTAAGTCGTTAATAATTTGGGATATATTAACCTATATAGGTATCACGTAGCAACTTTTATAAGGAAAAATACATTCAGATCCATTAGCCGGCTTACATAATCCATTAGACTATTGACTATCAATAGCTTGTTGCTTAACACCGGAAAGAGTGACAATTGCAATGGAATGCAGCGTGCACCCAAGTAATTATTTTTTTCTCCTTCCAATAATTTAAGCACCTAACAATATTAATGTAAATGTGTGTTAAGTTTATGAGTTTTACTTTCAATTGCTGGAAAACATAAAACGTCTAAATACAAAAAGGTGTACACATCAGTAAAGAAGGTATCCTCAGTTTTCGAGCATCTGGCTTTAGCCTAAACAAAACGCTGTATACAAATGATCAAGAAAACAGACCCAACAACAGAAGGATCCATAAGACCCAATGCTTTGGTACAGAGTTATTCTGCCTCCGACCCATTAAAGTTTGACCAGAAATAAATTCAACAGCTTTACAAAACCATGTAAAGATTGTAACTGATTACACTTTGACCAAGCAGTTCATATAACATATACTGCATATACCTATACTGATACATTAATATTTAGAAGAACAATTGGTGAGTATATGCAGAGGCATGGATTATTCTGATGCAAAAATAATAATAAAAAGAAATAGATGCATGATTTTGGTAGTTTGTGGACATATTTGGTTTAGTACAAACTATAATGGCAATACGTGATTAGTCTCCCTCATCACATGTTTGTTCAAAGATAGCAACTTCATCCTTCATATAGCTAAATCGCCTATGTGCTTCCATTCTGCATATGCATTAAAAGTATGACTTAGAACATAAAAAGGATAACGGATTTTTAAATAAAATCTGTGCCGCCTAAGAAAACTCAAACACTAACTCCTAATAATTCATATCCTAAAGCCTGGAGTCCAATAAAAGGATAATGGGCTAAGGAAGATAACGGAAAAAAGCTCAAGTAGAAAACATACCAATTTAGTCCATTTCATAGATTCAAATAAAGTATTTAAGGAAGGATAAGGCTCCGCTCGTTTCGAGCTTTTTACCGAGCCGAGCTCAAGTAGCTCGCGAGCCGATCGGCTCGTTTGCACCCCTAAAAATTTATATGTTTGATAAGGTTCTGTTGGTAATTTTAGTGTTATCAACGATTTTGGGATATTTGATTCACTTGTTGATCGAGAAAATAGTAAGATCATACCTAAAATGTGACCTCTATTCTTCCTGCTTAATTTTTTGAAATGTCAAAAACAGCCTTGTGGTCTGATGTAACCGTTTCAATCGTAACTTCTTGTTCTTCTTTTGCTCTAGGACCTCTTTTCACAGCCTCCACCATGAGTGTACTGGATTCTTTAGCATAAATCTGAACAGCAGAAGTGTCATCACCATCACTGTCCTTTTCAAAGTGTTGGTTCGCCGTTTCAAAGGCTGCAGCTTCTATTCTCTTGGCATCTTCTTCAGCCTCTTCCTTAGTTAAAAGACCATACTTCCTGGATAAAATCAATGGTGTGGTGAGATTTTTGGTTATCCGCTCCACGAGTATGTGCCTAGTCCCTTGGCTTGGTGGCCACAGCTTAATCGAGTTCAAGTGGTTTTGCCTAGTTGAATCCATGTCAAAAAGAAACCTGCAAAAATACAATCATATACATTTAGTCATTTATAGCACTTTAGCTTAAAACTTTTCATTTAAAAGATTAAAACAATAGAATGGATTAATTACATTTATATCCTAAACCTCGGTCTTCATCTTATATACTTTATAGCTTTAACACTTTTCATATAAAAGATAAGAAATTAACAGCATCTTGAAAAAATAAAATAAAAAACTAACAAAATGATATCCTGAGCCTATGTGTGGATCCTAATCTAAATAGCCTACACATTTTTTTAAAACAGATAACAGTATGCGCTAATGCACACTTTTAAAATAACAATAAGGATCCCTTTTTGCGCAAACTTAATATTTGATAAAAGAATGAAAATAATAAGTAACTACAGATTCCGACACTGATTTTCGTCAAAAATTGGTACCGACCATATGTATAAGCTATTGACGGATTATTCTCATTCCGAACCGTCGTTTCTCCATCCGTATACCACGGAATCTCCTCACAAAAAGTAAATAAATAATAAATAAAATAAAACATATGCACCATACAAAAATCAGAGCACCTCAAAATAAATATGATTAGGCTCAGATATGGCGGATTGCCATGGCTGCGACACAGGTTGTAACCGCAGAACATCACACTTGTTGTCCCCCTTACTCTGGTAGCGAGAATACCCACAGAAATCCTATTTCGCAAGTGCCATCAATGTCCAGATCCACCTGTTGCCCTCAAACCTGTCTAGCATAAGAAAAACCCAGACCCTTAACTTGCATGTTCATCAATGACAAAATAGTATGTGTCGGTATTTCTGCCCTGCAGGTTCTGGGTGGAAACAGACTGACCCACATACACTTTTTATCCATCTTTTTTTTATAAACAATAAATGTGTTAATTACAATTAGAAAGATAACACTGTTACAATGACAATTAAACTAATTGAACAGAACAATTTAGGTGGCTATATATGATGAAAATGTGAAATTTGATTTTGAAATTTTAATGATTTTACATGTATAAATGTTTATTTATTGGTTTGAAAGTGCCACCTGATAATTTATATACGCTCAGCTATTTGAACCTCAATTTGTCATGAAAACAACTATATATGATGAGTTATAATAGCTACCTGAAAACAACTAAGCTGGACACCTTAGTTATTCGGTATCGCTGATGGAGCCCATGAGGCTGTGATTGTTGGTTTGATTAGACCCTTGATTGATAAGTTCAACCTGATCAACATTATGTTTTTGAGGAAGTGAAAAGTCTTCAACATCCTTCAGAATGAAATTATTGAATGCAATATTGTACTTTATTGGTATATCCTTGCATCATATAAATGAGTAAAACTTATGAATCAACAACATTGCAAGTTACCTCTAGATTACCACATATGTGTATATATTGCAGTTGTTGACTCGCTACGCAGACCCTTAAGCGGCAGCACCAACTACCCACAACCTAAAAAAGAAAAAAAAAATCACATAAATCTTAGTAAGTCGACCAATGCATCCTCTCACCCCAACCCATCCAGAGCCAAAGGGCCACACAAGTAACGAAGTCACTGCATAGACATAATATTTAACAATTTCACTGATACACCAGAATAGAAATAATAAAGATTTCAAAACACCATTCTGCATTTTTAATTCTAGTACACGATACTCGTTCATTAATGCTCGTAAAACTGTGATCGTGAGCATGTTTATGTGCCTAATGATATCATGAAAGTCGTGCAGATTGGTTCTCTCTTTCTTGGACTTTAAGGTTGTTTAAAAGTGTTGCTAAGACATCTTGGCTACTAATAATTAATTTGACACAGAATAGCATGAAACTTGCAAATATATATTCCTGCAACACAAAGATACTATAATTGCTATTTGCTAATCAGCAAACTATTTTTTTACATGCAGTTTAAAACATTTTATTTAAAGAGTTTGAATATGCAATCCTAAACACTAATAGAGCAGCTTTCTGATGTATCAAAAGTAGCAAATTATCATATATATATATATACATATAATATTTTGAAGCAAGCAAGACATATATTCACCGGAACACTCGGTTATTACCACTTAATCTACCATAACAACAAATTCAACATGTGATGAAAGTAAAAATTAGAAACAACCTAGTAAAAATCTGTATCCATACATAACTACAACTTCTTAAATTAAATTTTTAACCCAAAAGAGACAAAATTCTTATGTATTCTGCGCTAAATCAAAAAAACATGTAAATAAGAATATTAAAAACTGAATAACGGGTGAAAACGGGTATGGGTCAGAATATGTTAATTTAAACCAGTTCAGATGGTTCAGTTTAAAATGTGTATGGGTGAAAACGGGTATGCAGAACATTGTTTACTCAATTGCTACATCCACAAAGCATGATGGTTATCAATATAGTTAAGTTTAACTGATAATGAAAAAGTACTTTAGTTTGGATATTTGAAAGCACTAATTGTAATTAAGCAAACTACCTGGAAGGCCCCGTAGGATTATCAAAAAATGATCAGGACAAAACGCTCGGTGTGGCTTCTTAAATATGCAAGAAGCATCAATAATACCTTGCTTCTCGGAAGAAAAACGCCTCAATGGATATGGTTGAACATCTCTTGCGTGTTTTTCAGATGACGATTGTCGAACGTGAAACTATTTTATTACACTATCATAAATCAGTATTTTAGCTGAGAAAGAAGGAATGGTATCAACTGTATCTCTTATCCACAATATAAATTAAAAAATTATAGATGAAAATTGGTGTATGCAGTGTGTGTGTGTATGTATGGTGGTGGGAGGTCTCCTTTGATTGCAACCGGTGATGTTCAGTTTTGATTATTTCTAATACCATAATCTACTACACATATATTAAATAAAAATAAAAGAATCCCCAAATCATACCTCTGCATGAGAAAGCGATGAAGCATGGCGACTTGCATTATTTCCATAATAAACAGGCGCAGCTGACTGATTCTCAAGAACTGCAGACCTTGATGACCCATCAGCTGAAGAACTAACAGCAACAGGAAACAAAGAGGGCTGTTTTGGTGGTGGTGGTGGTGGTGGTGGTGGTGGTGGTAGCGGTGTTGCTGATGCATGTGACTCAAAGAAATGGTTCAGTGGCAAGTCAACCGGTAATGGTGGTGGAGGCGAAACAGGTAGAGGAGGTTGAGGCTTGCCTCCATAACCACAATTAACCTCTAATTGACTCATGTTGCTCCCAAACAAATTATTTCCATAGTGATCTTTATTTTCCGACCCGTAATACCGCAGTTGATAATTATGGTTATCAACATCAGCAGCCGGTTGACCCCTATTATAATAGGGTTCATTTCTCTCGAAAGACCCCATGCCCATACCCGAAACTCAGCAGCATCACGTCTACGTTTTAACCCAATCTCACCACCTGACTCCGAATTGGCATTAACAGCATTACCATGATCATTAATCGACTTAAAACACACTAATATGATCTTATTATATCTAATAACCAATCAAACATAACTGAAAATCAAAACAACCATAACATCTGTTAAGAGTATAATAGCATATATACCTCCTTGTTGGTTAAATCAAGAGTGAACACACTGTTGCTCAGTTGTTGTATTAGGCAAGTAACTGGTTTTGGTTGATCTGGGTGCAAAAATTTGCAGCGGTTTCAGGTACATCTTCCTTAAAACCAGTACTTGCAGACCGCAAATTTCACTTGATGATTTCTTGTAACGCGTTCTTGATTTCTGACACCACCTGTATATAATAATGACCCTAAAATTGTTAAATTCATATAAGCCAGTCACGTTAAATTCTTAATGGTCAAAAAAGAAGTAGCATTCTTGAAATTGTTGTGTGTAGGATCGTGCGAATGTGCGTAAACACGCAGGTCAACAGGAAATAGTCAACCAATGACTTTTAATAAAAAAAATTGATCCAGATTTGTGTTTCTAAATTCATCAGAATACTGGCTTAAATCACAAAATGAGATAGCATGATTCACTTCAAAAAGTAGTCAACTTTGACTATGCCCGTAAAAAGACAATACCCGAATTACAGCTCAATCAATCAAAAATTTAATCACCTGAATAAACCATATTTTGGATAGCTTATATTTCAAAGAGACAGTTTTATTATCCCACAACGTCATACATCCAAACTAAAGTCTAATTAGATTAAAAAAAAGCCCCTTAACACATACACATTAATTGGATACTTAAGAGGGGGGAAACCAAAACATAAAGATTGTAAAATCCAATTCCTTAGAGGGATGAACAATAATCACCTTGGAAACAGAATTAGACCACAAATTCCCCATTTATTAACAACAGATTTCACAACCTGAAAATAACCCAACAAAAAAAAATAACAATTAATAATAATAATCACAACACCATACAAAACAAAAAACACAGGAATAATAAAAAAACAGGAAAAAGGCAAACCTCGGTAAGTTAAACATTAATCGAAGAAACGTTAATTATAACTTACAAAGTATTGAAGAAGATCGAAGTTGTTGATAGATTGAGATTGAGAGAGTAAAGTTTTCTTGATTGAGGTTCTTGATAGATTGAGATTGAGAGAGTAAAGTTTTAGGTTTATTGTGATGATAGATGCAAGGGAAAAGAGGCGCACTATATGTTACGTTTTTAGGGTTAGCGTGTATTTTTTTTTTGTTAAAAAAGGAAATACTTCAAAAACATCAAAAACACTCCATTATTAAGCCAATTGGCACAACCAAGAGGGGGTTGAGGCCTCCATTGGACGCCACGTCAGCAAACCCATTTTCTTTTATATATATTAATAGATTAGTGGTGCCTTCTTTTAGGATTGTTGTCTATGGTGGTGCTATTTTATATGTGAAACGGCTATAGAGAGGATAGAACCAGGAAAGAGCTAGAGAGAGATATAGGGGGAGAGAAGACGATGAGGTTACTGTGGCTATTTAGGACCGTCCATCGTCAATATCCACTAAATAAAGCACGGTAATCACAGTGGTGATGTTTGCTTAACCGATTTAGACACAACGGTGGCGAAGGGAGACGAGAAAGGCGGTGGTGACGATGGTATGGTACGATTAACGACCGCCGTGTAACATTCAGGGAAGTTTAGCCGTGCGGTCGCACTGTATCGGATTCCACCACATGCAATACCAATACCAAATTCAGTAACCAAGTTTTAGTTTTAGTTTTTGTTGTTAATCTGATTTCGTTCAGTGTTTATTGAGTTTTGCAGATTCGGAAACCCGTTTTCATCCTCTCATAATGGCCGCCGCTAAGACAAAAAGCCTTAACTTCGGTAGGTAGAAACTCTAGGTTATTAATCTCGGTTCTTAAGTTTGAATTTTATTGTTTGGAGTCTTTAATGGGTTTTGCAGATTAGCTCAGTCTACTTCCTCATGCTCTCATAATATCCAGCAAGAAGAAACTCCATGTACGTTGTTACATAATTATGCTTATTTGAAGAGGTTAGCTTTCTAGAATTGTAATTAATCATTTATATGATTATTTTGTGCTTATATTCGATGGCAGGAATCCACCTTCTCCACTGTCATTAGCAACTCTGCCTCCACCAAACCCGCTACCATCTTCAGCAACATGTATGGTCGTTTTACCTTTGGGTATAGGGTTTTAACAGGTTTAGATATGCTGGTCTCCCCTGATTGTGTTACTTTTATACACTCAGGTTTGTTTGAATTTACTGACTTCAAAAATTCTTTCATAAAACCCATATGCTAAGACAATCTAATTCATAGAATTTTTCCCTTCTGTGTTTCATGCCCGCCAGGTGTTTGTATAAATGTCTCATTAAATAATTTGTCATTTGGCCAAAATTTCGACAAATGGAATGTCAATGATCATGTTTTGAAGTTTGAACTGGATGTAAACTGAGCATGCTATGAAATGATTTTAAGAAATTCCAAGTGTGGTAACGTATTTGTATATAACAAGTATTTTTAATTAAAACTAGATCAATTATTTAAAGAAAATTGTAATAACAACTTTTAGAAAGAAAATTACATGGTAGTAATTATATTGAAGATCATGGTATTGGTTAACGGTTATGCTTTCTACCACACTCATAAGTCAATTTTAAATGATTATGATATTGGGACTTTTAGATAATTTGTTTTTCAAGGAATAAGCTGCTTGGTATTCTTCTAAACATGTGATGTTGTAGATTTTCATCAAGCATTCATAAGTAATAAGTTAATTCGAAGATGGTAAGAACCGAGGAGCGTCAAGTGTGGTGGTAACTATTTTATGGGTATGTTTTGGTTGGTAGTACTTAGTAGATAGTTTCTTGAAAGCTTGGTAACCGTCAATTAGTTAGTGTGGCGACTAATATCTTGAATATGAAGGATATCCAGTGGTTTAGTGTTGTAGTTAATTTTTCGAAAGAATGTCTTTTAGGCTGTTTGTTTGCGTAAGTGCCTATTGACAGCCTCCTCAAAGTTCTATGGCGTTTACAACATTGAGTGTGATGTTATTTTGTTTGAGACAAGTTATTCATATCCTTTTTAGGTGTCATATGATTAGAGTTTTTGTGTTACAAAATATCAATTAACCGAGTGCATACGGTTTTTACCTAGGAATAATGTGTTTATTGTTAGCCCAGTTTCTATCACCTTGGGAATGCTAATTTGCATTAGTTGGCTTACAGGTTGTTTGAATGCTCAACTTCACGTGCAAGTTATATACCGGAAATAACATCACCTGCACAAACTGTTGTGAAATAAAATCTTATATCTTTAGTATGATAGTTAGCCCGGTATTCCATTCGGTTTTCTTTATGTCATTTTCTTCTCTTGCCTTGAGAATGCTTATTCATATTTTGGCTTATAGGTTGCATATCCGTGTTTGTTTTCGTCATTTTGGCTCTATGCTAATGGTTTTTGTGTTAACATTTCAGGTTCTTTGTTGGTACGATTCGTTCAGGTTTGTCTCTGAGTTTTTTTAATCTTCGCCTTTTTTAATTTAATTGTTTAGATGTTGATGTGTTAGTTTATCAGGCAATTTTTTTGGTTAACTACAACTTTGCAACACATTTTGGCATCAACAACAAAATTGGCAAGGCAACAGGAACATATTTTGGCATCAACACAACAAAGGAAGCTATGTTAAAAAAAACACACTTTTTTAACAAATTATATGTGTATGACAATGACGATGCTGCACTTTTAAATAATGCTTATGGATTTTGTTATGGTTTGGTGGTTACACGTTGCAACTATGTGACTACAACAGTAGTGCGGCTTTCGTTATAAACTGCAAAACATAAAGTTCACGAATGCTATGTTCACGCGCCGCAACGCGCGCGAGCATATTACTAGTTAAGTATAAAGTATAAACCTTAATAAAAATCATAATGAATAATACTGTTTGAATTTAATATATCTTTTAATCAAATGGTATAGTGATGATAGTACATGGCTTGTTGATGAACACACGAAATGGAACGTCTATGCTATGTCTGGATTACGGCATCACCATCCAAGATAAACGTGGCTGATGGGAAAAAAGGCACGTGGCTGCATAGCTGGAAGAAACCTAATAGGCTGACCACTATTCATTTCGTTATTAGTAGTAGTACTATATAACTAGTGGGATGTCCCGCGTGACGTTGCGGGTCTTTATCTGTATTAATTCAGTTTGTTACAGTACATATACAATACCCAAATGAAATAGCAATATGAGCATGTATTACGTCGATCAAATAAACTATAAAAACAAATACTGGTACCCATGTTCGAATGGTAACAGTTCGGTTCATCACGGTACCAACACTCGATATAACTTAAAGCTGCTAGAATTTGTTTGGTGTTTGTTTAGTTCATTACACTACCAATACTGATATCAATACATGTTTTAAATTAATCAGAAACAATAAAATGAATATTGGTACTGGTTCTAATAATACATTAGTTAAATCTAAGGGGCTATCTGATAAGCTTCTTAATGAGGCTCTGAACCATTCAGCGCTGAATGATTCAGCATTCAGCGCGTTTGTTTCAGCTTCTGAATGGAATGGTTAAGGCTGAACTATTAAGATATGGGATGTTGTTGAACAATTAAGCACTGAACTATTAAGCACTAAGGGGTTGTTTTGTTGATTAAGTGTTGAATGGTTAAGATGTCTGAATGGTTAAGAGGTCTGAATGGTTAAGTGCTGAATCATTAGGTTGGACCTCTTAACGGTTAGTTTTCTTGTCCCACATTGGTAAGAGAGGCTCATTAATATTCAACCTAGTTCGGTGCTTAATGGTTTAGCAACATCTCAAATCTTAATGGTTCAGCCTTAACCATTCCATTCAGAAGCTGAAACAAACGCGTTGAGTGCTGAATCATTCAGCGCTGAATGCTTCAGAGCCTCATTAAGAGGCTTACCAAACAGCCCCAAACTTGAATATTTTCTTTTCTTCTGCATACAAGGAAATAATATACTTGCAATTGTGAAGATTCGCAAAACAAAACATGTTCTTCTAAAACTTTAGGTGGGAGTCCTTTAGTCATTAGATCTGCAAGCATATCCTTAGTACTTATATACTCGATACAAAGATTATTTTCGTCAACTCGTTCACGTACAAACAAATACCTTGTATCAAGAAATAAACCAGCTCCATTCGAACTGTTACTATTCGAGAAACCAACAACAGTTGAGTTATCACAATAAAACTTCAATGTTCTAGAAATTATATTAACTACTTTTGAGTCCAGTGATAAGATTCCTAATCAACATTCCATGATAGGTCGTGTTATAAACAACAATGTATTTTTGCCATCATAGTGGATGTTGCAGTCAAACGTTGTTTATAACTTTTCCATCAGATAAGTCAGTCTGCTAACATAAAGATAAACCCCTAAAGTGGATTTTTGTTGTCATCTTTGAGTTTTGCAAAGTCAGCCAAAATATCCTACCAGTTTCAAACTATCACTTCTTCTATGAATTACTTAAGAGTCTCTTGTCCGTTTTACATATCGTAGAACTGTCTTAACTGTTTTCCAATTATCTAGGTCAGGATTAGTTTGGCAACGACCTAGCACTCCAATGATATAATCGATAGACTTGAGCACACGCAAGGAAACCGACTAATGATGCATAAGGTATCAAACTCATTTTCTTCTTATCAACCTCTATTATTGGACATTGGAATAAACCGAAACACTTCCCTTAACAATGATTACAATGTCGCATGTTATAACGTGTGAGGACACGCTCAATATAGGCCTTTTAAGATAATCATAAAATCCCATTAGTTCTGTCTCGGTGTACTTAGATGCCAATAACATAAGATGCCTCTTCAAAAGTCGAGTTTGAAAAGTGTTATAAGGCATATTAATAGTTGCAAGTTTCTCCCGAAAACACATATTGGGTAGGTCGTATGAAAATAAAAGGTTTACATTTGATTTATGAAAGATGCAATACAAGTTTATAAAACGCAAGATGAAATCATTTCATGAAGTATGTGTAATTCTAATGTGTTTCAAAAGACCGAAATTTAAAATGGCGTGAAGGTGGTGAATGATTCCAGATGCCTTGATGAATTTTGGAAAATAGAATTTTTTTCGTATTTAGACATTTATTTAACTTGCAGGTTGAAATCTCATTAAAGTCGAGAATTTTTAATTATTATGAAATGTTGAGAAAATCTAAGGGTTATTGGATTAACTTTGTATATAAAGTGTGTTCTAATTTAACGAATAGACTTTGGGAAAAAAACTAATAGGATAAGTTGTCAAATTAATCGTTTTAGAGATTTAAGGATATACTGTGACTTTGATCAAGTAAGTTTGTAAACATGGAGATATAATTTAAGCTTTAATGTGATAATAAAACGAACAAAAAGTTTTAATAATGATGATAAGGAATTCAAAAGCGAATGATCAATGAATAATGGCATATGAAACATCAAATGATTAAATTGGTCTTCAAATGATAAACAAATGTAAATATTAATGATATAAAACATTGGAATTGTTTCCATAGGAAACTTTGACTAATTCAAGTATTTGAAATTTCCTAGTGACTTGTGGGGGCGTACTTTAGCCTATAAGTGAATGCTCATCCCGAGAGTTCCCAGGTCGGCATACGGGTCCCTCGTCTGATTGGGATTTATGCGAAATGCCAGGCCTAGACAGAAAACTCGGGATACAGGCGCTCACCCTTCCAGATTGCACGTGCCCCATCACTAGTAAATTTCAAAACTTTAGCGAGATTAAAAACGAGATGCAGAAATAGATTCTTGAGATATGGATTTCACTCCTAACTCAAAGATATATTTCAAAATTGAAAACGATTGTGGAATGAAACCAATCACTAAGTTAAAGATATCACTCCCAGCTTGGTGGTTAAGTTCCTTTTTTGAAGGAAATACTTTTTGAGGTGTGGATGTCACTCCTATCTCAAAGATATATTCCTAAGATATATAACATATAGAGGAGTGAAACTAATCACCAAGGTATGGATACCACTCCTAACTTGGTGATATCGTTTCGTTTGTGAAATACGAGTGTCTTCTTCTCTATGCAAAATGTCGAAAGAATAACGTGAAAGAACCATAGCGAAAATATCTTGAAAGAAAATATAAGAATAAAGAGAAATATACACGAGAGGACTCGTGAAAGTAAGCTTAGTTATAGTCTAGGCTAAAAGGCATTCTAATAACCTAATTCCCTATAACCATGGCTCTGATACCAATCTGTAACACCCCAACCGATGGCGGAAACATCGAGGTGTCACGTAGTGACGATTGTTCAATAGCTCATGGACTAAAGTGTAAATTTGAATACATTGATTAAATACTTTATTACATTGGAAATGAAATACAATGGTTCTAAATGGCAACTAAACTGAAAGACAATAAATCAAAATCTAAATATATATATCCGAAAGCTTAAAGAATGCATCTCAAATCAACCTGAAACGTGTACAAAATAATTTGGTCAATACAAAAATTGTATTGGTGAGCATACCCTGTTTGAATAAATATGGTAGGAAAAATGTTTAGCAATTCATGTGCGGTACCATTTGCAATTATGTAATAAGTAATATCCGTTCAAAACCAAACCTGAGAATAATGACTAACACATGACTAACCAACTGAATAATGAATTAACAAGACAATGACCAAGATTCTCTTAACAGAGTCTCAAGGGGGTATACCATAGTACTATTCATTGAAAAGCTAGGCCGCCCAGCGGTTAATGATTTTGACAAGCCATAGACACACCAATTAACATAAAGCAAACACACATGAGAATTGCATTAAGTATAAGAAATTGAAACTTGATTAATATATAGGTACATGAGTCACCCCAAAGTAGTAAAACAGTAAAAAGGGGAAAGATATACTCACAGTTTGCGAAAGCGATCAAAATCCACTTAAGCGGTCGTGAGCTAAGTAATGGGAATTCCGAGGAATTCAACCTATAATGTGTAAGAATACTAATAAGGAAATGTCTAAAAAGTCTAAGGTATCTAGGGTCTAAGGCATTAGGGTTTGCTAAGTCGATTTGGGGAATTAGAGTTTTTATAATAAGTCGCGTTAGTGTAAAAGTTGTATATCACAAATAATATATGAAAGATTGTAAGTGTGGTTTAGGTAATATAATTATTACCTATTGAATATTTAGATAAAAATATGTTTGAATAATTAAGACAAAATAATTTAGTTAATTACTTTAACTAACTTAAAATAAATACAATAATCATAAATGTATAAATAAATAATTATGTGTTTCACAATCATCTACAAATGGTAATTAAGATTTTCAAACATAAAACATTTCTATTTTATAAGAAAAATATTTATAAAATAGATGTTTAAATAGTGTAAATAAATAAATGTTCAATTATGCCTAATTAAACATAAATAAGATTAAAAATACAAGACATGATCCAAAAATGCTATTTTTATACAAAATGGATTCTTTATGATGTAAATCAATGAAAATAATTTTCTCATAATTTTTATAAACTTATTTATATTTAAAACTGATTTAATGAGATTAAATCATGTTTAAATGATTAAAATTTGTAACATTAATAAAAATAAGTGTTTTATGAACCAATAATTTTTATTTCACTTCGTGATGATTGGAAATAATTATCCTAAAATTTTGAGATAAAAATCATTAAAAATGAATTTTTAATCAATTAAATATGATTAAAACAAATTAATTTAATAAAAATATGAAAATAAGATATTTTCCAGAAAATAAAAGTGTGGTAATTTTCTTTATGATGTCAAGATTCTACTCCTAAATTTTTATAATTTTTGGAGCAAAAATGGATTTATTATGAATATTCTAAGAATAATGTATTTATATAAATATTATAACTATCAAAATGAAAAGAAAATAGCAAAAAAAAAAAACATTGCAGCAACTCGCTGCTGAGGGGAATCGAGCCCGGGTCTCCTCTGTGTAAGATTATAACACTAACCACTACACCACCAATTGTTTTTGTTGTTTTTATCCAATACAAAAATTATTTATCTAATAACCAACTAATCATCTTCTTCCCCAATTATCCTAGCCAAACCCTAACCCTAACCCCAAGTTCAATCAAGCCCGAAACATCACGATTATCAGCAGAAATTATGGGGCTAATGCTTGGAACTATTGATTAAACGAAATGGCAACATAAAAGGTGACTTACAATCACGATTAAGGGGCGAGAAATGAAGAACAAGAACCGAGCTTGGAGAGTCGATTACCATGGTTTCAGAAGCGTTTTGATTCAGATTTTTGTGGGTTTAGGACGAGAGGAAGTGCAGAAATCAAATGGCATCATTGGTTTATAGTGTATTATGACGAAAATGTACGTTTTGGTTGGTTTTTTTTAATTTCGATCGGTTACGTAACGAACCCGAATAAAACTCATTATTGAGAACGTTACAAGCACAATAATGGCTGAGAACAGTTTCGAATAAATGGAGAGATGCTTAATAGTTAATAAAAAGGTTAAGACGTGCATTAAAAACCGGTTTTTTTTAACTCGCCGGAAAAATTCTCCGATCGCCGGAACTGAAACGCCAGAAAAACGGGAAGGCAGACATGTTTGTTTTTTTTTTTAAACTTTTAACATTTTACATAATCAGTCCCTTCAGTTTAACCAAGTTAGTTTTATTACAATTTAGTTAGTTTTCCTTTTATAAAACTTAACCAAGTTAACTAAGTTTAACTTAAAACTTTTATAAAACTTGAAATCTTTATAATATTCATTCCGGATGGCATTTCAACATACGCATTTGCTCAAAATGTATACCCGAACTATAATAAATATAAACGGTTAAATTTTAGTTTGCTCTAAATTTAAACTTGAAGGCGACGAAAACTTACAGGGACTATAATGGAAATATTTGGAGGACTAATATTGTCAATTAGATAAAAGAAGAGGGTGACGGATGTCACAGTGATGACAAAATACTTGAAGATGCTCTCGTGACGCATGATCGGGACTTATTTTATTGGGTGAAGAAACGAAAGGCTAAGGCTCAAAGTGGTTTTCTAGGGGTATGTTTTATTTTGGAGTGATTCCTAAATGCCTCTATCATTTTTACCTAGTTACCGATTTTAAAACAAGAAATGCATAAACACACAAGTTCTAACCGTGTCGAACTAAGGTTGGATATCTCTTAAGCAAACGAAGCACAATAAATGATGTGTATGTATATAAGTGTGGTGCTCCATGAGGCTCAAGAAACTCTCACGGACAAGCGGGTAGGAAAAAGTATAGATTTTAAGCATAATTTTCAGGGCGTTTTCTACTTGCCATGCAACCTATTTTTTTGCTTTTATTTTATTTATTTTAACTCGACCTCTTGGATTTTATAAAAATTATCTTATTTCGACTATCCTTTGGTGTGAACCGTTCGGCGAGATGCCTAATAGTGTCCACTCGGATGAGTCTAATAGACTTTTACTAATATGCCAAAGGTGACTGTGAATGACGCTACAGGTATCAAGAGACTAAGAGGGTACCGGATAGCGTATAAATAATGATAAATGACCCACTAAATGCAATAAAATAAAAGGCAATAATGGTCCACCCCACACTTAAAATTTTGCAAAAATTTTAAGTGCAGAAATTGAAAAGAATGCTAGAGAAACTAATACTCCCCTCACAGTGGCAAGTCCACCAGTATCTGGTTGAAACCCACATTGTGACATCCGTCACCTTCTATTTTTCTTTTTGTACAACGTTAGTCCTTCATGTTTGGTTGTTTAACATTTCTAGCTCTTGTAACTTTGGAATCCATATCTAATAATAATAGTCCATCATTCATTTTCATCGACTTATTACATCGCGTATTCATACGTCTAATTATGCATTTTTATGACTTTGTGATTTTTTTTAATAATAATAAAATATATTTTATGTTCGGATATTAAAAAATAATAGTAATGATAATAATAATAATAATAATAATAAGATAGTTTAGGTAGTCTTTTTATTTAACTTAATATCTATCCATAACCATCTATTTAACCCAATACACTTAACCCAAGTAGCAGCCCAATATGCCAAGCCCATCATCAGGCCCAAACCCACATTTTCTTCCTCCTTCCTTCCTGCTCGTTACAGCCAAACAGCCCCATTTTCTATCTGGATCTTATTCAACCCATCTCACGACACACTGAAAATAACCAACCTTTAACGCGCTCATTCTCAAATTCAATCACCAAGATACGAGCGCCCAAATCATATCTACCTTCCATACTCGCGAATTTGCTTGATTAACACGCATATTGAATGTCAATTGACGGATTAAAAGCGACATTATTAACCTTCCATATCGATCCAAACTAAACCACTATAAATACTCGGTTTTGTTTCAATTAAACTCGCACACTCATACAGAACATAGCGACTAAGATAATACCTCAAAAACCTCTCACTTTAGTTCTCTAAATCGTTCTATTCGAAGCCTTTTTTGGTCGTGAATGGGTGCTTACATTTCACCATCATTCGGTACACCATAACTCCTATTCTTTGTTCCTTTTGTTCGGTTTTTGTCAAGGAATAAAAGCCCTATAATCTCGAATGTTAACTGTATCGATTTCGATGTTAATTGAGTTTATTAGGAATTAGGGTTTATATATTTTATTTAGGGATTTATTGTCATTTCAGGTTGTGTTTAAAAATGTTTTGAATCCAAAATAACGAACAAACACAGACCCAGACCAACTGGTCTGGGCGTGGCTCTTTCACACGGATGGACAGGGTTTGAGTCCCAGGGTGGTCGGTTTTGTGCTCTCTCTTTTTTTCAGCTTTTCTTTTTCTCCTTCTCTCTCTCTCTATATATATATATATATATATATATATATTATAAATACAATTAATTATTAAAAATAGTAAACTTTATCCAAAAATTTTATAAAAATTATCAGAGCTTCACAAAACTCTAAAGTTTATGTTTATAATTTTAATTTTTTTCTGAAAAATATTTATTTATTGTTTTTAATATATTTATTTTGTTTTAATCATAATTAATTTATAAAAAATCATTTTTAATAATTTTAATACCAAATTTTTTGTGGAGTTATTTCTAACCATATAAATTTTTTTCCTAATTTTATTTTCTGTAAAAATATTATTTTTATCTGTTTTTATAATTTAAGTAGATTTAATTGATTAAATTCAATTAAATTTTGTTTTAATTAAAAATAAGATGGAAAATAATTTATAAAAATTTTTCTCACTTATAACACATGTAAACCACTGTTCAAAAATGAAAATAATGTTTTTTCACTTTATTTGTATTTATTTCCTAATTATTTCATTATTAATAATAATAAATCAAATTAAATTACTATAATAACAAAATTTTGAGTTCAAAAAATTATGGAATGTTTTTTTTATATCAGAATAAACTTGACTTAAAGTTTTTATATTTATTTGGTTTATTATTTTTCTTTTCACTTTTTTTATTCATATTTATTTAATTAAAATCAATCAGGGCTTAATTCAAAAACCCCTAGAATCCCCAAATTTTAATCTATAAACCTTAAGTACCAAATCCTCGATACCTTAGATTTTAAGCTTCATTCTCTTAAAATTATTATTCCTTTAGGTTAAATCGTTTGGGATCTTTATTATTTAAACACTCGTCATTCGGTAGGATCAAATCACTACGCACACTGTGAATATATCTTTCCCCCTTTTTTTGTTTTATTATTATGGGGTGAAACATGTACCTTATGTTAAATGCAAATATTTCTTTAAAACCGGATTCTAATACATGCTTTACATGTTGCTTTATGTTAGTTGTGTGTACTTATGCCTTGTCAAAATCATTAACTTATTTGTAAGCTGAACATAACAATGAATAGTACTATGATTTATATCCCTTGATTGATTTATTCTTGCTAGGGAAGCCCTTGGTCATTGTTATGTGATTCTTGACACTTGATTCTTGATTCTTGATTCTTATAGGATTGATTTTGAACATATGTACTACTAGTTACATAATTGCGAATAGTATAGCACATGAATTGTGAATCATTTTTGGGTTTATTATATAAATGAAAACTGATGTACTCACTAATGCATTATATGTGTTGACAAAATTATTTTGTACACGTTTTCAAGTGTAGATTGATATTTTCATGCTTTCACGCTTAGGCTTGGACCTAGTTCCTAATTAATAAAACGTGAAACTTTTGACTACGTTTTGTTTTATTCTATTTCAATTTGAGACATGTTAATTTTTGTCTTGGGGTTTGAACATGTAATAAATTTGGTTTTGCTTAAATATATTTACACTTTTAGTCCATGAGCTATTGAACAAGCGTCACTAGTGTGCACCATGATGATTTCGCCATCGGTTGGGGTGTTACAGATTGGTATCAGAGCCGTGGTTATAGGGAATTAGGTTATTAGAAATGCTTTTGACCTAGTCTATAACTAAGCTACCTTTCATATATTTCTCTTTGTCCTTACATCTACTTTCGATTTTATTTTCGCAATCTTTCTTTTTAGCATCATACTCAAAGGAGACACTCGTATTTCGTAATTGAAATGAAATTCCCAAGTTAGAAATGACATCCATACCTTGGTGATTAGTTTCACTCCTCATATTATCTTGGAATATATCTTTGAAATAGAAGTGATATCCATACCTCAAGGAATTATTCCTCCAAAAGAAACTTCACTACTCAGCTACGAGTGAAATCCTTATCTTACTAATTAGTTACACTTCACCATATGTTTTGTGTTTTTGAAATAAATACTTGAGCTAGGAAGTGATGTCACCTCAAGGATTTATTTCTACACCTCGTTTTAAATCTCACCAAAGCTTTTGGGATCACTAATGATGGGACACGTGCAATCTAGAAGGGTGAGCGCCTGTATCCTGAGTTTTCTGTCTAGGCCTAGCATTTCGTATAAATCCCAATCAGATGAGGGACCCGTATGCCTACCTGGGAACTCTTGGATGAGCATTCACTTATAGGCTAAAGCATGCTCCCACAAGTCACTAGAGATTCTAAAAACTTTGGGTAGTCAAAAGTTTCTTAACGGAAACAACCCCAACATCTCATTTTATTGAATCATTGTTTATGTCTCATTTATAGTTCACATTCTCGATTTCATCGCATGTTGACTCATATCATTGATTATTCTTGTGTTATTCTCTTATTTAATGTTCACCTTTAAGTTATCATCATCATTATTATATCAATTTCCATTATATCTTACGTTACCTTCTTATTTTTCCTTACATTCCTTGTCTTCTTTTTGTAGATGTCTGGTCATCAACTTCGTGCAAACACCTCCAAGCATAGTGCTAAACGACATTCTGATCAACGCGTTGCAGCCCTACTCAATGATCACCTAGCTTCCCTTCTCCCAACCATCATCACCGCCATCAACCCGAACAGTAACTCGAATAGTAACTCAAATGGTAACTCGAACGGGAATGAAGGCATTATCGGTGGGAGTAATGGGAGCAAGTGTACTTTTAAGAACTTTAATTCGTGTAACCCGACCAAATTCTTTGGCACGAAAGGAGCATCTAGGCTACTTAAATGGTTTGAGAGTATGGAGAATACTTTCGTTAACAGTGATTGTCCCAACGAGTTGCACGTTCGCCATGCTACCAATGTCCTGCAAAAACGGGCACTCACCTGGTGGAACGGTGAGAAGTGTAACCGTGGAGTTGAAGCTGCCCTGGCTATGCCATGGGATGAATTCAAGACCCTTATGACTGCTGAAGTTTTCCCAAGGAACAAGTTGAGAAAGTTGGAAGCAGAATTTTGGAACCTTAAGCAGGATAGTGGCAACAGCATACCCTACAACACCCACTACTAGGCCTGTAAACAAACCAAACGTTCGGTGAACAGTTCGTAAACCGTTTGGCGGGAAGTTTGTTTGTGTCCGTTTGTTTAATAAATGAACGAACACGAACAAAAAAATCCGTTTGATTGACTAAACAAACAAACATGAACAAATGTCTCGTTCGTTTGATTGCGTTCGTGAACGTTCGGCAATGTGTTTTGTTTCCGTCCGTTTATTTATATCCGTTCGTGTATGTTTGTTTATGTTTGATCACTAGTTAAAACTTAGGTTAATTATGAACTTTTGAATTAGGAATATCATGTATTCATGCATATGCCTAAGTAATTTTAGATAATTATTTCTAAGTTAGTATAATTTGACTTATCGACATTGTTTAATAGATTTACTCTGTCTAACGGTTAATATTAACAATGGGTTTTTAGTTAGTTGCATATTAAATGTTTGTTTTTGTTTCTTTGTGTTCAAGACCCGTGTTCACGAACAGTTCGCAAACAACTGAATTTCTTAACAAACAAACGCAAACATAAAATTATGTTCGTGTTCGTTTGGTTCGTTTACAGCCCTACCCACTACCATGAGTGTGACAACCGTCACCCTCATTTTTATTAAAAATTGTCAATTCTAGTCCTCCTTATATTCAAATATTTCCATAATAATCCCTAAAAATTTCGTCGTTTTCAAATTTAATTTTAAAGCGAATTAAAAAATTTTATCATTTATTATGGATCGGGTATTAGTTTTAATCAAACGCGAATGTTTAAAAAGATTCTATAAAAGTATGTAATTTAGTTTAAAAAGATTAAAGTTTGAAAAAAAAATTAAAGTTTAGTTAGTATGGTTAAGTATTAATAAGAGAAAAACTAACCTAGTTATACAATGTTATAACCTAGTTAAAACATGAGGGACCATTTTTGACAAGTAGTGAAAGTTAAAAAAAAAAAAAAAAAACAAAGAGCCCCTGCCTCGTTTTTCCGGCGGGCATAATTCCGGTCGCCGGAATCTGCTCCGGCCCTTTAAAGATCCGTTATTTCGTATGTTAAATCCCTTTATTTTGCACCATTACGTTTCTCCATCTACTCAAAACTGTTTCCAACAGTTAATAAGTCTTTAAAGTCGGTTATAATTGGATTTTAATCATGGGCGAGTGGTAACCGACCGGAATTCTTAAAACGCCTCAAAACGCGTCATTTAAACATCCATTATATATACCGAACCCACCATTAGTTTTCTGCACTTCATCTCGTCTTAAACCCACATAAGATTCGTATAAATCATGCTCAGAAAGCTCCAAACGATTCATTTGCAATTCGGACCTTGAAGCCCCGTTTTGGTTCGATAAACACATTGTGAGTTTAGTTATTTGTTGTCGTTTTGTTATTCGCGTGTTTCTGATTAAAACCCCCTTATTACAGATTGGTTATAGTGTTTGGATGGGGTTATTGAATCTTAGGGTAGGGTTAGGGTTCTTGAGGATGATTTGGGGAAGATGATGAACATGTATGTTATGTTAAATAGTTTGTTTTCTAAAATAAATCAACAAATGCATGTATAGCTTAGTGGTTTCTGTGTCTTGGAAAGAAGAAAAAGGAACCGGGTTCGAACCCAGGCTTCCTCAATTTTATTTTTTTTCCTTTTCAGATTTATTTTTCTTATTTACTATTATTTTAATCATAGAATAATCACTATTAATGCATATAAACTTATAATATTCACAGTAAATTCATTTTTGCTTCAAAAATTATGAAAATTTAGGTGTAGCATCTTGACACCATAAAGAAAATTATCACACTTTTGCTTTCTGAAAGTTATTTAATTTTCGTTATTTTATTAATTTAAATTGTTTTAATCATAATTAATTGATTAAAAATTCATTTTTAATGATTTTAATCTCAAAATTTTAGGATAATTATTTCTAAGCATTTTAATCTGAAATAAAAATTATTGGTTCAGAAAACATTTATTTTTATTGATTTTCCTATTTTTAGTCATTTAAACATGATTTAATCTCATTAAATCAGTTTTAAATATAAATAAGTTTATAAAAATTATGAGAAAATTATTTTCATTAATTTACATAAGAAAGCATCCATTTTCTATAAAAATATCATTTTTGGGTCATGTCTTGTATTATTAACATTATTTATGTTTAATTAGACATAATTAAACATTTATTTAGTTATTTACACTATTTAAACATCTATTTTATAAATACTTTTCTTATAAAATAGAAATGTATTATGTTTGAAAGTCTTTATTATCATTTGTTGAATCGTTGTGTAACTCAAACTTACATATTTAAATAATTATGATTATTGAATTTATTTACAATAAATTAGTTAAAGTAATGAACTAAATGATTTTGCCTTAATTATTCAAATATATTTACATCTAAATATTCAAATGGTAATAATTATATTACCTAAACCACATTTACAAACTTTGATATATTATTTTTGACATACAATTTTTACATTAATGCAATTTATCGTAAAAACTCTAATTCCCCAAATCGACTTAGCAAACCCTAATGCCTTAGACCCTAGTTACCTTAGACTCTTAGACTTTTCCCTTATTAGTATTCTATTACATTATAGGTTGGATTCTTCGGAATTCCCATTACTTAGCTCACGACCGCTTAAGTTGGATTTTGATCGCTTTCGCAAACTGTGAGTATATCTTTCCCCTTTTTACTGTTTTACTATTTTGGGGTGACTCATGTACCTATTATTATCACGTTTCTATTACTTCTTACTAAAATAGCAATTCTCATGTGTGTTTGCTTTATGTTAATTTGTGTGTCTATGACTTGTCAAAATCATTAACCTTTGAGGGCCTGGCATTTCAATGAATAGTACTATGGTATATACCCCTTGTGACTCTGTTGAGAGACCTTGGTCATTGTCTTGTGATTCATATTACTCAAAAATGTTTTGATTCTTGATTCTTGATACTTATTACATAGGGTTGATTTTGAACGGATATTACTTATTACATAATTGCAAATGGTACCGCACATGAATTGCTAAACACTTTCCTACTACATTTATTCAAACGGGGTATGCTCACCAATACATTTTGTATTGACCAAATCATTTTCGTACATGTTTCAGGTTCTTATGTGATTACTTTCAAGCGTTTGGAACATAGACTTAGATTGAGATCACTGTATCTTAGTTTAGATTGCTAGTCGTAATTGTTGTATTACTTTTAATGTAATAAATTATTAAATTCAATGTATTCAAATTTACATTTCTAGTCCATGAGCTATTGAACAATCGTCACTACGTGACACCTCGATGTTTCCGCCATCGGTTGGGGTGTTACAATGAGCTAAGCCTACTGATTCCTCAAATGGTTACCCCGGTTTCTCGAGAAATCGAGAAGTACATTGAGGGACTACCACCTCAAATCCATGACACTGTTGTGGGAGCAAACCTGCATCTGTTGAGGAAGCTATTCGTCTCTCTGATGCACTTACTGATAAACATGTTCGTGATGGTACTCTGACCCGTAAAAGTACCAAACGGTCTAATGAATCAACCACCAATGCTGCACCACCCAATGGGGCCTCTTCTTTTTCTACCAGGGTTAATAAGAAGCGCAAGGCAAAGTCCCAAAACTATACTGTTGTTGCACCCATTAACCAAGTTCCTATTGCTAGGAACCCACCTGTTGCTCCTCAAACACAAATGGTCCAGAGAGCTTATACTGGCCGACACCCTCAATGCACCACTTGTCACTATCACCATGCAACCCACCTACCTTGCCGAAAGTGTGACACTTGTGGTAGAATGGGTCATACTACCCCTTACTGTCGTATGGCTGGTAGACCCGTGAATACTCCTTCAAAAGAAAATTTTACTCATGTTTTTGCACATTTAAGAATATTTACGCAACTGTTTGACACCGGTTTTGCGGGTCTTACAACCGTGCACCTCTCTTAGCTCTCGTTTTCTGTACCGAGTGATCTCTTCTTAGAGTCAGCCCTAGAAACAACATATCCCCTAAGTAGGTTAACGGCTTTGAACACCAAAAGATCTCTCTTATAGTCAGCGAAGGAGACATGTATCCTCCATTAGTTAACGGCTTAGTACTAACGAGAACTAGATATAATATTCTTGTTTTATTTATCTTAAAAGTGACAACTTAAATATTTATTGACCATGTAAATATAAGTTTGGTTTAGTGATTATGTGACTTAACAAACCCAACCCATAACCTCCCGAGATGAATGAAATCCTTAACAAAAGTGAAACATAATCCTAAAGGTGTGCAGTTCAAAGATCATTGGTGCACCCGTAGGGAACCCTCCATTTGCCAAGAAAGTCACTCATACATCTGGTAAAAACTAGAAATGTGTCACTCGGATCTGGTCCACTTTAGAAGCCATTGCTTAGAACCCGGTTTGGATATCAGAAGCCTGAATGATCTTTCTCACTACCGGTTTCCTTGCCTTGGATCTAGCTCGGGACTACCAGAAGCCCCGATTGAACCCCATGATAGTTTATTTTATTATTTAAGTTAGGGTTGATTTTAGATGTTTATTAAGTTAATCACTAATTGAACCAGTGACAAAGATAAATAAACAAGAATTAGTTAAGAAGATAAACACACCGAATAACTAAAAATAAACTACTAATAATAATAAAAGTATACACATCGAAATAGTACGGAGAATAATAGATGGATACAACCATAACCGGTGATCATCACAAGAAAATGGTTGCTTCAGACTCATAGACAAGCCTTCCACCTCTAAAATCCTATGTATCTAATATGATCCTCACGACCCTCGATATTTTATTGCATGTAACTACTCTACGATTCCATTCTCGACCAAGACAATCAAGGTAGGATGAGGCCTAACCTTGGTGGAATGTTAGGATGGCCCTAAGGCCTCCCACTGGACCCCAATATCTCTAGAAGAAGCTTGGAAGTCGGCCCCAGAAGTCACAAGACGGAATACCAAATGACTGAGTGAAGCTTGCTATTTATAGACCTGCCAGGGGGTGCACGGTCGTGCCATATGGTGGTGCACGGGCGTGCACGGACCCACGTACATTTCTGTTGCTGCAGATATGTCTTGTCTGTACTTTATGTCATGCATGGGCGTGCCAAGTGGTGTGTACGAGCGTGCAGGCCGACAAACCGAGTTTTCTTGTCTCCCAAGTTGGTTGTTTTGTCTTCTAGTGTGCAGGGCCTTCGTGCAAGTTCGCATGGGCGTGCTGGGTGAGTCCCTGGTTGATTTTATCACTGTTTAAGTCCCAAGAAGGACTTTGAACGTGCTTTGGGTCTCGTATTCTCAGGAATCTCCGGTTTTTAGCCGTTTTGCCCGAAAATCATTCCTTTTCAGGTTGGAGCTCCAATTTCCTGAAAAATACAAATAGTAACGATTTAGTAGCTATAATTATCAATTTAAGCTCAACTTTGCCCTATTTTGAGATTATTTATGCACGTTTTTTATGTGAATTTTGTGACACGTCATTCAACATTTTCTTGAGGTTGATCGTTAGACGTGCCTTCATTTTCTGGTGTGTTTATGATTTGGTTGTGAAAGAGTTGGTGCAGTGATATGAAGTGAAGCATTGTGTACAATAGGAATAAACGAAGTTAAAACAAGCGATGAATCCCCCCTCCCGTGTCTTGTACTTCTTGCAAATCATCATAAGGATTTTCACTGCTCCTACTAACCTTAAAATCCTCTAAGAGCATTACACGCTTGGTTTCTACAATACGAGTGACATGAGAAGGGCAATAGAATCTATAAACTACTGAGTGATTAGGATATCTGATGAAGAAACAACTAACGGTTTTAGTCGCATGTTTCTCTAAAGAAAGAATTATAATGTTTAGCTTCGACAAGATAACCTTATACTTTCATATATCCGAGACTCGGTTTCTTCTTGTCCAAAGTTCATAAGGAGTTTTAGGGACAAATTATAAATGAACAGTTGTTTTTAAGGCCTCGGTCCAGAAAAATAAAGGTAATCCTGAATTGGCTAAACTACTATGTACTATATCCTTATGTTTCTGTTTTGTTTCTTAGCAACATTGTTCTGCTGAGGAGTACCTGGCATAGTTGGTCAGTCCATCAACTTATGCATAGATGGTGTTGGATGTCGACATTTTCCAAGTTTGGTCGAATTCCCTTGTAGTGTGTATGATTGGGATGTGTTTACAAGTTCTTGGAGGGTGTTTGGGATTGAGTTTAAAATGCAAAAGTGCTTATGGGTTATGACTTTTTGAAAATGAGTTTTAAAAAAAGTGTTGGAATTAACTTTTGTGATGAGAAACTTCAAAAAGTCAATAAATTGTTTTTTTTTAATGTTTCGTTTAACTTATTGTGAAGATTGATTGTATGGGTGGTAGATTTGTAATTTTTTTTTCCGAAAGCTAAAAAACTAGGATTTTTCCCACCCTTATTGAAAAGTCAAAACCAAAAGTGCTTTTGAATTACACAAACAACTTATTGACTTATTGGCTTTTTAAGTTGTTTTCAAACGTAATCCCAAACACTCTCTTGATGAACTCGTTTATGGTGTTGTGATTCACATGAAACTCATTGTGTGATCATCATGTATGTGAATCATCATGATTCAAGTGGTGCATTCTTCAACCAAACCAAATAGTTGTAAACTCAAATCTTTATGAAGTGTAGATGTCATGATTTTATAAGTATGATAATTGTAGAGTAGAGAGTTTATCCGGTAGCAAAGAAAAAAAGAGTTATATATGGAGAAAAAGAAAAGGAATCTCTAAATAAGTAGGCCCATTAAAGGGACGTTATCTTATTGAGGTGTTTAGATGGCAAGCCGCTCTACCAATCAACCATTTCGTCGGTGCTTTTTAGTTTTTAGTTTTTTTACACTTTGCACCCTTTGTTTCTCTTGCTACCAACCAACTATCGCGGCCCAATAATTTGTTGGCTTTTTTGCCACATTGGGTTGTGTGTTCTTTTCTAATTACCCCACACTCATTTATTTATTTTTCATACATAAAATTTATTTTTCATATATAAAATTCCTGAACTACCCTTCATAACAACCCTTGTATGTCATACTCCGACTATTAATGATTAATAAATCTACTTATTTAATAATTTGGAATGGAGTTGTTGGTTTAACATACTGCATTAATTTTAAAAATTTTCCATCTTACTAACTTAGGGGAGGGTTCTCATAAAATTATTTTTTTAAGTTAACTGATTTTAACCAATTATACATTGACACATCAATTTACTGAAACACTTTTTTAGAGGCAGCACTCCGCTGATTTTTTTTTTCAATTTAGTACAAATATAACTTTTTTTAAATTCACACGGTTTTATAAACTTTATCACCAAACCGTCAGCACGATTTAATTTCTCATAACCGTCTCCACCCAACACAGTCAAAAATATTTATTTTCATTAAAATCGGTCTCATCTAACCGTCAGAAAACCTTTAATTTTACGTGCAATACGGTTGGATCTTTTAGTACATAAACCACCATGCGACGGTGGTGAAAACACAATTCAACATCAACACAATATCAAGAACACCTACACCCTTGAAAATCACTCGTTGGACAGAAAATGAAGAAACCGCCCTGGTTGTGTGCGTTAAAGATGCACAAAACGACCCGTCCTTGCAACGCCAACGCCGCCAGGCTCAGGTGGCAGGAACACACGGTTCTGGGACCGTTTTTTGGCTGACTTCAATCAATAGATCGGCCAAAGTGCCTGCACAATCGAGAGTCTGCAAAGAAAATGGGCCAATCAAAACGTCAAGTGTGATCGGTGGATGACATTGTACGAGCGCACAATGAGCCGTCACCCGGGCATTGGGGCAGAGATTGCTGTGGAGATGACCCAGGCAACCTATGCGGGTCGTTACCCGCGGCACATTTGACCATGTCTAGGCGTGGCACCTCATGCGCCAGCTTTAAGCTTTATTTTTATTTTTTAATGTATTTTTATTAATGTTTAATATTTAATGAATTATGTTTATATTTTTGTTATTTAATTTTGTTTTAATTTATTTTTATTATTTTTAAAACACACGGTTTAAATTATAAAAAACAATAACAAAAAAGTGATAAAACAAATAGTTATAATAAAAAAATTGAATTATATTAATTCAAAAATAAAATAAAAACGATTACCAACACAGTAAACAGAACCAGCAAAACAGTGCACAGGACCACTACCAGCATAGGTGGCACTGGTGTTACCGTGCTGTAGTGGGTACCCGTGACCAATTCGGGTGACGCCCCGTCCCCCCTTAGTTTTGGTGTATTACTCTTCACTAATTTTACACCAATATTTTAAATACTCTCTTGCTTAGAGCATCTATAATGCCAGTCAAACAAACCACTTCAAACTGTCACATCATTATAACATATCATTTCAAACCATTTCAAACTAAACCTTATTTTTTTTCCTCCAATCCCAAATCATTCCAAACCTCTACCCCATCAATTACTTTTCCTTTATTAATTTATACCAAAAAAAAAACTTTTTTTTATTTAATACTAAAGTACACTATAGGGCCCCACCTCAAACCCCTTTAGACCAGTCCATCGCACCGAACGGACCCAATGGTTTCAAACCCTCCAATGCTAACAAACCTTGTGTTGGTCCGTCTACTCATTTCGGACGGTCCGAAATCAAAGCATTAGAGATGCACTTAATAATTAAACATGAGACCTTCCATTTAAAAGATACGTGTCTTTATCAAGTGGGTTACACCACATTAACTTAGCCTACTATATAATATTGTTATTTTGAGTTTTAATATATTTAACAGTTTTTTAACTTGTAAATCCTTTTTATTTTACATATTATTATTTATTAGCCTCTTTTAGTTGGCCTAGATTTTCACCATGATAAAAAAACGAATATAACATCAATTTCTACAAAATAAAAGGTACCTTGATGTTCATTAGGCCTTAGATGATCTGTGTCTTGCTAAAGCATTGAAAACCCCTTGATTTGGCTTGGATTTGAGCAAGAGTTTGATGTTTAGGGTTTAGTTGTTGAAGGAGAATGTTTTCTTCTGATGATGATCACGACACACACACATAAGTGTGTGTTCTTCCCTTTTTAATTTACTAACAGAACACATGTTTGGCCTATTGGCAACTATGGTTCCTCAAGTTTAGTCTCGAGTTTGTTTTTAGATTATTACACTAACTAGATTAGTCTCTGGTAATGGCTTTATCCTTGTTTTTATCCGTTGATTAAAACATCCACTATTAAATTTGCTTTGTTAGTTTATCAATTACGCCTAATGGCATACGTAAGCGAAACGAAATTTCGGAGTGTTACAATGTTGCCCCACTCCGGTGGAGATCTTCAAGCCCCCGAGAGCTAAACCCCTTCCATGCCACATAGGGAGCAGTGTTGGTGGCATGGAGGGCTTCGCACCCCCCCGTTACACGCCTCACAGCATGTAGTCTAACAATTATTGGTGTTATTATTATTAAATCGTTCAAATACTTTTCCCTTCGTATTATTTCTGCATTTCACAATATGCTACCACGACCTCTTACAATACCACCATCGTCATCTTTGACTATGACTATCGTCATCATCTTCAAAGGTCACCACCGTTCACACTCGGTCATCATCATTATCACAACCACCTTTGCACTCGTCATAAAACAAAAGTCACATATAGATGGAAATCAAATGAATGCGTCATTGCCAAATCATCAAACTTATACATTTGCCATACATGCACGCTTTAACGTTTTTCAACAATTGAATGGTCTTTATAACATTAGAGAAAAAGAAGGATTTGGGGGGGTTGCATTCGTACGCATTCGAGTGGTTTGTTTAGACAACACCAATCTTGAATCATCCATAAATCCATGAAGAGCCCATTTGGGTCGTAGAAAAACCATAGAACTTGCAAGATTAATCAGCCTTGTTGTAATTTGTCTTTATTTGGGTATGAAAGTTTATTTCTCACTCTTTCATACATGATTTAAAATGAGTGAGGACCCAAATTTACTATTTAAACCCAACATTGATGTTGCCATAAGAAAACAAAATAGAACAAAGATAATGTCATTGGCATCCACATAAATCTAACATCTACATGTGCAATAAAACATGGCATATTTTGGTGGATTACAAGTAAGTTAGCCTAAATTTAAGGGAATTATATCCACAAACACAGAAAAAAAAAGAAATTGAGCACTGCCATAAGAGTAGTTTGGTGAATATATCAAAGAAAGCGTAAGAACCAGATACACAAATCGTTCTTCATAGCTTAGCATTCACAATAGGCTTCTCATCCACATATTACACTAAAAATCACTATATTTTATCTCGTGTTCAATTAAATAATATTTCTTTATACATTTATCATTATTTTTTTTTTCTCTTTTTCACTCACAACCACTTTCAACAATATTAAAAAATAAATGTAAAAAACAATGTTCCATCAAAAATTCTAAAATATTCTCAAATACACCGGTGAACAATATCTTTCCCTTCCCTTACCATCCCATCCCTTCCCATCCACTCACAACTCATTCTAAAATATGAAGGGATTCACTCACAAAAATATTGATAAACTAATCTGAATGCTCTTAAAAGTTACTTAAGTAAATTACACAATTGCCCCTAATTATTCATACAAAAAATAATAGCACTCATACAATCATTCTCCCCTTTGAGAGTGCCATGTAGGATGCCATGTGGTATTAAGTAATTTAGAAAGAAAAAAAAAGTTTAAAAATAAAATTGAATTTTTTTCTCTCATGTTTCCTCTCATAATTTTTAAACGCTAATATCTTTTATATACGGTATTTTTTAAAGAAAAAACTACACCAAATTAACGAGCGTTTTATTATCTTTCCAACGAGTACCATAGTGTTATATAAAAAACGAAGGAAAAACGACTATTTTTTGTAGGATTTTGTTCATACAGGAAAAAAACAAGTGTTCAAGTAATTCATTAATCATGTATAGGCAAGTCACTAATTATGTGCAAACCAATAAATATGGATTCTATTTTCAGTCATAGCAGAATAGGTTACTAGAGTTATACATTGTTTTAGGTTAGGTATCAATATTAGTATGTTAGAGTTGTACATTTTTTAGCCTTTAGGATATGTGTTAATATTAGAGTTACATTGGAGTTATACATTGTTTTAGGTTAGGCGTTAGCATTGGAGTTGTACATTGTTTTAGGTTAGCTATTAATATTAGAGTTATACGTTGTTTTAGGTTAGATGTTAACATTAGAATTATACATTGTTTAATGTTAGGGGTTAACATTGGAGATACATTGTTAATTGTTTTAGGTTATGTGTTATCTAAAGCTTTCCTACATGTAATTGTAAAGCACTTTAGTCTATTTCATATGTAAAGTTGATGTGTTATATTAGATCTTTCAACCCTGAAACACCGGGCTAGTTTTTTATGTGTATATTAAAAACCAACTACGTGTACAATAACATAAATATTTTTTTTTCCTTTTTTTCGTAGTATTTATTTCAAATAATTTGATTTTTATCTTGCATTTGTTAACGTATATTTAATTAAATGTAACACTAACAAATTAGTTATGTTATATATATATATATATATAGGATCCGAATAATTTGAGAACTCACTCGAGTTAAGAGAACCGTGAGAACTACGATTTAAAATACAATGTTTTTTACAATTTTTTAGCTAATCATGTAAAACTGACTAACCAAGAAATAATAGTGGGTTTACCCGCGCGTTGCATTGGGATCCACAAATTGGTTGCAATACAACATTATGAGGCAGCACTCCGGTGATTTTTTTTTTCAATTCGAGAACTACGATTTAAAAATTTTCCATCTTACTAACTTAGGGAGGGTTCTCATAAAATTATTTTTTCACTTAACTCATTTTAACCAATTATACATTGGCACATCACTTCACTAAAATACTTTTTTTGAGGCAGCACTCCGGTGATTTTTTTTTTTCAATTTAGTACAAATGTAACTTTTTTTTTTTAAATTCACACGGTTTTATAAACTTTATCACCAAACCGTCAGCGCGATTTAGTTTCTCATAACCGTCTCCACCCAACACAGTAAAAAATATTTATTTCCATTAAAATCGGTCTCATCTAACTGTCAGAAAACCTTTAATTTTATATGCAATACGGTTGGATCTTTTAGTACATAAACCACCATGCGACGGTGGTGAAAACACAATTCAACATCAACACAATATCAAGAACACCCACACCCTTGAAAATTACTCGTTGGACAGAAAATGAAGAAATCGCCCTGGTTGTGTGCGTCAAAGATGCACAAAACGACCCGTCCTTGCAACGCCAACGCCGCCAAGGCTCAGGTGGCAGGGACACACGGTTCTGGGACCGTGTTTTGGCTGACTTCAATCAATAGGTCGGCCAAAGTGCCTGCACAATCGAGAGTCTGCAAAGAAAATGGGCCAATCTAAACGTCAAGTGTGATCGGTGGACGACATTGTACGAGCGCACAATGAGCCGTCACCCGGGCATTGGGGCAGAGATTGTTGTGGAGATGACCCAGGCAACCTATGCGGGTCGTTACCCGCGACACATTTGACCATGTCTAGGCGTGGCACCTCATGCGCCAGCTTTAAGCTTTATTTTTTTTTATTTTTTTAATGTATTTTTTATTAATGTTTAATATTTAATGAATTATGTTTATATTTTTGTTATTTAATTTTGTTTTAATTTATTTTTATTATTTTTAAAACACACGGTTTAAATTATAAAAAACAATAACAAAAAAGTGATAAAACACATAGTTATAATAAAAAAATTGAATTATATTAATTCAAAAATAAAATAAAAACGATTACCAACACAGTAAACAGAACCAGCAAAACAGTTCACATGACCACTACCAGCATAGGTGGCACTGGTGTTACCGTGCTGGTAGTGGATACCCGTGACCAATTCGGGTGACGCCCCGTCCCCCCCCCCCCCCCCCTTAGTTTTGGTGTATTACTCTTCACTAATTTTACACCAATATTTTAAATACTCTCTTGCTTAGAGCATCTATAATGCCAGTCAAACAAACCACTTCAAACTGTCACATCATTATAACATATCATTTCAAACATGGTCGGCCCTTAAGGGGTGCAGCGAGGACTCCCGTCCCGGGCCCAATTTCTCGGGGGCACATTGACTTTCCGGTAATTCAAGTTTGTTTACAGGGATGTTCTTAATTCGATGGATTTTTGTATGTTTGAGCCCCAAAATTGTTAATCAAGTATTAATCAAAGAGAATGGTAGTTTATATAAAATAGAAAGTAAAGAAATGTTGAAAGAGGTTAAGAATTAAAGAAGAAAATGAAACGGTTTGAGAAAAAAAATGTAGGTTTATTAAAGAGTGTAGGACTATGGAGGATGAAGAAGGCTCACACTTAGTTGTTTTTGCTTTTTACCGGTTGATTTTGACTTCTTTTTTAACTTTTATTTTTGTTATGAAACAAAAAAAAAATGCCAAACTTTCACCCATTTATATTTTCACCATTTGTGGGATTCGAACTCCCAACCTCCCCATGAGTGTTTGTTCCCTCTACCGTTAGACTACAACCTAAGTGGGAAAGAATATTTGATCCATCAATTTGATATTACTTTAATCGTAGCTTAAAAAATAGTTTACATTATTTATTTCGTTAAGGCCTAAAACTAAGGGAGACACTTTTTGCAGCTTGGCCCGGGCACCTAAATTTTCAGGGCCGGCCCTGATTTCAAACCATTTCAAACTAAACCTTATTTTTTTTCCTCCAACCCCAAATCATTCCAAACCTCTACCCCATCAATTACTTTTCCTTTATTAATTTACTAGATATTTGCCCGCGTGTACACGCGGTTCACCAACGTGCTTCTAGTTGGAGAATTATAGGGTATAAGAAAAATACAGTATAAATATTGTATTAAAGTATACAATATTAACCCTAGATATTTGCCCGCGTGGACACGCGGTTCACCAACGTACAATTATTTGGAGTAGTATAACGTATAAGAAAAATACAGTACAAATATTTTATTAAAATTTAAAACCAACGAATACAAATTTTATTCAAATATCACTAAATATTTCCTTATACACCACATTTTTTGTTTTAGTTTTGATATTCCCATCAACATAAAGTATAAGTAATTTCACCTCTACCCTGCTTTTAAGTCTTGACAATGCGACATAGAGTTGGCCATGTGAGAATACAAGGTCTCTTAAATACAATCCAACCTTCGATAGAGACTGTCTTTGGCTTTTCTTGATGGTCATTGCGAATCATACGGATATTGGGAATTAACGCCTTTGAAACTTCACTGGAATCTTGTTATCAGGTGGTATTTGAGGAGCATTATCTAGTAAAGGTTGTTGTAAACGTATTGAGTAGTTTAGCGGAGACGTGATCTGAGCATCACCATTTCAAAATTTGAAATATGCAAATAATGGGCTTTATAAAAACTTTAAATAACTTTTTTCTAACCTCTAAGTTTGATTGAATTGAACTATCGGGCCATAACAGTTACACTAAATTCTAATAAAACAATTTATAATCTTTTAACTTATAACCATTAATTTGTGCCGAACTCCCACCTCTAACTAACAGGTTTGTTTGGGGTTGAAGGATAAACTACTTTTGCAGCTACATTGTTGTACTGAGCAACAAAGGATGCAACATACTTGAAATATGTGGTGGATAATGCCGTCTCCATGGGTGGCACTGTTTGGGTGATGAAGGAATTCTCTTGGAATAACAAATACGCAGGCGTCTAGATTCTTCTATCTAAGGTGTTGATGGATGGAGACGGTGGTGCATACACCAGCACACTAAAACAATATTAGCCTAAAGCCGATTAGTTCGCATGTGATTGCCAACAAAAGAATAGCGCAGCTTTGACTCCTAGTTTGTTGACTATCTAAAATACTGCCTTGGCAGCTCGGTCTGCTCGGTCAGATTGGCCGCCAGCAAACTTTGCCCTGAAGAATTCCACCTCTTCATCTTTCTGCACATCACCAAAATAGCGCGCGCACACACACAAGAACAGTAAGCCAGATGCATAATTCTCACCATGGCACATGTAATCATTAAAATACACATTTGTTTTTACATACCAGTTCTTTAAATAACGACCTTTCAACTATTGATTGACGAACGACTTTCACCTGTCACATTTGTAGTTCAAATATATACAATGTAAGTAAGCACTTAATGCATATAATCAGAAATTCAGAAACATATAAAACTTAAAATGCTTCTATTTTTTTTTCCAGAAATTAAGAAACGTATAAACTACAACACCATCTCTTTGCCTAGCTAAGTCAACTGTAGGAACTACAATAAACCTTTGCATCCAAACCTCCCCAATGTTACAACCTAACGCATTAGTGTCTACAAATTGTACAAAACCATTGCTTCAACAACCCTACTTGCAGGCCCTCAAGCACATATTTTCATGCCAAATTCCAGCCAAAAATCGTCTAAACAGGTTATATAAAGGTCTAAAACAATAATACTAAACAAACGTGTATTCATCCTAAAACATCCTAACATAGCCCTAAACAACCCTAACACATGTCCAAAACCCCTAAAAATTGTATTTCTAAAACATTATTTACATGTTTAAAACATTCTAAACATTCAGAAAAACATATATAAACCAAACAGTCAAATAAATCCCAAAGCAAGTTAAACAGAATCATACCATGATTTCCGGCCGTCAACCGCATCAACAAACACAGCCTCATCCTCATCGTCCACACCGGAATCAATCGAAGAGCTGGAACGTTGGAATCGTTTTCGGCCTTAAATTGATTGCTTACTTTCTTTGTCTTGCCTGATCCGCAAAAAAAAAAATTCTGCGTTTTGTGCTGCTTTGATCAACCTGTTATGGTTGATCGGATCTCTTGCTCTTGCTTCAATTATTAATCAGACCGCAACCTGTTGAAGCCTTCTTCTCGTGCTGTAAAACTGTTCTTTTTTTTTCTGCTGATCTGCTGCCTTCCTTTGTCCTGATCTACTCGCAAATATTTAGCTTCTTTGCTTCCTGATCGATTAGCAGATCTGACTTGAGGACCAAGGGTAATCAAGCCTTAAGGGCTCTGATACCAATGGATGGCTATCAAATCCAGAATCAAACAGAAAACACATACACACGTTCTTGAGCACCTTTGTCCAAAAAAAGCTAACTTTTGGTCAATTAGAACATGGTCAGAAACCGTGTCCTACACGATTGAATAAAAGAAAATTAAACAGTAAATAATGAAAATTTATTTAGAAATTAGAAAAAAATTCAAGTAAAAGCATACTATTCATAAAGTGTTTGTACGTACCAACAATTCGTTGCATTTTCCTTTTTGTGGACTTTGCACATGGTGTCAACAGAGTGAGGCATGGGTTAATCCATTGTTCTCCAAGTTTATCCTTCCATTTTCTGTCCTCGCCAAGTTTATCCTTTCATTTTGCCTCCCGGCGTGTCACAATAAGTCAATAAGCGATATGAAAAGACAAACAGCTTTACCATCACGATGATAATCGTCCGTGCCAATTTCCTTTTTGCAGTCCATACCATCACCATTTATTTTACATAAATCATAGCGTAAAGACAACGACAACAATGGTTCGGTTTCGGTTTGGTTCGGTTTTTAATTTTAATGGTTAGGTTTCGGTTTTCAATTAAAAACCGTTACCAACGGTTTGTTCACTGTTTGACCTAAAAACCGTCAAAACCGGACCGCGAATACCCCTAGTAAGAGCCATATTTCAGTTTAGAATACAATAAATTAGTTAAATAGAAACAAAAACAAATTTGCATCCGGTTAACATATCTAAAAGGACCATACTTCAAATTTTAGACCATATTTAAAATTGTGTTTATTTTTATAACATACAAAGAAACATAACTGTATGATAAGTGCATGTTGTGTGGATGTTGTTTCTAAGTTGATAACTAATGAAATCAACACCAAAAGGATAAAGTACCTTTCAATACCATGACCATGGCAGAAAGCAACCCTCTTGCAATCTTGCTATGCTGGTACATCTTTTTAAGTTGATATCACAACCTGCAGTCACAGTAAGGAAAAAAGCAATCATATACAACAATCATCAAAACTAATTGATAAGATTATTACATGGTTGTCTAACCAAACCTTAGTTAAACAATCTGATTAAAATATCTATTCAGTGTGGCGCCACCACGGCTGTTCTATTGTGGCGCCACCACGGCTGTTCTATTGCACATTATTATACCGTTTAAGCGCTTGAAATGCATCGCTTCTTCGAGCAAACATTACTTCAGTTGTTCCATTTGGTCGGCCACTTTTGTCATAATGAATTGCATATCGTTTCAGCTCCCCAATCTCAGAAAACAATTCCCTTATATCTTCATTTGTCACACCACTGTCCAGGTTAGAAACATATAACTTAACACCGTTATCCAATCCATTTACACCTGCTGCTTTTAGGCTATCTTCCATTAAGTCACGTTGCCATGGCAAATTCTCGATAGAAAAAACAATTGAGCTGCATTTCAACTCGAATTCACAATCGAACAAACAAACGAACAAAACATAATTACACTCAATTCACGTTCAGAAACAGAAATTATAATCCTAAACTTGTGCTTTGTGATAAGAAACAAACAATTGAATATAAACATATCATAATCATCGTAAACAAATGAACCAGAAATTAAAAGATATTAATAAAGAAGAACCTGACCGCGAGAGGAGATGACGACTGAGGCGCCTTCTAAAACTAACCGGCGACCCAAAACTTGAATATGGACTATCAAGTGAAGCTTTCTGTTATCGTGATTGAGAGCAAGTGGAATACGATGATCTGCAATATCTTTACCCATATCAGCTGCCAATATATCTCTTCTCAGATATAATGAGTCTCCAAAAATATAATTAAAAATAAAATTTAAGTAAAAAAGAAAAACATACTGTTCATCATATTTTAAACTCCAATGCCCAAAAAGTCTTCTTTCTACAACACTGCATAAAGCTTTGTTTGGTGATATAGAACAGGGATAGAAACCATAAAAGATTCAAGTTTTAACTCACATTTTACGGGTCTTTGTAGCTTCTTATACTCCAATAAATTTGAATATGACCAAGCTGCACGAATTGGAATGAATCCAAATAAAAAAGGCCCTTGCAATCTACAATGAGATAGACTCTTTTCACTTTAGATCACAAGCAATAGAAGTCAGACCACGATGATGGTGTACCATCTAGCTTCAGGCATCGATGATTATTGAGTAGGGGCGATGAAATCAGCACAGGGGAGACGAAATCTGGACAGAGTATGAACCCTAGAACATAGTATGTTAACAACAATCAATTGGCAAAAACAATCAAAGTTCAAAAACATAGAATGTTAGTATCAACAACAATGAATCAGCATGTTAATCGAACATCACGTATCATAAGAAAATAATTGAAATCAATCAAAAACAGACATAAAAAACATTAATCGATAAAGAATCAGCAACAAAGACGAAAATTAGCAGATGAAGAATAAGAGGGTAGGATAGAAGAGATAATACCTTGATAGGAGATGAAGAAGAAGACTGTAGATTGCCTGATTTCGGCGATCGCCGCTATGCTAGGGTTTTGTTCAAGGAGGCAACAATTGTGATTGTGTAAAAGATGTTATGTCCGTGTGTTTTTGTTGCTATTTATATTTTCTGTTTTTTTTTTTTTTAAATCAAAAAGTTTATTAAATCCCACAATGAGACACTTGGCACAATATGATTGGCTCCACAATTGAGGATGAATGTGGGAGTGCCAAGTGTACTCATGGACTTTTGTTTATTAGGTATATAGATACCCCAAAAAAATAATTTTTTTTATTTAATACTAAAGTACACTATAGGGCCCCACCTTAAACCCCTTTAGACCAGTCCATTGCACCGGACGGACCCAATGGTTTCAAACCCCTCCAATGCTAACAACCCTTGTGTTGGTCCGTCTACTCATTTCGGACGGTCCGAAATCAAAGCATTAGTGATGCACTTAATAATTAAACATGAGACCATCCATTTAAAAGATACGTGTCTTTATCAAGTGGGTTACACCACATTAACTTAGCCTACTATATAATATTGTTATTTTGAGTTTTAATATATTTAACAGTTTTTTAACTTGTAAATCCTTTTTATTTTACATATTATTACTAGCTGATTACCCCGGGAAGGTCCCGGGGTTGAAAAATTTAACATGACTTAATAAAAAATGATAAAAGACGAAAATTCAAATCACGAAAAGAGTAAATAATTTAAACATAATCAATGTTAGTTAAAAAAATTCACTACGTGATAACCTATTGCAAATGGCTCAAGTTAACTAACCACAAAATCTCTCGATCACTGCATATATTCCCTAACCGAAAACCTAATCAGTAATCATCTAAACAATCATTCATGTAAGCTGCAACTATTCAAAAACTCATCAATCTCTAATGACTCATATAATTCTTAACCTAATCAACTAAACAATCACTTAAGTTGGAAGTTGTAACCATTAAAAAACTTATCACATCTATGTACCAAGTCTCACAATACTAATATTGATACCTAAACTAAAAGAATGTATAACTCTGATATTAACATCTATCATAACTCTAATATTAACACCTATCTACATCAAAGATTGCCTTGTTTTAGAAAGTGAGAATCACAACAAAAAAGAAAAAGAAACATGTATTACCTTAGCGCGCTCGCATCCATTGCCCTTGTAGATGTCTTTTGAGATGGAAGTTTCTTATTGCTTTTTTGCCCATTCAGGTGGAATGTTCTTCATAGCGTCGTAAACTCATTTTCTTAGATGGGATCCAACATTCGTAGAAAATACTTGGCTTGAAAAACACAACGAAATCCACAACCACAACAAAACATAAAAGAATCAACATTTCTCAATTTATAATCAAATATAAGCAAACACGTAATAAATATTAAAAAAATAATAATAAAAGCTGACCTTCTTTTTCTGCTTCCGCCACCAGATTTGGCCGGCTTTAATAACGTTGGGGGAGCTTTCTCCTTCTTGGTCGCCAAGAATAATCCTTAAGAAACTTTGTAACAATAATAATAATAATACGAATTATAGTCAAATAGACTATTATATAAAACGAATAAACACATCAGAATTCTTAATAGGCATCAATAAAACTTAAGAAGCTACCGAATGACTCCAAATCCAAAATAATTAATCTCCTAACATAAGGCCCGCTTTAAATTGCTCAATCATGAATAACAAATAATAATAATAATAATAATAATAATAATAATAATAATAATAATAATAATAATAATAATAATAATAATAATAATAAGTTCTGTTAATATCAAGAAAATAACTGTTGAATCCATAAAGCTTCATGATTTGCACAACAATCAACGAACTACTCACCAGAGATGCAAAGCCCTAAAAAAGATATGAGGGATGAAGGTTAGGGAAGAAAGTGAAAGATTTGGTTGTCAGAGAAGAAAGGAAATAATATTCGGGGAAGAAGAAAAAAATTGAAGAAGGTTATGTTGGTGTTTGATTGTTTCGTTTGGTTTGATTTGATTAGGGTTGTGAAGAAGAATGAGAATGGATTATTAGGGTTTTAGGTGGGAATAAATAAAAAAACAAAAATATTAAAAAACAATAAACTCTTTCAATTATTATGCCACGTGGCAGTTTCAAGGGGGATTGAGACCACCATTGCATGCCACGTCAGCAACAATCAATTCTTTTATATATATAGATAGATTTATTAGCCTCTTTTTAGTTGGCCATCACATTAACTATTCGAGTTTAGGTAGTGTGGCTTTTGTTTCCTAGGTAGTGTGGCTTTTGTTTCCTTCAAGGCTATACGTTGGGGGCAATGGGTTGTGGAGTGATATGTGATAGCCACGTCAGTAGATAGGGATTTATCTTTCAATCTAAAAATACCGGGTGGTGGATGTGGAGGAGGGTGCGTTTTTGTTTTTGTTTTTGTTTTTAAATCAAACAACTAATCAGAACCATACATAATCCAACAACCATCCACCTCACCCTAACATGTTTGTAAGACCCTAACCCGTAAACACGCGATTAGCGTTTAACTTATGAGTTCTGACCTTACTTAAAAACCACTCCCGATTAAAACTTTGTTATTTATGAAAAACTCAAGCCGTTGTGATCAATACATTATTGAGACCCACAATTGTTTTTACATTTTTAACTATTAAAACATGTACTAAGCTTTTGCGATTTAACGGGAGTTCTTGGAATTCTATTGCGGAAGCATATGAGTAATCGGGTATATTTGGCTCTTCTCGCGACTTGATCCTTGTTCCGGGACTTCGAACGAATGAGTACCTAGCACCACTACACAAATAATGGTTAGTGGGGTTACAAATAATGCATTTACTGTAGAAGGAGTATTGTCACGTATCGATACGGAATGATCCAGGCCAAACGGCCAAACGGCCAAAAATCCAATTTTACAAAAATGACTCAGGATGCCGGAACGGTCGTTCACTCAGAGTGAACAGTTGTTCACTGGGCCATAAAGGGTTTTCTGCCATTCTATCTGGCCGAACAGTCGTTCACTCAGAGTGGACGGTCGTTCACTGGGCCACGAATAATAGCAAGCTGTTCTGTAAAGCCTGAACGGTCGTTCACTCTAAGTGAACGGTCGTTTACTGCGTCTGCGCTTTATTTGCTGATTTTAAAGCATAGGAATTATGTCGCAAAAGCATTGGACAATTTCCCAAAGCATAGAAATCAACTTGCCAACTAATTTAACAATTGTTTGACTAAAATTATTGTCCGGTTTATGTCGCTATGACCCGGTTTTTAGTTTTGAGTGTTTATGTTGATTTTTACCCAAATCGACCCATTAAGGCCTTGAATTAAACAAGGCCCTATTTGACCACACAAAATGCATACAATTTATGATGTCAATTCATTAGAAACTTGACCAACTAAAGCGTTTGTCCGATTGTTTAATTATGATGCAGTTTCTTAGATTTTACCTTTAGTATATATTTAAATTCCCAAAATGCCCCTTATAGCTAAATCTTTCAATTTAGCCATCCACGACGACACTTCTTGATTCAAATCCATTGTTTTTTACTCAATGCCTTGTTTTAAAAACCTCTAAGTCCTTAAGGACTTAGATTTCCACCATTTCACAAGATTTTTCTTATTTAGTCGACTCTAAGCGCATTAGCGCGCATTAGACATAGTTATGGAAATAACTTACCTAATTGGCACCCACACTTCATGTGGGTGGTTTTAGTACCCATGCCACTTTACCCGAAGGCATTTATTTAACTACAGACTTGCCAGGTAGAGTTGACCTATACCTTGCACCCATATTGATTACTTAGGCATCGAGTACCCAATTTCCAAGTGTCCTCATGCATACATTCTAGATTGACCACATTAGACTCTTAGGACTCAATAGTGATGCATTTACCATTTGACCCGTTATCCCCAAGATTCTTAAAGCTTGGATAACCGACTTTTAATGTCGGGTCGAATGGTGAGAGAATCACCATTTGACCCGTTAAGGCTCAGGATTTATATCCCTATGACCTTCCAAGCTTTAACTAAGGGGAAGTGACAATCCCACTTGACCCATTTACTCAAATTACATAACTTCCTTATTCATGTGATTTTTATCCAAAAACTTGAGTTTAGACTCTTGTTTACCACATAGCTTTATTGGTTGACCAATTGATGATTTCCATCATTTGATCAACACTCTATGATTCATTTATTACCATAAATCTTGTTTGACAAGAATTCGCATAAAATTTCCCAATTAATAGGTTTCACCCCTTGGGGTCATACCATTGCCCCACCTCAAAGTTTAAACAATTTAAATCAATACAAGAGTTGTATTTATAGTTTAGTAATGTAAGTATTACTTACCTTGCATTCATTCTTGTTCCATAAGTATCCACCTTGCATCCGTTTGACCCGTTTGCTCCCTTTTTGTTGTACCTAAACTTAGGGATGAGTCAAATTTGTTTATTAGAATACATAATATGGAATTGTTTCACTATCTACACATCATGTATTCATTATCAATTCTAGCTAAATCCATAGCTATTTTCTTACATAAAGTATGTAGTTAACTTGGCTTAGTACTAACCAATATTACATACGATTGATAGCTCTCACATGATTCTAATTCCTTAGTTTCACAAATGCTCACTAAATTGGCATTTAATCAAACACTTGGTGTGCACCCACCAATTTGTTTAGTTTCAAAAGCTTAAGATTAGCTAAAGCATAACCATTTGTCTAATCATCATCATAATATATTATTTAGACCATTTTGCCTAAATTTCTCATTATAAACAACTTCATAATATCCCCAAGACTACTAGATGTATGTGAGCTCAACCTAGAGGTTTAACCCAATTTTCACAAGTTAACATATTCATATGAACATAATAAAAAAACACATACTAAGTGTGATTTGTAACCAAATTAGGTATGATTGAGACTCCATAAAGTTAGAGAAACCTCCAACAACTTAGAATTTCATGTTTTTTTACAGAACCCTAGATTTTCACCATGATAAAAAAACGAATATAACATCAATTTCTACCAAATAAAAGGTACCTTGATGTTCATTAGGCCTTAGATGATCTGTGTCTTGCTAAAGCATTGAAAACCCTTGATTTGGCTTGGATTTGAGCAAGAGTTTGATATTAAGGGTTTAGTTGTTGAAGGAGAATGTTTTCTTCTGATGATGATCACGACACGCACACATAAGTGTGTGTTCTTCCCTTTTTAATTTACTAACAGAACACATGTTTGGCCTATTGGCAACTATGGTTCCTCAAGTTTAGTCTCGAGTTTGTTTTTAGATTATTACACTAACTAGATTAGTCTCTGGTAATGGGTTTATCCTTGTTTTTATCCGTTGATTAAAACATTTGCTTTGTTAGTTTATCAATTACGCCTAATGGCATATTTAAGCGAAACGAAATTTCGGAGTGTTACAATGTTGCCCCACTCCGGTGGAGATCTTCAAGCCCCCGAGAGCTAAACCCCTTCCATGCCACATAGGGAGCAGTGTTGGTGGCATGGAGGGGCTTCGCACCCCCCGTTACACGCCTCACAGCGTGTAGTCTAACAATTATTGGTGTTATTATTATTAAATCGTTCAAATACTTTCCCTTCGTATTATTTCACAATATGCTACCACGACCTCTTACAATACCACCATCGTCATCTTTTACTATGACTATTGTCATCATCTTCAAAGGTCACCACCGTTCACACTCGGTCATCATCATTATCACAACCACCTTTGCACTCGTCATAAAACAAAAGTCACATATAGATGGAAATCAAATGAATGCGTCATTGCCAAATCATCAAACTTATACATTGCCATACATGCACGCTTTAACGTTTTTCAACAATTGAATGGTCTTTATAACATTAGAGAAAAAGAAGGTTTGGGGGGGTTGCATTCGTACGCATTCGAGTGGTTTGTTTAGACAACACCAATCTTGAATCATCCATAAATCCATGAAGAGCCCATTTGGGTCGTAGAAAAACCATAGAACTTGCAAGATTAATCAGCCTTGTTGTAATTTGTCTTTATTTGGGTATGAAAGTTTATTTCTCACTCTTTCATACATGTTTTAAAATGAGTGAGGACCCAAATTTACTATTTAAACCCAACATTGATGTTGCCATAAGAAAACAAAATAGAACAAAGATAGTCATTGGCATCCACACAAATCTAACATCTACATGTACAATAAAACATGGCATATTTTGGTGGATTACAAGGTAAGTTAGCCTAAATTTAAGGGAATTATATCGACAAACACATAAATAAAAAGAAATTGAGCACTGCCATATAGGGATCGCAATCAAACCTGAACTCGATGGGTAAACCCGAAACTCGATACATTTGGGACGGGTTTGGGGTCGGGTAATCTTTTGCGGGTTTGGGACGGGTTTGGGACTTGATGATATACCCGTTTACCCGACCCGATTACCAGATAAAGTATACCCGTTTACCCGATTAGATACCCAATATAATTTCTAGTATATCTTTTTAAATATGTATGCATAATATATCAAATTCTCCATCTAGACTGTCATCTTGTGCAAAAAAATTACCAAAAATTAGTGTATACTATTTGTTATCTAAGTCCTTGAGTGTTTTTATAAGATTTAAGTACTTTATATTTATACATTGTAATCATTTACATATATATTTAATAATGGTAAATGTAATTGGTTAATAGCTACCTACTAGATACCCGTCGGGTCTTTGGTCGGATATACTCAACAAGTAAGTTTTAAAAATTAATGGGTTTTACCCGAAACCCGTGGGTATACCCGATACCCGATGGGTAATTACCCGACACAAACCCGACGGGTTTTGGGCCGGGTTTGGGACAAACATACCTAATCAGGTATGGGGTTGGGATTACCTAAACCCGTCCCCAAACCCGACCCATTACCATCCCTACTGCCATAAGAGTAGTTTGGTGGATATATCAAAGAAAGCCTAAGAACCACATACACAAATCGTTCTTCATAGATTAGCATTCACAATAGGCTTCTCATCCACATATTATACTAAAAATTACTATATTTTCTCTCGTGTTTAATTAAATAATATTTTCTTTATACACTTATCATTACTTTTTTTTCTTTTCTACTCACAACTACTTTCAACAATATTAAAAAATAAATGTAGGGAAACAATGTTCCATAAAAAATTCTAAAATATCCTCAAATACAACGGTGAACAATACATTTCCCTTCCCATCCCATCCCCTCCACTCCACTCACAACTCATTCTAAAATATGAAAGGATTCACTCACAAAAAATATGGATAAACTAATGTGAATGCTCTTAAAAATACTTAAGTAAATTACACAATTGCCCCTAATTATTCATACAAAAAATAATCAAAGAATTTATCTATATATATATTCCAAAAAGGATAAATCCTACATAGCACTCATATAGTCATTCTTCCCTTTGAGAGTGTCATGTAGGATGTCATGTGGTATTAAGTAATTTTAGAAGAAAAAAAAAGTTTAAAAATAAAATTGGTATTTTCTCTCTCATGTTTTCTCCCATAATATTTAAACGTTAATATCTTTTATGTACAAGATTTTTACACCAAATTAACGAGTGTTTTATTATTTTTCCAACAAATACCATAGTGCTATATAAAAAATGGAGAAAAAAAACGACTATTTTTATAGGGTTTTGTTCATACAGGAAAAAAAAACAAGTGTTCAGATAATTCATTAATCATGTATAGGCAAGTCACTAATTATGTGCAAACCAGTAAGTATGAATTCTATTTTTCAACCAGAGCAGAATAGGTTACTAGAGTTATACATTTGTTTTAGGTTAGGTATCAATATTAGAATGTGGTTCGTGGACGGTGGTTCGACGGGTTAGCTCGTGGTGATGGTGGTGGAGATGAACAGATCTGGTATGTTCTTTAATACAGAAGTGATTGGAATTTCTAGCTTTTTTGGTTTGTTTTACATTGATGTAACACACATTTTGTCGATGTTTTTTGGGGCATTTTTCCAGTAATGAGAATGATGGGTATGAATGATGATGATGATAGATGTAATGTTTTGGTTTTTGCACTAGCCTATTTTGTGCAGACCATAAATCTCTTAAATTTGTTATGTTGTGCAGACCAGGATATGAATTGTTGAAGATTTTTACACCGGTGTAATTGCTTGAGTTAGTGGATAATTTTTTGTAGAATTAGTTGAGATGTAGGTTTCTTATATTTTTAGTGGATTAGTAATTTGGTTATGTTTTTCATTTTTTCTTACACTGGTGTAATTGTTTGAGTTAGTGGCAAGTTTTGTTGCAAGATTTGTTGTTTTACATTTGTGTAACGGATACATTACATGTTTTGTTTGTTTACATTGTGTAAGGGCTATATTACATTGGTGTAAAAGATGCTTTCAAATTTATAAGTATATTTTGGATTTTGCATTGGGGTAAATAATTTTCATATGAGGGGTTTTTAAACAAGATGGACAGATTTGAATTTTAAATATATGTTATTTTTTTTGTTTTTTTTTAAAGTAAATGATTTAAAAAATAAGTTAAAAATATGATTGTTTAATATTTTGAATAAAATATTAATATGATATTATATTTGTTTTTTTTCTCTCTCATTGTGTATTTTACTTAAATACTCTTAAACCCTATTATTTTAATTAAAAAATCTAATTATATTTTATAACTCATAAAAAACAAAACAAACCAAGATGAAAATCTCAACCCTTGGATGTACAAGATCAAAGGTCCAAAAGAGTTCCTATGGTTCTCACAACTCATAGGGGTTTTCAAAGTATCCTAACCCTATATATATATATATATATATATATATATATATATATATATATATAAAAGCAAACCAAATCTATATCTACACATTCTATACTCTATAATAAAGAGAAAGCAAATGCAGACATATGTTACTCTATGTCGATCTTCATAGGATTTACCCATCCTTTTAGATTATATTTATGTGAATTTGAAAAATTTAAATGCAGATAAAATGAAGTGATGAAGAGAATTAGAGGTAATATTATAATAATGAATGTTTTTCAACCTTTTATTGTAAGGAATATAATTGTAAATTTAATTTTATAAACTAAAACTGATAATTATCATATTTTTTTATTTGATAAATTTAAATAAGGATGGTTTTTTTTTTTTTTTGAAAATTACGGTATCAAGCTATAAGAAAATGACTTGGGAGGTAAAGCTGATTTGATTAATATAAATTATTATTTCCAAATATTTAACATGAAATATTTGTAACATGAAATTATTCTTTATCATTTTTATTTGAATTTAATATATGATATTTAGATTAACTAAATTTTAAGATGTTGAAATACAAAAGTCATCATTATCACACAACTCAAACGCTTATTTAAACAAAGTTAAACCATCCTAGACAACATCTTAAAAGGTTGATATACAAAGAAAGAAAGGATTGAAAATTTTGTTCTTAATGTCTAAAAGAATATACCTAAATTTCTATCAAGTATTTATTAGCTTAACCACTACATATGGTCTATCACCACTGCCTCCTCTGTCATCTACCGCTACATATAATCCATTACCACCGCATCATCTATCATCCATTGCGAAACAAAAACCTATCAATATTAATGATTATATGGCCATGACGAATAGAGATATCGATGTGAACTTAAAAACAGATGAATCAAGTATGAAGAAAGGAAAAGAAAGAAGAAAAATCGTCGTGAAAAAAAAGGAAAAGAAATCGCCGTGGAAGGAATTAGGCTTAGGAAGATGTGTTTGGGACGGGGGAAGTGGGGTTGGAGAATTTTAGGGTTTGATGATATGAGGTATACAATGAATGAGTTATGCGACGATACAAATATAATATTCATTTATACTCGCCTGATGTTCTTAATGGCTTAAAACTATCATGACTGCCAAATCACATATTAGTACTAAAGGTGAGTGTTCCAATAATGCTACTGTATAACATTGATCAACAAAATGGTTTATGTAGTGTACCAAACTAAAAGCTGTTACAATAGAAAAACCCTTTATTGAAGCTAAAATAATGTATGGTTTGAAATATTGGTACACACACATTTATTCAACGAATTATTTTAATACCATCCGACAAGAAGATTTCATATAAATTCAACGAAGACAATTTCCGTTATCGGTATGTTTCGCAATGACAGTAAACAAGAGCCAAGGACAATCGTTATCAAGAGTTGGTTTATATTTGAAAAACCCAATTTTCACTCATGATCAATTGTATGTCGCATTATCAATAATAAAAGCCAAAGCCATAGTTAACTTACTAATATTTGATAGAGATGTTAGTGTTACAAACAAACAACGAATATTGGTATACAAGGAGATATTTACATATTTATGAATTATTTGTATATTTTTTATTCTAATAAAATTGTGTACCTTGGGTATTTAAATTTACCTGTAATTACAGTTACTCGTACCTTTACAGTTTATATAATTTTATTTCTCATACTTGTGTGTTACACGAAGACATAACCTAGTGGTCATTAAACTAAACTAATATTTCTTCATATATAATATACTACTAGTGGGTAACCCACGCGTTGCGGCGGAGTCGACAATACGCGGTAGGAACATGATATGCATCAGATACAAGTATTTTTCATGTATTTTAATTGAGTCTCTTTTCGCCTTTCAATGAGATAGCATGTCCTTCTTCACTCGCAATATTGCTAATGCAAAAAAAAAAAAAAGATCACCAAAGTATACTTCAAATGCATTGCTAAAGGGGTTAGATTATATGATTGTAAACAAACACATAATATTGCCATGAATAATATTTCTTTTTGGAATATTAAAATATGTATATGTTATGAGAAATTTGAGCAAGTTATTCCCCTTTGAACCCATTTGGGTAAAACCGTAAAATACTATTTTTAAATGTAACTTCTAAGTATAACAGTGTCAATAAATCAAATTAAAAATTATATAACATTCAAAACTCAAAATATATAGGTAGGTTTCACTGTTTTAGCCCTACACTATCATAAAAATAAAAAAAAATATGTTGCTTTCTATTTAACTACCTCAAAATTAAAGGACCTTATAGATGATGAGAGAATCAAAAGCATCAACATCGTTAACATTTTGTTTGCTTTGTTTGCCATCATTTGGAGTCATGTTTCAAGTGCTAGAACAAACAACTCATACTAACATATTTAAATCATAGGGTTATGAGTAAAAGCAAGTTTATTGTAGTGAAAGAAGATGTGAACTCAACCAGACTTCTGTATAGTAACCTACAAATTTTGTGTGCTTCTCATTAATTTACATATAATTGATTCTAAGACATGTACATACAATAATTATTAAATAAGCATTTTTCAAGTGGGTTGGGAGTATAAACAAGGGTTGTATCTCAAATGTAGATACAAAAATAATGAAGGATAACTTGAATGTGAATTTTTGATAATTTAATGAAATAAAGTTATCTATAGGAAGATGTAATAATTCAATATAGATACAAAAATAATAAAGGATAATTTGATTGTGAATTTTTAAGGCATTATAGCCTAGTGGCATCTTGGTGGTGAGATAAGACTTAGGGGCCATAAGGTCCTGGGTTCGAATCTCACAAAGGGGGTTTTCTCATAATTATGAGTTTCCTCCTGAATTGGTGACTTGGTGGTGGAATATGATCGCGTGGAAACATTGGTGGCACGATGATACTCCAGTGTTCCGTGAGTGATTCCAATTTGTTGCCGTTCAAAAAAAAAATTAATAAAATAAAGTTACCTCGTGGGCATTTAGGAAGATAAGTGGTAAAGTTTAGGAAATTATAAAGAAGCTTTTGATATGCCATCTTAACTTTGAACAATTTAAACATATTTGCCCATGCCACATCCTTTATAATGTAGTATACATATGCGGGTTTTTTTTAATAAACAATAGTCATTTGTCCTTATCATTACAAATTACCATGTCTCCTTTCTTTTCATTTTGACTCATATATAATAAGCTAACTATTTTGTAATTGAGACCGATTAATTGTGAAAATCAAACAAAACATCAGTTGTATGGTTTAATTTTGATCAATAAGTAAATGGATGCATGTACACTTCCATTTTTTTTTAGTTCATGGGTGTGGAATCGGAAAGAAGTCCGATAAGTCATATGTGGACTTAAAGGCTTTGTATGCAATATAATTAGTTTCAAATTAGGTTTAAAAAATAATCGTTATGTAAATTTCGACTATTTTTTTTGCACATTAATGTTTTCATTTTGTATCTTTGTTTTATTTATCACTACTATATGATTGCAACTAAGACAATAGCTGCCTAATATATTAGTATAGCAGTAAACATTAAGTATGATCGGTAAAAGTATCTTTATTAGGTTCGAACCAACAAGTCAAAAGTAATATAGAAAGGAGAGTTTTTTTTTTTTTTGATGAATTAGTGTATTTTTTCAATAGTTTTTGTGCTTTTGGTAGTTGTCAGACTTGAATTTGCGTTTTTGGGACTTCCGCAATCTAAGATTGCGGAAGTGATGACATGTACAATGACTTGGACAAAAGCACATTGCCATGTCAACCAGTCCAAAAAACACATTGCCAGCCAGCTTCATCAAGTCCATCGTCGTTGCTTTTTTGCTGAGTCACATTGCCATGTCAACCACTGCCGCAATCTTAGATTGCGAAAGTCCCATTTTCACAATTTGAAGTCTGGCAACAACCAAAGTCACAAAAAGGTTGGGAAAACACGTTATTTCATCAAAAAAAAAAAAACTCATAGAAAGGATAGATAGTTAACCGAAACTAAACCATAACCGAACTTCATAACCAATAAACCAAAACCATAATTCAATTATAATTATGGTTGTAAAAACCAAACCGAACCGGACTGAGCCGAGCCAAACCGAACCATATTTCACTTTGCACACCCTTACTCTTTACAATAATAATAAGTTACCATCAAACCACCAGCTCCTCCCTAGGACCCTCAACACATACAAACATAATGAGAGGTGAAATAAAAACAAAAGGTGGTAGATGCATGGACCAACTCCAACTCCAACACCCTCTCATTCTCTCTCTACACTCTCTCTCTCTCTCTCTACATTATATAGATATATCTTTATCTTTCTCTCTCTAACCTCACCACCTTGCCCTTGTAATCTACTCACGACCATCCAGATCAAACACCTCAGTTCATCTTTCAACCTCTCTCTTTTTCACCACCTTCTCAGGTATATATACATATATATATATATACACACACACATATATATATTTACAACACAAATACCAAATCTTTGTGTGATTTTTTGGTCAGTAGGTGTCGGCCATTAGTTTATAAAAGGTGGTAGGTTGGTGAGTTGACTTAAATGTTGTGCACAGAAATAGGTTATATTCCATGGCTTCTTAACATATGTTAAGATTCTATTTCTTTTTGGCATGATGTTTGGTTTGATTTAGGAAATAACAATAATTATTAATAATAATAATAATTTTGTGGGTCTTTGCAAGTTTAGATATTTAAACTTTTTTCCCCATTTGGGTGTTTGAATTACTAACTTAATTACATGGGTTTGTTTCTGTAACATTAATTTATGTGCATCTGAATTTAGCCTCCATGTTTGTGATGATGAAATGCTTGACTGGTGTGATAATTAATTAATTAAATAAATAAATAAAAGAGGAAGAAATACCTTTTTGGCCCTGAACTAGTTGTACCCTTTTGAGCAAAAGATCATATAACATATAATGTTGAGTGGATAATGGATAATAAGTACAAAAAGTTTTTTTTTTTTTTTTTTTTTTTTTTTTTTTTTTTGGGGGGGGGGGGGGGGGGGGGGGGGGGGGGGATTTTAACTCACATTAGTATAATAAACTGAAGACTTGAAGTTGTGGGTTGTGACTTGTGAGATGGCCTAATCTTTTATATACAAGATTAAATTATGTAACCTTCAAGGGGTATGCGCTTGCGTCCACTCGTTTTTTGCGTTTAAATCCTGTGAAGGCCACCTGCTTAGTGCAAGCTGTGTTTTACCTGATTTGGTTTGGTTAACAGGGTTTTGGTGGGGTCGTTAGTTTACTAGTAATGACTTCTTATGGTTACAAAAAAAAGAAAAATGATTGATTCGTGTGGGCATTTCATTGAGAACTAAGGACCGATGAATTTTCTTTGATCGAAATGTGTGTATATAACTTGTACATTTTTTTATTCATTGGATGGTTTAGGTTTGTGGTTGGAAGTTATGGTGAGCATTCGTCGACAAAGATTGATCAAGCTTATGGTACATTTTTTAATTTATGTGACTTGTTACAACAAAGATATCATGATTGCTAGTTGAAACATGATACCATATATTGATATCTTATAAATCATGTTTTTTTTTCGGTTTTTTTTTCTATAACTGTGATGATGTACTATGGTATTGTATTAGGGAGAAGTCCTCTAGATTTTATATCATCATTTGAAAATGGGCAATCTCCAAGTTGGGTCCAGAACACCGACATGTCAGCAGCGTACTTCCAACACCTTCGGCTGACATTGACCAATCTGCAGAGGTAATGATAGGTTTTATATTCATATTACATTCAGATCTATATGCTATTAGGTGACACATATGTCACTAAAAATAAAGAGGACAAAGGGAAAACGCGTATAAGAAAGTGATCATGTCTTGCATATACTGGCCTACGATTTGATGTTCTAATAGAGGCTCGTTTAAATGTTCAATACGCACATATTGGCCTACGAATTATATTATCAGAAAACAGTTGTTTTGTGAAGTCTGTTTTTATTATAAATTTAAACATATATAATCCTAGTTGAAAGATAACAAAATCTGTATCTTTTCTTCGTGTTTTTAGCAGGAGAACACGAAATCCGAAGAACCTAAACCATTGAATCTCATTGAATCAAGCTCATCTAATAAGCAGCAGCCCATTCAGCATCCAGGTCTATAGTCTTCGCTGCATTTTGTTAAGAGACTGTTTTAGTGACTCAAAACGCGCAATTTTGTAGTTTAAAAAACAAAGTAGTGTCATCAACGTAACGCCTAAATGTACTCATTTTATAAAATTAAAGTCAACGTACATCGTAAGTGGACTTTTCATTAACCCCTTTACATGAATCGCTTACGCAATATTTCTATCCTCTCAAAACAGGGCTCTTTCTGATGTAATACGAATGCCGTTTTAATGTTTTGACCATTTTAGTTTGTAATAAATAAATCCAGTGTTAAAAAGGCGGAAACGACACAGAAGAAAACATTTAGAGAACCAAGAACCTTGCATAATGAGAGGTGTGTATTATAAGAACATGAAATGCAAGCTGCCATTAAAGTGGACAAAAAACAAATCCATTTAGGTACAGTTGCTCCCAAGAAGAAGCTGCTTGTTTATATGACAGGTATTTGCATAATGTTTAAATATATTATTTAACTAAAAAGGAAACGGGTCAAATGGTGTTGATAAGTAAACTGAGGTTGGGATGATTTCTTAATCATGAATCGGGTAAAGTTCAATGTTTATTTAAACGCGTAAAAAGCTCCTAAATGACTTTATTTAATAATATTAGAAACTAATTTCTAATAATATAGTTTTCAATTTCATGATCATAATATCAAAAGTGGCGAAACTCGTTTTGATGGACATGTATAGATCATGATTTGACCTGTCACCCAACGGACTGACCCGCCCATTTTGTTTTCATGTGTGTAGGGCTGCATTCATGTGTGGTAGGGAACCTAACTTTGAGCTCTCAGCCGAGGAGAAGGACGAACTCAGTAAACTGAGTTGGGATGATTTCTTAACCATGACTCGGTCAGCAATCAACAGCAAAAGTAATTTGACTTGCTTTTATTTGTGTATCTTTTCTAGTGATTGACTAGTTTAAAAAAAAAAAAAAAAAAAAAAAAAAAAAAAAAAAAAAAAATTGAAAGAAAACAGAAGACATTTTATGCTGACTCAAAATGTCAACCTTCTGTATTTATCTAATAATAGTAATAAATACTTTTAAAAATGAAAATCATGGTTTGTCTCAGAACATCAAAGAAGGGTAAGTTCCCGAATGAAGTTCGAGCATCCGTCACAGAACAGTAGCGACACGAAAACGAAGGATGAAGGAGGAAAGAGCTTTTCAGGATCTGAAGATGCAGAGACTTCAGGTTCATGATGATTATAAATGTTATTATTGTGTGACATTTCTTTCTATTAGAACATTATAATCTTTATCCTCAGTTTTAGCAAGTCTTAAGGTCATAATGGACACTTAAGTACATATGTTGTACTGTGTCTTATAATGACATGGCAACTATCAAGTACTTGGCTTGAATCATATAATGCCTGTAGTTCTATGGTAGATCACTAAACAATGATTAACTTTTCTTATATTAATAATTTTAAGTTAAGTTTTTTGAGATTAAAAATGAACTTTTTTTTTTTTTTTTGTACATTTAACTCAATGGAAAGGCACATGCTTTATTCGTTCCTTTATTTAAATTCATTTATAGTTATTAGTAATATAAGTTGGCTCATTAAGCATCAACCCCAATCAAAATTCTAAATAGAAGTCAGTGGAGGTAAACAACCAACTCGTTTTAGTGTTCGTGCTAGTGGCTATTTGGTAGGATTGTCTAATAAAGTGTTGAAGGTATAAGAGGGTATAAATGGTTCAACACCCCTTATTAGCTAAATGGTTAATAGCTTAATGGAATCATTCAGATATTTTTTTTTTGTTGAAACAATCTTAATGTTGAATGATTAAGAGCTAAATGATTAAGAGGTTTATTATGAGGCTAACAAACACCCCGTTAGTTTGGTTAAAAAAAACAAAACACGCCCCCCATTCGTTTTCACTCGATTCATTTGTAAGCCTGTTTATATTGTATAACCAACCTTTTCATAGCGGGACAGCTTATCGAACCAGTCCCCTTACCAGTCTAGTGGTCAAACCGATTTCAAAAACCGGTTTACATCATAAATTACATTTTTTTTTTGTTAACGGCACATCATAAATTACATATCTATAGGAATTAACATTTTTGACAATATTTTGAAGCAAAGCAAATGTTCAAAAGGTTCATGGTTAGGTACAATCATGGGTACAAACTGTCAACTTCTACTAATGGAGACATGACATCATTTCTAAATGTTAGTCACTTCATGAAAGGAGTGAAACAAGTGAGACAAACTCGAGTGTAACACGGCCTCTAGATCTAGTGTTAATGACGAAATGTTCAGGGTATTTCTCAACAACATAAGCAGCCCGAACCATGGTTTGCCTGAGCTTCAGAGCCTGAATTGTCATCACTAGTAAGATACCTCCTGACTCGACTATGATGCCAGACTCTGCCATATAGTTCCAACAACTGCACC